>CM062295.1:625162247-625627247 GCA_031216915.1 Pictodentalium vernedei
CAAAATTTTTGAATAACTAATTTTTTTTTATTTTTTGTCTCAAAAACATAGGTTATGACCCCGCATTGGAACGAGCTCGTTCCAATGAGGGGTCATAACCTATGTTTTTGAGACAAAAAATTAAAAAAATAATGAAAATTAATTGGCGATTTTTGAGAATAGCGCTGGCCGGTTTGGGCCGTTACGTTGGGTAAAGGGCGAAGAACAAATTAACTGCAAAGTTCCTTTCTTCGTACTCTAATAATATTTCTTGTTCAATCCTAACCACAGAGATTGTTCTCTTTTGCATGCTTTTCATTTCTAACTTATCCCCACATGTGTATCCCTCTTCTTTGGTCTGTACTGTAATGTACAGGTTGATACTAGTTTGCTGACAAAGTGTATTGATAAGCGCTTCCTATATGTTGGTTACTAACTTTCACCGTAATTTGTCTGGTATACTCGTCCCTGCTGGCCTTCAGCTTCGGTCTTCATCCTTACATTCTGTAAATGTGCGGCACGTGGGCTGTTCTACTATCGATTTGGCACCGAAGGTAATGCATGCAATGGTTAAGCTCGAATCGGGAGAGTCCAGCTGAATCAGGATTTGATCACAACACACACCATTCGCAAAAGCAATTGTTGTTATACCTTTAGAACGATAATTTGACGTAATCGATTTTCAGTTCCTTCTCATGGTCAACTACAAATCGTGACCTTCTAAGACACGCAAACGTGGCGTACATATGGGATGAGGGTGATGTTCCCCCTGTCTAAAAATCGTATTGGTATGTCGGGAAATTTGTGGCTTGCCTTCACACCGGCGAAAAACTGTCTACGCCATTATATGGAGAAAAAAAACAAAGCGCAGTAAATTAAGAATTACACAATGTTTCCAGGTACACACCAATGAACATTTACAAGAGGTACACAACAACGAATTTTTTGTCATGTGAGAAGTTGAAGACGAAAACCAAAAATCTCTGACACGACAAGTAGGCCTTTAATAACACATCTCAAAATGCGTCTTGCAGAACATCGTCTTACCCTGAAGATAGACGCCGTTGAGTTAAATATTTGAATAACTGGAGTAAATTTCTATCTTTGATAATGATCTAGCTTTAACCCTTCACCTAACACGAAAAGCAGACGACACTTGCAAATAAATTATTGAATAACTATTTTTTCATTTTTCTGTGTCCAAAACATAGCCTATGGACCCTCATTGGAACGAGCTCGATGAGCTCGTTCCAATGAGGGGTCATAACCTATATTTTTGAGACACAATAATAAAAAATAATGAAAATTGAATGGTATTTTTTTGTGAATAACGCTGGTCGGTTTCGACATTACGTTAGGTAAAGGGTTAAAGAAAATGTTGAACGTTGACAATTTGGGGTTTTCATGCATCATTGTTCCTCAATCAAATGTGTGGGTCCCATTAGCATCAGGTTTTGTAATGTAGGAAGCTCACATGCTTGAGAACTAAAGGGGGTGCGGAGGCGTTGCGATGACCGGTTCTCGTCAAATCACCGAAGTTAAGCAACGTCGAGCCCGGTTAGTGCTTGGATGGGTGACCGTCTGAGCGATCGATTCGGAGACGTTGTGTCCTTGGGCAAGGCACTTAACCCCGATTGTCCGCATGGGGGCACGATGACGCCGTGTACAAAGGCGTACTGCACGTTGATGGTGCACATGTCTTCAACCAATCTAACCCTGCCTGTGTGCAGTGCAGAGTTACGATGTTGGAGAGCTGACCTTGGCTGTTAAAGCGTCGTTAAACCTTAATAAATAAATAAATAAATAAATAAATAAATAAATAAATAAATAACCAAAGGTTACCCATATTGTCTGGTTTGCTTTCATACTATAAAATATTCAAACGCATGCTTTATTGCAGGGTGAGATTTGGGAGAACAATTGTACTCTTAGGCAATTTGGGTTGGAGGGAGGCAATTTTTCCCGTACTCAATCTGGAAAACCAGACCTGAATTTAACTTCTATACAAGACTCCTATGTTTCAAATCATAATTAAAACAAAACATTAAATATCCTAATAATTATTATTTAGCTTTCCGCTGATTTGCCGTGGTCCTCTGGTGATGATGCCCACATAACGCCCGTCACCCGCCCGGTCATCCCCCACCCCCACTATCCCTCCTGATCCCCTAGCATTCTGACACAAACCGTTTTATAATTTTCCCCTCTTGCGCTTTCGCAATCCCTCCAACTATGATATTCACTCTTTCCCTCATATCATCCCTCATCCACGTGTCGGACCTAGGTAAATATTTAGGGCATTCTA
Source organism: Pictodentalium vernedei (assembly GCA_031216915.1). NCBI lineage: Eukaryota > Metazoa > Mollusca > Scaphopoda > Dentaliida > Dentaliidae > Pictodentalium > Pictodentalium vernedei. Next base: position 625,164,532 of record CM062295.1, read on the forward strand.
AAATGAAATCTAACAGGGTCTCCGTTTCTCCTGAGCTGCACATTTCGCACGCTCATTCCTCGCCTTTCTCGACACCCAGGCCTGTCATTCTTTAGGAGTGCAGGAGTGCTGCACGTCTACTGCACGCCTAGAAAAAACTGAGGAGGGAAATTTTTTGCACCCCTTGATTTTCAGGAATGCCAGACCTGTTTGTGGCTGCCTTTAAAATCTATTATCACTTCGTCCCCTGAGTTCCAATGTGTTCTCTGTGCCTACTGGCACAGAGAACACATTAGAACTCAGGGGGACGACTTGTCAATGTTGCATTGATTCGCAATAATTCATGACCCATTCTGTGACGCATTTCCGCAGATTTTGAGCTTAGAAGACAGTCACATAAAAAGTGAATGCAACACGTTGGATAATGAGAAGATGTGTGTGCCAATTTGTCCACTATGTAGCTGAATGTATACAATTTTTTAGTCCCAATATTAATACCTTGAAGTGAATATAACCAAAATAGCATACAAATTCCAGGTGCAATTGCACTCCCAAGAAAGCTGAGGTGGGCAACTGTTTTGCACGCCTTGATTTTCTAGATTGCCAGGCCAGGCCTGGACACCGGACCCCGCCCCCCCCCCCCCAACTCCTGTGACATTGATCTCACATTGGTCAACAATGACCCCAAAAGATTCATTGACGTACTCCATAAACGCTGGCCCATCTTTATTATATAACCCACCCAAAGAGCTGTTGGTCCTAACTCCAGCTCTCTTGCAATACTACTAGAGAACCCTCCTCTGATCCTATAAACGACATTTTGAGGACAAAATTTACAACTCCATTTCAAAATTAATGACACACCGTCTGTTTTCTCAAATTAATGACCCATTTTAGAAGCTTCTAGCCTGCAGGAACAACACTCAAGTAATTAGTTTGTGAAATAATGTTAGAAGCACCAGGAAGGACTATTAAAGTTTCGTACGGGTACATAGCACCTCTGACTTCAAAGTGTGAAGGCGACTAATTGACTACTCTCAATGGCAACACTGGATTTCCCAGCTAAATTAACCCTTTGAGCAAGGGTGGTACCTTCCATGTCAGTTCAATGGAAGCAGTTGGAAGAGTCCATATTCATTATTTGGGGATAAAACTAATTGATATTTTCAACGTGCAGCGTGGAGGCTGCACGTTGAAAATATTGATTGGTCTACCCACACATTCACTTAGTAGCCACCCAACTGAATGAAATTATGACGTATCATGTTCCTGGCCCGGAAAAAGGCCTCCCGAGTTCAAAGGGTTAAAGAGAACCCTACTTGCTCTGTGCGTCTCATGTCCTCTCAATTGGACTCTCCAAGTGACGAAAAAGAGTGTCAATCTAACTGTGGAATTCAAGACCACAAAGGAACAACCAGCTCCTTCTGGGAGAGGTGGTGCCTTTTGTGAGGGGACCTCCTCTCACACTGGTTCTCACCCGAAGTAGACAAGTCTTATCACCAAGAAAAGGAAGAGGAAACATCCATCGACCAAGCGCCGTGACGCCTGGTGCTTGGAAGAGTTCACAAGGAAGAAAAATAAAAACGAGAAGGCAGAGATCCAGGCAGAGAAGGCCATAATCATCTCTCTACCTCAAACTCCGGTGACTCCCACCCACACTACAATTCGTTTTCCCCAGGGAGCAGAATTGGAGGACAAGGGTGTAACTATGGAGCATGAGGCGGATATGGAAATTGGCTTTTCCAAAACCTACCTCTTTAATCTCTCCCCTCACTCCTGTACAAGTTGCTAGAATATTTTCAGAGTCCCAAGGGTTAATCGAAATGACCAAGGCATGCTGCAATTTTAGCCTGCGAAGCATCAGAAGCCATAGCAAGAAGCGAACAGGAAGCCAAAATTCGACAGGAAGATCTCGCAAACTGTCTGCAAGAAGTCAGACAGGAATAACTATTCCGAAGAGTGGAGAAACCAATCTCCTCTATCGATTGTTCGTCTTCACCGCCAAAGCCAGTGGCCAGGAAAAAGAAGAAAGTCCAGAACACATCCAACCGCCGTTAAAACGCCCTTCAAAGTTTGGCTACCTTTGCCTGAAACACTGCCCCAGATCCCAGGATTCTTCTGTACTCTTTGAGAAAGGGTCAGGGGTCCATGTCATTGGGAAAATTTGCGCCATGCAGGGGCGGCGGAACCGGAGGGGGGAGGGGGGCTGGGCGATTCACCTCCCCCCATTTTTTGCCGTAAAATATGTTTTTGTGTATGCATATATTTTAACACAGCCAATGACTGGTGAAACAAGGAGCGAATCCGAATATTTTCGCCAGCTATGTTTCTCTCGTACTGGTTCAGTTTCGATGGATTTCGGATAATTTTTTGCAGTAAGTGGCAGCAAACGCTAATATGTATACAGTCTGTTAAAAAATCGGTTAACTGAAATAGATCGTAATCTTACAGACATACAAGTATCAAATCCACCCCAGACAAGATAATCCACAGACAGTATAATTGCTGTTAATGTCTGGTAAAGCATACAGGTGAAGTCTGTTTATCAGCTTTTGTCGTTACGACCAAAGCTGACAAATAGATCTCACCTGTATGCTTTCTCCTGAAAAATCTCAAAATATCCACTCAGAGGCATGGAAATGGGGGTTGGGGACCCTGGAATTTAAAATTTCGTACGCCGAACCATGGTCGGTCCGTCATACCGACGACCTTCCATCGCACGACCCAGTCCCCCTACTTTGAAAATCGTCCGCCGCCCCTGTCATGGGGCTCAAGTTGGGAATTTGTTTTGGAGGGAAAGAAACACACAAAGACTAAGAAATGTTACATTTGAATTGAACAGAGAACAAAAAAATCGATATCTAAGGCCTAAAAAAGTTAAAATCTGTTTCTCAGGCCCTCCCACGATGTAATTTTGGCCACCGCATGCTCTCTTTTTATAACCAATGCAAACTTCAAAAAATAAAAAAATTAAATGGTTTATGTCTCATATTTTAGACAAGTTAATAAAACTGATAAATTTGTCCCTTGAGTGCAACAAGGCTTTGCAATGCTTTAGCACTGCAAAGCCTTCTTGCACTCAAGGGACGAAATACACCACCACCCATGCTGTACTGGACTGTAGATTATGAGGCCTAAGGCATAAAACAACCAAGAACATGAACTTTTGATGGCAAAGAAATAATTACAAAAAATAAAAAATAAAATAAAAATCCCCCGCCTGCATGCAATTTTACAAAAAAATGGCATGAGAAACAGAAAATCTACTTTATGAGGCCTAACTAAGCAACTGTATGTATACTACAAGTAATTCTTAGAACAAAGAGTCACATGGAATCATGATCACCTCACCCTCTCAGGTCTCTATTAAACTATTCTTATATTAAAATCCTTTACCCAACGAATCGGCCGCATCCGCCCGCGTAATATGCAAATTCAGCAGTTGAAAAAATATTATTTTTCAAAAAAATTCAACAAAACCATATCATGTGACCCCTCGTTGGAACGAGCTCGTCGAGCTCGTTCCAACGAGGGGTCACATGATATGGTTTGGTGAACTTTTTTTTTAAATTTCAAAGAATGATATTTAAAATAATAAATTTTCATATCGTCTGCGTTGGGTAAAGGGTTAAAGAAGATTTGATTGCCTTTAATTCCAGACACTTTCTAAGCTTTGTTAGGTAAGCAATTTTAATTTTAAAGCACAGTTGGTGTCCTGAGCTGAGAGGTCGTAAGGCCTCAGGAGACCAATAATTTTCTGAAACCTTACGACCACTCAGTTCAGTACACCAGTTGTACATTAAACTTTTCTTTGAATGGGGACTGAGTCTGGAAATTTGGGGTTGGGAATTGGGAAACATCATGCCCAAATGCCATTGGAAAATGACCCGTATTCAGCCCCTGTAGACACGCAAAAGAACCCCTGAGATACCGTCATCGGGGTCGAAAGGGGTTACAAAAGTGTACACCGTCCCTGCGAGAAGCACAGAAACCATTCCTCTTCTCAAAGTTTCGGCTATTGGATACCCAGAGGCAGAAGTGGCGGAAGCTCATTGGAAAAGAGAATGTGGGAAGCCGAGACGTTCGGATAGTTGAAGTAGGGGAAGAGGAAACTTCGGACTTTGGGAAAAGAATGAGAAACAATAACACTGTCAGAAAACTGTAACAGTTCGAGAACATTTAGCAATTATTTCTTTTGGTTAATAAATAAAGAGGTTATTACTTGGTTAGTTTCATATCATTCCAGATATCAGCCTTCGATTACTTCAAATCAGCCTCAGACGTTCGGTCTCAGGCTGATATGATGTTACATCGGGCTAATATCGCGGCCAATATGCATCTAATCAAGTAATGACCTCCAATTATTGTCAGCTAATTACCAACAAAAATATACTCATTTCACCTTGAGTGTATTTTATATTTGCAGATGCACTCAATTTATTTATAACCACATTCTTGTCTCCAATAAATAGGACAAAGGGCGTAATTATCCCTTTGTGTTTACTATTGATCAAACAAAATAAAGATGTGTTTTCACTACTGCAGAACGCGTCGAGACATTTTGATATCGAAATGTCTTGTATATGGCAATCCACATAAAGTACATCTCGATATTCCGACAGCCCATGCAATCAGATCCATTTCGCCTTTTGGTCATTTCACGAAATTTCACGCACCAACACGTGTTGGGCTGCATCAATTTTGGGGGGCCCAGAGGAAACCCAATAAGGGGCCCATCGGGAATTGTCTGCCTCTACCAGACCCAGACACATCGATTTCAAAATACTGCGCAATGAAAATTTAGTGTTCTACTGATTGAGCGTAGAGAGAAAAACGATTTGCATACTCTGAAAGAGCATTGAAAATTTTCACATACACATGAAAAACGAGCGCATGCACACGACATCTCCAGCGGTGTGTTAACACTTTGAAGCGAGTTGTAACATCCGACATTTGGCTGACAACATTTTTGAAATTATGGATTTTGATGACGTCATGTGGCGTGTGGCATAGATATCAGATAGAAGAGGTATCTGATATCTATGTTTTCTATCTGATATCTATGGCGTGTGGAGTTAAAAAATCATTCTCGAGTGGTGAAGGGTAAGATGGATAACTGTGTCAATTGAAGCGAAGCGGGACGTCCTGTTTGTTTACAAAATGCAGACGATGATGAAAGAGTCTGTCGATTATAAAGTATTTAAATAAGAATGGTCACGTGGTTTGGTTAAGATAGAATAAAACTTCAAAAGGAAGCGGTCTAAATTAACCCCTGCATAATGATGTCAAAATAGCAATATGTAAGATAGAATAAAAATTCGAAAGGAAGCGGTCTAAATTAACCCCTGACATACTGATGTCAAAATTAACCTTTTACCTAACACGAAAAGCAGACGACACTCGCAAACAAAAATCTTGAATAACTATTTTTTTCCTTTTTTCGTCTCAAAAACATAGGTTATGACCCCTCTTTGGAACGACTCGACGAGCTCGTCCAAAGAGGGGTCATAACCTATGTTTTTGAGACAAAAAATGAAAAAAAAATAATGGAAATTAATTGGCGATTTTTGTGAATAGCGCTGGGCGATTTTGGCCGTTACGTTGGGTAAAGGGTTAATGCAACTAAGAGTTGAACCAGTTGGTTAAACTACAGTTGCATTATGGGAAAATTGTTACTGGAACTTTCGGTACTTTGATATTAGTGTGCAAGGAAGATGTTCTTTCTATTCGACAAATTGCCCTGACAATGCTGTATTGACAGCATCACGACGACCCAATACCCTTCCCCTATATCTGGCCCCATCCCACCAGCATCGGAGAATAGTTGAGAACGCGAGCCAGGGGAGGATTGACCGTAGCGTACATAACAGCCATATCAGACCAGTGAGTAGAACTCGTGAAATAAACTGCAGAGTTCTGCACTTCGCTACGAAAGCCTATTAGCTTCACGTCGTTTTTAGTTATTAAATTGTAACTACAATTTAATAAATTGTAACTACAATTTAGCTAAATTTTAGTTACAATTTAATAAATTGTAGTTACAATTTAGCTAAATTGTACTTACAATTCAATAAATTGTAACTACAATTTAGCTAAATTGTTCCTACAATTTAATAAATTGTAGCTACAATTTAGCGCCTGTACTTTTATTGGTCAAGCTAAATTGTAGCTGCAATTTAACTGGCCAATCGGGTTCGTTGTTTTGTTTTCGCTGAAAATGGTCTGAATAATCTCTTTCTTTGAGATGTTTCACACATTCCGCCGATTTAGTCAGTCACGGCAACAAAATCTAACAACAGAAATGGGAAAATAAAATCATCATCATTTTATTATAAATATAATTATTTTTATTTTGGTTATCATTGGGCATAAATTGAGTATTACTGCGTAACATTGGCAACTTGGGTGTCATTGTGTATCATTGGGGTAAAACACATGCCGTAAGAAATAGAGGGCCTTAGGTAGCGCCGATCTGCGTGGGCCTGTAGGTTCGAGTAATGTACAAGATCAACCATGTTGTGGCCCCGCGGGAGAAAATTTGTTTAATCCAAAAGGAAAAGGAGCCATTTCCTGGCACTTGAACCTCTCAAAAACATCGTTTCACGCGATTCATGTTGCATATTTGAGAGAATGTTATCGTTTTGCACAATTCCGTGTGAAATGTGGGACCCCCTAAATGAGTGAAGCCCTGGGCGTTTGTCAGTCTGGCCATTCCTGAACAATTGGTGGAAAGGTTTTGTGTGTGACTTTTGGTGATAATATAGAACATATATAGGGAGAAGGGCGTGCACAGTGGGCGGGGAGGTATAGTCATAATTATACAAAGTTGAAAATGGTTGCTTTTAAAACAAAAACTTCAACAAGTTCTGCCTCCAAGAAAATTAATAAAAAATTGCCTAAATTTTTTGTTTATCCCCGTGTGCCCCGCCCCTGACTGCTGACCAAATGCAGATATCTTGGTTTCGCCCGGCGAGTTCATGATTTTACATCTTAGTCACATACATCCCCGATTTCTGGATTCGATCCGAGCTAAAGCACTCGGCGCCAAAATCTACTCCCATGATTTGAAATACCTTGGCTTTATTCTCTCAGCATGCAACCAGGACATTAAAAAAAACAACTGCAAACCCCACAAGTGACGAGAAGGTTATTTGGTTAGGCCTAATTAGTTATTGTGGTTTCATGACACTTTCAACTACCAGTGTTGTGTTATGTCGGTGACAGGTTTACGGATGGAGGAAGCCAGAGTACCCAGAGAGAATCACCTTGTAACGATGAACACCTACCAGCTACCCAACATCATAACTCCACTCTGCAGCATAGGCAGGATTGGAGCGATTGACAACAGAAGTAAGTCGATAGCGGTTTTTTACCTCAATACACAGAGTCATCGCATTTTTTTCTCACTACCGGCACTATAACACCCAAATCCTGCCGGTCTGAGTGTTATGACAGTGAGCCAATTTTAAGCTATCGCCCAAAAATGCCACGGCTTCCGTGTTTCCTAGGCTACACATATTACACTCCCTTTCTATCTAACACTCTTTTTAATGCCCCCGCCCCCCGCAATTCTGGTGATTTCGATCTGACCCTGAACAACAGTGACCCCAAACGAACCACCAAGATAACGCTCAAGAGCAAGCGCCTCTTTCTTACTGAGCCCGTCAAATAAGCTTTTAGATTTAACACCCACCCTCTCATTCCCATTACAGTCCTCTAAAATTCTATAAAAAAAACTCGCCGACTGATACTGTTTTAAACTCCTAATATTTGCCCCTCAAATTGATGGTTTTAGGCTATTTCAAGTGTAAATGCAGGATTGTACGGAAGCCTATTAGCTTCACGTAGTTTTTAGTTATTAAATTGTAACTACAATTTAATAAATTGTAGTTACAATTTAGCTAAATTGTACTTACAATTTAATAAATTGTAACTACAATTTAGCTAAATTGTACCTACAATTTAATAAATTGTAGTTACAATTTAGCTAAATTGTACTTACAATTTAATAAATTGTAACTACAATTTAGCTAAATTGTACCTACAATTTAATAAATTGTAGCTACAATTTAGCGCCTGTACTTTTATTGGTCAAGCTTAATTGTAGCTGCAATTTGACTGGCCAATCGGGTTCGTTGTTTTGTTTTCGCTGAAAATGGTCTGAATAATCTCTTTCTTTGAGATGTTTCACACATTTCGCCGATTGAGTCAGTCGCGGCAACAAAATCTAACAACAGAAATGGGAAAATAAAATCATCATCATTTTATTATAAATATAATTATTTTTATTTTGGTTATCATTGGGCATAAATTGAGTATTACTGGGTAACATTGGCAACTTGGGTGTCATTGTGTATCATTGGGGTAAAACACATGCCGTAAGAAATAGAGGGTCCTAGGTAGCACCGATCTGCGTGGGCCTGTAGGTTCAAGTAATGTACAAGATCAACCATGTTGTGGCCCCGCGGGAGAAAATTTGTTTAATCCAAAAGGAAAAGGAGCCATTTACTGGCACTTGAACCTCTCAAAAACATCGTTTCACGCGATTCATGTTGCATATTTGAGAGAATGTTATCGTTTTGCACAATTCCGTGTGAAATGTTGGATCCCCTAAATGAGTGAAGCCCTCTTGGCGTTTGTCAGTCTGGCCATTCCTGAACAATTGGTGGAAAGGTTTTGTGTACGACTTTTGGTGATAATATAGAACATATATAGGGAGAAGGGCGTGCACAATGGGCGGGGAGGTATAGTCATAATTGTACAAAGTTGAAAATGGTTGCTTTTAAAACAAAAACTTCAAAAAGTTCTACCTTCAAGAACATTAATAAAAAATTTCATAAATTGTTTGTTTACCCCCGTGTGCCCCGCCTGCTGACCAAATGCAGATATCTTGGTTTCGCCCGGCGAGTTCATGATTTTACATCTTAGTCACATACATCCCCGATTTATGGATTCGATCCGAGCTAAAGCACTCGGCGCCAAAATCTACTCCCATGATTTGAAATACCTTGGCTTTATTCCCTCAGCATGCAACCAGGACATTCATAAAACAACTACAAACTCATAAGTGACGAGAAGGTTATTTTTGTTAGGCCTAATTAGTTATTTTGGTTTCATGACACTTTCAACGACCAGTGTTGTGTTATGTCGGCGACAGGTTTAAGGATGGAGGAAGCCAGAGTACCCAGAAAGAACCACCTAGTAACGATGAACACCTACCAGCTACCCAACATCATAACTCCACCCTGCAGCATAGGCAGGGTTGGAGCGGTCCATGTGAGCCATAGATTCTAATAGTGACTCCAAACACCAACAAACGAAAATAGTTTTAATGGGGATTGACAACAGAAGTAAGTCGATAGCGGTTTATATACGTCCATACACAGAGTCATCGTGCCCAATGTGTGCACTGGGATGAAATGCTTTGTCCATTGTACAATGAGGGTCGCTCTTATGGCTTAACGAGCTTGAGCTCAGAGCCTCGAGCACAAAAGTCAAGCCGTCTATCGGTGATTCACCACTACCCCTAAATTGATCATAACAGTATCCTCATGGAATTAACTCAAATTGAGGATGACCCCCATGCTATCATAATTTACCCATTGAGAATGTTGGTTTTCCTTTACAAATGTTCAAGCATTTTTTGGAGCTGGGTGTGCCTTCAAAGACTGAAATTTTTCCGGGTCGGGAAAACATCCTCAAAACGCTTACCCTCTTTGGGACGTAATTTTTCTCACTACGGGAACTATAACACCTAAATCCTGCCGGTCTGAGTGTTATGATAGTGAGCCAACTTCAAGCTATCGCCCAAAAATCCCACGGCTTCCGTGTTTCCTAGGCTACACATATTACATTCCCATTCTATCTAACACTCTTTTTAATCCCCCCCCCCCCCCCCCACCGCAGTTCTAGTGATTTCGATCTAACCCTAAACAAACAACCAATCTAACCCAAAGCGAACCACCACGATAACGTTCAAGAGCGGGCGCCTCTTTCTTACTTAGCCAGTCCAAAAAGCTTTTAGATTTAACACCCACCCTCTCATTCCCATTACAATCCTCTAAAATTCTATAAAAACTCGCCGACTGATACTGTTTTAAACTCCTAATATTTGCCCCTCAAATTGACAATTTTCGACTATTTCAAGTGTAAATGCAGGATTGAGTAGCGAGCCATGGTACGTGCGAATGCCACCGATTGGCCACTTAAATTGCAGCTACAATTTAGAATGACCAATGAAAGCACAGGCGCTAAATTGTAACTACAATTTAGCTAAATTGTAGTTACAATTTATTAAATTGTAAGTACAATTTAGCTAAATTGTAACTACAATTTATTAAATTGTAACTACAATTTAGCTAAATTGTAGTTACAATTTAATAAATTGTAGCTACAATTTAGCGCCTGTGCTTTTATTGGTCATGCTAAATTGTAGCTGCAATTTAAGTGGCCAATCAGTGGCATTCGCACATACCATGGTTCACTACTCAATCCTGCATTTACACTTGAAATAGTCGAAAACCATCAATTTGAGGGGCAAATATTAGGAGTTTAAAACAGTATCACTCGGCGATTTGTTTATAGAATTTTATAGGATTGTAATGGGAATGAGAGGGTGGGTGTTAAATCTAAAAGCTTATTTGACGGGCTAAGTAAGAAAGACGCGCCCGCTCTTTAACGTTATCTTGGTGGTTCATTTGGGGTCACTGTTGTTCAGGGTCAGATCGAAATCACTAGAACTGCGGGGGGCGGGGGCATTAAAAAGAGTGTTAGATAGAAAGAGAATGTAAAATGTGTAGCCTAGGAAACACGGAAGCCGTGGCATTTTTGAGCGATAGCTTGAAATTGGCTCACTATCATAACACTCAGACCGGCAGGATTTGGAGGTTACAGTACCGGTAGTGAGAAAAAATGCGCCTCAAAGAGGGTAAGCGTTTTGAGGATGTTTTCCCGGCCCGGAAAAATTACAGTCTTTGAAGGCACACTCAGCTCCAATATGCTTGAACATTTGTAAAGGAAAACCAACATTCTCAATTGGTAAAATATGATAGCATGGGGGTCATCCTCAATTCGAGTTAATTCCATGAGGATACTGTTATGATAAATTTAGGGGTAGTGGTGAATCACTGATAGATGGCTTGACCTTTGTGCTCGAGGTTCTGAGTTCAAGCTCGTTAGGCCATAAGAGCGACCCTCATTGTATAATGGACAAGGCATTTCATGCCAGTGCACAAATTGGGCACGATGACTGTGTATTGAGGTAAAAAACCGCTATCGACTTACTTCTGTTGTCAATCGCTCCAACCCTGCCTATGCTGCAGGGTGGAGTTATGATGTTGGGTAGCTGGTAGGTGTTCATCGTTACTAGGTGATTCTCTCTGGGTACTCTGGCTTCCTCCATCCGTAAACCTGTCACCGACATAACACAACACTGGTCGTTGAAAGTGTCATGAAACCACAATAACTAATTAGGCCTAACAAAATAACCTTCTCGTCACTTGTGGGGTTTACAGTTGTTTTATGAATGTCCTGGTTGCATGCTGAGAGAATAAAGCCAATGTATTTCAAATCATGGGAGTAGATTTTGGCGCCGAGTGCTTTAGCTCGAATCGAATCCAGAAATCGGGGATGCATGTGACTAAGATGTAAAATCATGAACTCGCCGAGCCAAACCAAGATATCTGCATTTGGTCAGCAGTCAGGGTCGGGGCACACGAGGATAAACAAACAATTTATGCAATTATTAATGTTCTTGAAGGCAGAACTTGTTGAAGTTTTTGTTTTAAAAGCAACCATTTTCAACTTTGTATAATTATGACTATACCTCCCCGCCCACTGTGCACGCCCTTATATGTTCTATATTATCACCAAAAGTCGTACACAAAACCTTTCCACCACTTGTTCAGAAATGGCCAGACTGACAAACGCCCAGGGCTTCACTCATTTAGGGGGTCCCACGTTTCACACGGAATTGTGCAAAACGATAACATTCTCTCAAATATGCAACATGAATCGCGTGAAACGATGTTTTTGGGAGGTTCAAGTGCCAGGAGATGGCTCCTTTTCCTTTTGAATTAAACACATTTTCTCCCGCGGGGCCACAACATGGTTGATCTTGTACATTACTCGAACCTACAGGCCCACGCAGATCGGCGCTACCTAGGACCCTCTATTTCTTACGGCATGTGTTTTACCCCAATGATACACAATGTCACCCAAATTGCCAATGTTACTCAGTAATACTCAATTTATGCCCAATGATAACCAAAATAAAAATAATTATATTTATAATAAAATGATGATGATTTTATTTTCCCATTTCTGTTGTTAGATTTTGTTGCCGTGACTGACTCAATCGGCGGAATGTGTGAAACATCTCAAAGAAAGAGATTATTCAAACCATTTTCAGCGAAAACAAAACAACGAACCCGATTGGCCAGTTAAATTGCAGCTACAATTTAAGTTGACCAATAAAAGTACAGGCGCTAAATTGTAGCTACAATTTATTAAATTGTAGATACAATTTAGCTAAATTGTAGTTACAATTTATTAAATTGTAAGTACAATTTAGCTAAATTGTAACTACAATTTATAAAATTGTAACTACAATTTAGCTAAATTGTAGTTACAATTTATTAAATTGTAAGTACAATTTAGCTAAATTGTAACTACAATTTATTAAATTGTAACTACAATTTAGCTAAATCGTAGTTACAATTTATTAAATTGTAGTTACAATTTAATAACTAAAAACGACGTGAAGCTAATAGGCTTCCGTACTTCGCTTGTATTTATATGCACAGATAATTTCCAGCAAATCATTACTACAATAAATGTGTTTCCCTAAAAACAAAGTATAACCCCTTTTAGATAGCCTTAATTTGTATTTTATATATATGTTTGCTTGTATGTGAAAGAATGCACTTTATGCAAAGTGTTAGACATCATAGACAATGCGATATTAATTATAAATCTGTAATTAAAAAAGTTTAAGGAAGACGAATTTTCTGACGATACATTACGAAGAGATAAACGGAGCTGTACGAAAGTAATCGGGAGTAAACGCAAAAGCGTGACTTTATTTCTGAATACACGTGGAAATAATTTTACATTCGCTGCTATCAGAATGAATAACCGCCACGAACAACATCTTCGCTTTATCTGAGCACTAAATGGACACTATTACATCAACAATTTGTATTATTTTAAAAAAACAACACTTTAAGCTTCCAATAAATCTGATCAACGAGCAGTATGCTTTAGTACATAGCGCCACAGTATCCCCAGAGGGGAAATGGGAATTGACTGTCTTGCCCAGGAATGCATTTAAAATCTAAGAAACTGACTCAAATACAGTACGTGGAGAGTGTATTATCACTAAATCACCCACAGAGTGGAGATTCCACCCAGGCAATAATTGCAAATTTATTGCAAAGCATAACAAGCACAAGCAAAGTTTCAGCCAATGGACCTCCGGAGGTTAAACTCGGAGGTCCATTGGCTGAAACATTGCTTGTGTTTTTAGTCAATATATACAAAATTTGAAAGTTATAGTTTGGGTGATAACTCCACTCCGCGGGTGATTTAGTTACGATCCACTCTCCACGTACTGTAATATACCCAACTAAATGGTAGTTCTAAAAAAGCACAAACACATTTTCGGCAGATGGACCGAGCATCACATCAGTCGAAATTTCGCTTATACTTCCTAATGTCCTTCACTACGATTAACTAAGCTAACCGCCCCTCTGTGGGTGTTTTATAATAAATTTACACCACCAGTAATCACGTCAGGCGTACTCCCTCCCAACAACGGGCCGAGAAGAAAGAGTAAAAGTCATCTATAGACACTATGTGTCTGTTTCTACCGATTAGGTCAGATTTCGTCCGCAAAATGCAAGTCGAGCGTGTCCGCAAACGATCAGATTGTGTCCGCAAGCAGATCTTGGGCCGATTACGTCTGCAAAACACAAGCCGATTGTATTCTCAAGTCGATTACGTTCGCAAAATGCAAGCCGAATGTGTCCGCAGGCCTGTTCGGCTCGCGTTTTGTAGATGCAATCGCCCTGCATCCGCATTCCATCGAAATACACGTCCCAAAGATATTTTATTGGTCTGACACTTGCTGGGTCCGATGGGTCTCTTCCAATGTCCCTGTTAAACCAAACACGAACAGCAGACCCAGTGGTACCTCACCCATAGGGAGAGCGTGGAGTAAGTCTAGGGCGTCCCATGCTCCAATGACCCCCAAACGTTTGAAGAAAAATACTAAAATATGTTTTCGCATAAAATGCGGGGTCTCTGGTGTCCAGGTAAGTTTTAAAGGATATCAGAGCATTGTGTTGTTAAAATACTCCATTCATTCCATCTAGTAACACACAAAATGTTGCAGTATCTGCTCGTGTGGCCCTACTCCGAGCGCCGGAGAACGTACTCTGAATGCGGGTCCCTACTCTAAGCTCCGAATATTAACGGAAAATAAACAAAGTTTTGGTTTTAGATACAAGCCTTTCAAAAGTGAAGAGTCAAGAATTTTGCGAGTTCCGGGCCTAAAAATCAAAATTTATTTACACCGGGCAGGACCATAGTCGGTCCCTTGGTCTGGGCCCCTATTTTCCCCAACATCAAGGGGACCCCAAATACTTGCCACTGAGCATGCCATAAAAAATCATTCAAAATAGGCCTACATTTATCGAATCGTTCATCTCACGCGTGGGGTACAAATCGGATTACACTCCGACATGCTGTCGCGAACAGGATGGCGAGGAAGTGGGGTTGTCATGAGATTCGTCACGACTTAACGGCACACCGACTGTTTTACTCAATAAAATATAATGACACTAACACAAGGGAACGTGTACATATATGTAATCAAATCACCACAATATCTCTGCACAGACAAAATCGATAGATAACGTTAACCCCTTCAATACCCTATTCTTGAATGGGATCGTCTTGCACAACATCACCTACTCGAAATGGACGAATCCACTGTACCATCGTTCAGGGAGGTTACTGATAATGTTCTCATACATTAACCCTTTGAACACTGGTGGTATCTTCCATGCCAGTTAAATAACAGAAATTGGAAGAGTCCATATCCATTATTTGGGGGTAGAGCAATTAATATTTTCAACGTTCAGCCTGAAGGCTGCACGTTGAAAATATTAATTGTTCTACCACACACGTTCACTTAGTAGCCATCCTACTTAATGAACTTATGATGTATCGTATTGCTGGTCGGGAAACGCGGCCTCTCGTGTTGAAAGCGTTAATGAAGAGGTGCCGGACTTTTTACTGATATTGTTATTATACACTAATGAGGAGGTACTGGACTTTATAAAAACAAGAAAACGCCAGCCGTTTGAGTTCAATATGAAGAATGAAAATCCTACATTAATCCTACAACTCCATCTGTAACATGATCCTGTTGTCCTTCAGGGGGAGATAAGCATTAAATTCCCAAAACGCGGGACAGAAAACAAGCCTCTGGGGAAATCGTATTCTCACTCCATTGTCTTTTTAAATTGTTTTGTTAATCTTTTCAGCGCTGTTGTGCATATTATCAAATTTATATTTTGTCATACATTTATTTATTTATTTATTTATTTATTGGAGTTTAACGACACTTTCGACAGTCAGGGTCACCTCGTATCGGACAGTTTTACGGGTGGAGTAAGCCGGAGTACCCGGAAAGAACCACTGAGCAACGACGAGCAACTGCCACACTCCCCAACGTACTAACTCAACAGAGGCGGGGGTTAGCATTGGTTGAAGACAGGTGCACCATAGACATTCTGTACTCCTTAGTACACAGCGCCACAGTACCCACAATGACACTACTCAGTTACCCCTGGCGGGGATCGAACCGTGGACCTCTCAGTTTGAAATTCAGTGCCGTAAACACTGAGCCCCCGGCTCCAATTTTGTCATACAAGTAACCCGCCTCGCTGTTGGTGTTATATTGTTTCAGCAAACTCTCTATCTATCTATCTCCAGAACCAAAAGACTGTCAGGCAGTGAGACTTTTCTGGGGGGGGGGGGGGGGGGCGTGGGGGAACATCGTTCCCCTATTTCTTGCAAGACTTGGAATTGCTTGAGCTTGACGAATATCTAGCACACTGTGAAGCTACAGTTAAAACTAGCAGTCCTGCCACGAACTGTGCTCTTATCCAGGCTTAATTGCGCGTTGGAATTGCGCATAATTGCCATATCGAATGTCATCCAAAGCATGGCAAATTCTCCTGGTTACTCATAGCAAACACAGGCAATGTTTCTGCCAATGACCTCCGGGTTACCCGGAGGTCCAATGGCTGAAACATTGCTTGTGCACAGACCATATGTACAGAATTTGATAGCCTTACTATGGTCATAACGCGTAGATCAACGCGCAGTTCGACATGCTATTTGTGCGCATTTCACGACAGGACTTCTAGTTTTAACTGTAGCACGACGACAGCGTGCTCGCTGTGTCAACACAGCGAGCGATCCTTTGTCTTGCTAGCTGCATTAAACCCATTTAAGTTATCAGAAAGGTACTCTCTTTTCAAACTATAAAACAATATGAATATCCCAAAATGATGGTAAGTTGCACGCACGTTTGTTTTCGTTTGTAGCTCCATCATGTCATACCAGCGCAACATTTCCACGTTCTTCTCATAAGATGTGGCCTGCGTGATAAAGAGAAATCTGGTTTTGAAGAGTACTTTGATGGCACCTTTGGGGGTGGGGGGAGGGGGGCACTGTTGTTCAAGCTGAGGTCGCGGTCACTGGAGCTGAGGAGAAAAACTGGGGAAAACAGTGAAAAGGAGTGCCAGATGTGTAATTTGGGCGTGGTGGAGACCCTGGAACACTTTCTTCTAGAATGCCCAATATACCAGTCTAAAAGGATAAGCTTCACTGGGAGTATAATGGGGAAGTGAGATGGGAGAATGAAGGGCATGTGGTTAGTGAAAGACTCAAAGGAGAGGGTTAATATGTTAATCGGAGAGACTGGGGAGAATGGGGCAACGGATGTAATCAAGAAGTTCGTCTCCGAGTGCTGGGAGGAGAGAAGAAGCGTGGGAATAGGGAGGCAGCTGGGAGTACAGGAGTGACCAAGACCTTCTCACCCGAGAACCGCGACAAATCAGAGGACGGCCAAAGTGTTTTTTTTTTTTTTTTTGTTATTATGGAAGGAGAGTGAATCGTCCTGATTGTCTGGATATCGGAGTAATGAAATTCACTGCAAAATATTAACGAAAAGCAGATTCTTCAAAAATAAATTTCGAAATTTACCCGGGAAGACCTCCGACAAATCGTCGATTATTGCTGAAATGACGAGCCACCGTTCTTCTACTGCATAATTTCGGAAAGCATTACTGCTGTCAGATTAAATTATTATTAATTACCCTTTTGTGGCTGCATTGTTCACCATGTCGTCTGCTCGTCATCCGCCATTTTTGCCGCAAAAGATCACACATAGCGGCTTGTGAGGGTTACAAATTATATGCTCGTTCATGTCGACGCACCTGAGAGGATAATCAGTGGGGATGGGCAGAAAATCGATATTTATTGGCTGGGATAGAAAGAAGGATGTCCTTGATCAAGGTATTTCTGTCAAGGAGTGGAAAGGTGTCGGATTTCCCATGATTTGCAGTTATTTGCTCTCTGCAATTCGTCACTGGATAAATAATCTAGAAGAATACGCGGCATAAAATAGCGCAGATTAATGCATTTTAATATATGTATATAGAATATACCCATACTAGCTTGGTGTACCAAATGTTCACCACGAGTGGTGAAGTGGTGTTAACCGCGAGCCTTTGGCGCGCGGTTAACACCACTTCACCACGAGTGGTGAACATTTGGTACCGCATGCTACTTTGGGTATATTTTATTTATACCATGATCCTCAGATTAATAAGAGTTTAAATGTGTCAAGGTGATAGCTAAAAATTGCGATTTTGTTTGTTTATAAGTGTAAATATTTTCGATAATATTTCTGCCTGGGTTAAATGTAAAGCGTAAAGATAGGTATGTGACGGACCCAGAAAACAGATTTGTTTAACTAACGTTAATTCAAGAGCTTTTAAATGAAGTGTGAAATTTAATGTCCATTATGGCGCACGTGTTGAACGCCACACGTGGGCTATCTTATAACAGATCAGTACTAAGAAAGACAATACTCTTTCCGGTTATCATTATCTAGGTAATTAAAGCCAGTTAAAATCTAATTGTTGGAAACTAGTGCATCACATATGTTCTGGACACACACCCATATTACCCAGCTAACCTGTCTTCGAAATGTCAAAAGACACCAAGCGCTAGTCTTTCAAAGGAACTTTAAAGCGAGTATTAAATTAAGATAGATCTGAGTGGCCAAGTTCAAGAGAAGCGATTAAACTGAGAATTAATGTTCTGGCTATCTAAATAAAAATCGGGGGATTTCTCAAAAAATTCATTCCAGCCAATTCCAGTCGGAATGTGCGTAAGGCTGTGGGTCGTTGCGAGTAGATGGGGAGGTCCCATGGTGTAGGTTAGAGAAGGTGCCGCATCGGTGCGAAAGTATAGGCACGTTCTGATGTAAGGGAGCCACAGAGCTCATATTTAGAATAGGAGCAGTCGCGGTCCAAGTCGGTGGCCATATATGAGAATAGGATCAGGAACACGGGAAGTACGAGCTCAGGGAGCTATATGCATTTAGGTAAACGACATTACCTGTTTTAGAAGGCAAGACATACATAGGCAGTTGGCCTGAGGGCACTCAGAGAAGGTCCAAATTTAGCCTTGGCCGTCGAGGGTCATAGGCACCGAGATTGAAAGTCCGCGTATTGTCGTAACCCTTTGAGGGTTGTAAGGAACCGATAGTAATTTGTTAACGGTTGTGAATCGTAGTGGCATAGTAGCCAAAGAAGTAAAAGCTGTAACGTTGAGGTTTAGAGGCCGTATTAAGAGCTTGAGCAAGCGCTTGAATAGCTCGCGAGTTAAAATAGTTTTAGGCGGTGCGAGAATTGGTGATGTTGAGAACACTTTGCAGAATATTATTATGTAAGCTTTGTTAAGTATATATCTGAAGGCGAAGAATAACGTAACCCCGTGGGAAACAGGCAAGGCGCAAAGTGATCGTGAACTGTGGTAGACGCCGATTGAATTGTGATTGAACTGTGAGAACGCTGTTAGAGTCACACAAGCAGAACATTGTATGTGTTAAGCCCGGATGACTGTGAAGTAACCCTGTGAGGAGGAAGCAACGAGAAGTGAATAACATTTAGACAAGTTTGCATTCGAGGCGAGGTCACCAAAGGTCAACTTGGATGTGCTTCCACTGTAGGTATAAATTTTAACTACTGAAATCCCATTACTGTCGTGTTCACCACGGTTGGTGTGTAAAGCTAAAATTTATGTCATAGGCTTTTTACATATAGTAGAATAGGTAATCATGGTATAAACTATTTCTTCAGATTGTTTTCTGACATACCGTCCTGATGAACAAGATTACATAGTGGCAGCAGGGGGACGGCGTGGCGTGCCCCATCATATAACCAAATGTAAGTTGTGCTCAGCCTGAACAAAAAAAAATACCCAAAAGCATCAGTTTTCAATCTCAAAGATGGTGAAAGGCAACAAACCACGCGTGCATTTATCGTCCCTTGAGTGGAACAAGGCGCCATCTGCAATGTTAAAGCCAGTGTTCAACCGATTACTAAAATGGTCACTGACCGATTATCGGTTAGTTGAGCTCACAATCGGCCGATTGTGATGCCGATTCCGATTGTTATACCGCGAACTACTAGAGAAGTGGAGGCTCGAAAGAACTACATTAAAACTGAACATTTTTCACAGTGTTAAACTTCGTTGACTGGGGTCGCAATAAAATTACCACTCGCGCACATGTACCTGGGCGGTAAACGTGGCTCAGAGCCACGTTTACCGCCAGAGTGCGTGCGACTGGTAATTTTACTGTGACCTGAGTCAATGGAGTGCAATCTTCACTTTTCCAGTATGAATTGGCAGATGCCGCAAGTACGCTCAATTGTAAGCTTTACATGTCATTTAACTTGTATATCCCGTAAAGGGACGTCTAGAGAGATTAACAGTACACATTCTGGTTCCCAGTCAACTTTATTGAATGGTATCATTGATATCATTTTATATTAACAACTGAACAATTACAGAAGATAATAAAATGCGGTTAATGAATCAACACAAAATGCTTGGCAGTAATCGGTTGAGCCGATGTTTCCAGGAGCTGTTACCATTGTCATCCGATTGCCCACAATCGGCCGATTGTGGTGGCCGATTCCGATCGTCGGTTGAACTTTGCAAATGGCGCCATGTTCCTCTCAAGGGACGATATAGAAGACCTTGTTTACCACACATTTCTACGTGTTCAAGAAGGTATGTAGATGGCTGCTAACTATCACTTCAAAAAAGAAAAAAAGCAAAGTGGCATCATTGAAGATGTGGTGACTGCAGCAGCTCAGCAGCTTACGAGTTGGGTCCAAACATTTCGCGGGATTTCATTAAATATGATAGAATGTTGACGGAGGGAGATATATAAAACATCATTTCCCACTGTCTGTATTTTTGTTTCGCAGTTATTCTTTGTGCTCCTGATTTCTGAGCATCTGATCGAGAAAAATTCGTTTTTATGTGATCACACTTACAGGTATGTTATCCCCGGACAGGTACAGATGGCTTACCGAACATGCAATGCAATTTGCAGTCGCGAACAAAACAGATTCTACAACCTCACAAGTTTAATACCAGGGACTGCATACGCTCAGTAGACTGTGTATCCGCATATAGAATGTAGGAACGTGGCTATAGAAACACGAATCCGTGTGTCCAATTGTAATTCTGGAATGAGCAGCGAGTCTCCCCCTGTCACAACGCACCAGATAATGCCAGACCCTGACAATAATTCCCCAAACCCTCTCCCAGAGAGTGTTCAAAAGTCACTGCCAGGGACTGGTTCCTCTGAGGGAAGAGTTGAAGAAACATGCCTTGCGCTTATTCTGCATCTTATTCCATATCGTCAAGGGCGCTGGTGGTTGGTGCCAGAAGGAAAGCTGAACCCTCTTTCCTTGGGGCTAGTGAGGGGCAGCGTGTGCCCCTTTTCGGCAGAAATACGATAGTGAAAGAGACTTTACTTCTCGAGAACCGTAACCGAGAACTCTTGAGTAATGGTTCCTAACGTATTTCACGTGTACCAATGCTAACGGGGAGGGGGTATCAGATATAATGACGGAGGGTGTGCATATATGACTAAGAAAAAACATGCCGCCACAAGGGCTAAGGTTAAAATAATTCACGACAATTTAACTCATACCAGAGTCGAGTGACATTTTGGGTACCGCTACCCTCCTTCTCCTCTGATGCTTTCCGGCGCTTTTGCATATCGTACTGTAGCAGTGGCAGGCCAGCGCAATAACATTGTGATCTACAACTTAATACTGATCGATGTTCCTAATCTGTAGGCATTACAACCCTCTTTCTTGGTAAGCCTCTCGTGTTTCACTGAATCCTATTTTCTCTGATTATCGCGCCGGAAGATCGTTTCGTAATACAATACAGAATCAATCGGACTGAAGAAAAGGAGGATGAATTTTCTTTATAGTTGAAATGACAGAAAATACTCAAACAGGAAATAATAATATTTTTAGGAAGAAATTAATATGTATTATCTTCTTCAATACTGGGTCATTGTTTTCATAGACGGAAACAATTAAGCATCTGCGAGTATTTTTGTGGAGATGATGGTCGAATGACACTATACACAGGCCTGGAAAGAAAGAGCTCACATTGTAACCCGTTAGCAGGTAGAGATGGGCGGTATTGGAAATTTGAGCCCGGTATCGGTTTCGAAATTTTTAAGGGGGTATACCTTGGTATCAATTTGATATCTGACTTGACTGAGATTTGCTGATAGTACCAAGGGTAATTCTCATCAGGAAAATACAGAATACATTCTTCTTGCATCATTTTACCACAGCTCCACAAATGTCAATGCCAGTGGGTTCAAAAGTGACATTCTTTTACGAACACAAATCATATCTACAGAAATTCTGTGACTTCTTAACACAACTTAACATTTAAACGCCTATTTGAGGCGTTTGCAATCTCAAAGCACATCCCCTGACCAATGCATTCTTTAGGAGGTCCTGCTGACAACAAACAAATCACCTGGGCAGTGATTTCTAGTCAAGTCTTGGGTGCCTGTTAAGGCAGCCAAGACTTGGCTACAAATCACCGTTAAGCTGCAGGACATGTGCAGTTGTAGTCTATTGAGAATCCAAAACAACTGCCCAGTCCCCTGACAGAGAGTTAACAAAACTGAAAATTAAAAACCCCACTTCCTTCAAGAAAATGAACCTTTCAGCTGCTACCAAGCCTCGCCAAGGCCTTAGAAATGGTGAATATAGGAAACTGTGAAAGCTCAGACGATTTCGGTATTCACTGATTGGTTCGGTCTGGTTTTTCGGTATCCCCATGATATCAGTATCGGTTCGGTTTTTCGGTATGTCGCCCATCTCTGTAAGCAGGTCGCGCTATATAAGATGGTGGTAACCTACAGGATTAAAGTGTTTTGATGCTTTTCCGTCTTTTCTGTTTTTACTACACCAGCCATGCTGTGTAGGTCTTAACAGAATATACTTTATCAGCATTCTCCATATTGGGCCTCGTGAGGGTGAACACACGTCACATTTGTTCCCAAAACAATAAACACGTGTGGAGCGAAATAGGGAGCCAACGACGGTGGTTACCGTCAATCGCTTCACGTGTCACTCGTTTCCTTTCGCGTAACTCAACTATACAAACTCCTAAGGCATAGGTATTGACAGTACCTTATTCATATCAAGGCATCTTGTTATTTATTTATTTATTAATTTATTTATTTCTTTATTTATTTATTGGGGTTTAAAGACACTTTCGACAGCCAGGGTCATCTCGTGTCGGACAGTTTTATGGGTGGAGGAAACCAGAGTACCCGGAGAGAACAACCGAGTAAAGGTGAGCAACTGTCAGACTTCCCAGAGTACTAACTCCACACAAGCAGGGTTAGCATTGGTTGCAGACAAGTGCACCATCGACATGCAGTACACCTTAGTACACAACGCCACCGTGCACCCACGCGTGCAATTGGGATTTTGTGTCTCGCCCAAGGACACAACGAGGTTGCCGCAGGTGGGATTCTTACCGAGGACCTCTCGGCTTGCAGTCTGTATCTCTACCTACTGCGCCATCGCGCTCCCAATGCATCGTATTGGTCTTTTGAAATGGTAGCTCAGTTTCGCTTTGCAGAGCAACGAAGATACGTAACGCGATTCAGACTGTTCGCTGTCACATTTCAATGTGTTCTTAACCCAATGTTTTGTTTTCGGACGTACCATAATATTAACAATATCACAATTGATACTCACTATAAATGTTAATTTTAACCCTTTACCCAACGTAACGGCCAAAACCGGCCAGCACTATTCTCAAAAATCGCCAATTAATTTTCACTATTTTTTTCATTTTTTGTCTCAAAAACATAGGTTATGACCCCTCGTTGGAACGAGCTCGTCGAGCTCGTTCCAACGAGGGGTCATAACCTATGTTTTTGAGACAAAAAATGAAAAAAAATAGTTATTCAAGAATTTTTTTTGCAAGTGTCGTCTGCTTTTCATGTTAGGTAAAGGGTTAGCATAAATGATCAAGAGCCTAATATACCAATATCTATTTGTTTGACGTGGCGTCGAGTTCTCGTCCGCCATTTTCTGACCAGTATTGTGCCAGTTGAATATTCCATGTGTGATTTGTTTTAGAAACAACGGTGACGTACGCCCCTCACGTGACCCAATATGGGGTATCCTGATCTCTACTTCCGCCAAAATAAATAGAAACAACTGCGGCGCAATCTCGCCAAAACGCAATCGCGAGTGAGTTGCTGCTTTTTTAGCGGAAATTCTGTTTAGATGTAAACGGCTCCCCTCTCTATTTATAATGTGGATGCAAGGCGCAATCTTTGGGTCAAGTTCGTCCCGACAGATTGTCAGGTCTGACTCGTTAAACATGCGGGATTACGAATTAAATTTATCCTGCATTATTTTGTCGTAACACACACCACCTAAACGACCGTTACCGTTCCCTGGTTAGTTCCAGGCTTGCTGCACACATTGGGTGATAGCCAGGGCCGACACTAAGTCGCATAACATGAAGGGGTGGATTTATTTATTTATTTATTTATTTATTTATTTATTTATTTATTTATTATTTACTTAATGGCACTTTCCAAAGCCATAAATCAGTATAGTTTCACACTTTCACCCTAGAAGGGGTTTGAATGATTTGCAGCTCGTTTTAAAGTAGTGCAGCCTGAAATCAATACCCTTCCAGGACCATAGCAGCAAGAGCTTACTCATTTGATAAAATATACCTCCCGGTTCAGAGAACTAAAGTGTTGATAAAAAGTCAAATCGTCGACTTTTTTCCAATGGTATTCACACTATGCCCATCGTTAAGTTAATCCACTTAGTTAATCCTTTCAGATGATTTGTTTCTGGACGGTATCATGCATGACGAACGAACGTTTCGGCGAAAGAGACGTTTGGACCTGGTATGTTTCCGTTCAGAACGTTTCGGTGTAATATTTATGTCTGGGCGGACGTTTTGGTCAAAGCGATATGACGCCCCTTGAGTGGAACAAGGTAATGTTCCACTCAATGGATACAATGTGCTAGATGTGTTCATTATGAAGTGTTTTTTTATTGGGGTTTAACGACACTTTCGACAGAAAGGGTCACTTCGTATCGGACACTTTTACGGGTGGAGGAAGACGAAGTACCCGGAGACAACCACCGAGCAGTGGCGAGCTACTGTGAGGCTCCCCAACCTACATGCACCGAACAAGCAGGTTTAGCGTTTGTTGAAGACAAGTGTAGCATGGGCGTATACAATACGTCGTAACACACAACGCCACAGTGCCTCCATGTGGGTAATCGGGATTAAGTACCTTGCCAAAGGGCACAGCCAGCGTTCTTACAGTCAAGGAACAAATTCAAAGACTTTTCAAGGACATTTCAAGGACATATCAGCATTTTCCAAAGATGTTTTTTTTAAAATGTACATTTGGAATATAACGATTTTTAGAAGCCTCACCTTCTTTAACCCTTTACCTTACATGAAAAGCAGACGACACTTGCAAAAAAATTCTTGAATAACTAATTTTTTGTCTCAAAAACATAGGTTATGACCCCTCATTGGAACGAGCTCGATGAGCTCGTTCCAATGTAGGGTGATAACCTAGGTTTTTGAGAAAAAAAATGAAAAAAACAATTGAAATTAATTGGCCATTTTTGAGAATAACACAGGCCGGTTTGGGCTATTACATTGGGTAAAGGGTTAAAAATGTCTTCTACCTCATCCTTCTAAATTCCAGAAAAACGGTGCTTCTAAAATGCTCTCTAGCAAAATTATGGTGCTTACAGAATGACACCCAATTAAATAATGCCTGAACTTTAATTCCTCATTTATCGATTATAAATTATTTATGTTCATTTTTTTTTTGTTTTTCAACAAAAAAATGTGCAAAAGAGAAGTTTTAATTACCCACTATTGCACAGGTAAAAATGATATAGGGCGAAATTCAAGGACTTTCAAGGAGTCAGATGGATTTTCAAGTACTTTTCAAGTATATTTTCTGAATTTTCAAAATTCAAAGAGTAAGATTGAAATTCAAGGACTTTTCAAGGATGTGCGCACCCTGACAACTACCACTGGCGGGGATCGAACCGTGGACTTTTCGGTTTGAAGGCCCATTCCGGCACTGAGCCACCACAGTCCCCTCCAATAATTGGTTACAAAATAAATCTGTGATAAAGAACATATATTTGAAGGAAGTTAGGACAACATACCTATATATAAAAGACAAGCTGGACATCAAAAAAGAAGAAAGCAAAAAAGAAACAAATAAGGCCATACAAAGTAGATCTGTTTCTCAGGCCATTATTTGTAAAATTTCACGCGGGCAAGCGGTTTTTTATTTTATTTTTTATTTCTGTGATTATTTCTTTACCATCAAAAGTTCATATTCTTGGTTTATGTTTTAGGCCTCATAATCTACGAAATAGCATGGGTGGTGGTGTATTTCGTCCCTTGAGAGCAAGAAAGCTTTGCAATGCCAAAGCATTGCAAAGCCTTCTTGCACTCAAGGGACAAGTTTATCAATTTTTTTCAACTTGGGTAAAATATCAGACATAAACCATTTAAATTTTAGTTTTTTTAAGTTTAAATTTGGTATAAAAAGAGAGCATGCGGCAGCCAAAAGGACCATGCAGGAGGGCCTGAGAAACAGATTTTTAATTTTTGTTAGGCCGAACAAAAATCTTTATATGAAGATAAATATGTTATACGTCATTCCTTTTGTAGTTTAACAATTACAACCTATAAAGTTATTACAATTTCTTTTCTAATCTGATCAGTTATATTTATGTATGTATTAGTGTTTAATGCTACTTTTAGTTTCTATGGCCACATCATTACCACATGACATCGTATGAAGTTGCGTAATGGTGAAAACGTGTTTCCGGCGTTGCTTCGTCGCCATTTTAAAACTTCAACTTGGCGCGGCTTCATATTTTTCAACATATACAATGTCCAAAGGCCTTGAGAGTCTAGTTAATGTGAAAGACTGAAGAACCAAAACTTGTGTATGTTTGGTTCCATGTAACCAAATTTGATTCCCCCAATAGGACAAACTGAAGAACCATATTTGGTTCTTGGAGGCATCAAGTTTTCTCTCTGTGTAGATGTTGTCACAATGCAGGAATGGGAAAGGAAGGCAAGTAAATAAGACGAAATGTTCGTATTTTAACCGGACAATTGGTGAAAATAACGTTTCTTCGCAAAATAAGATGAAATATAGTTAAGGTACAGCTGGGTACACATTTTATTTCTATAAATTTACATGAAAATGGTCTTCAAGACCATTTTCATGCAAATTTATAGAAAATAAAATAAAAGCATTTTAATAATAAATTGGGGGCGCAATGGCTCAGTAGGTAGAGGTGCAGGATGCAAGCCGAGTGATCCTCGGTTCGAATACCACCTGTTCTAACCTTGTGTCGTTGGACGACACTCCACCCCCATAGCCTACGTGTGGGCGCGGTGGCGTTGTGTACTAAGGCGTACTGCACGTCGATGGTGCACTTGTCTTCAACCAATGCTAACCCTGCTTGTGTGGAGTTAGTATGTTGGGGAGCTGACAGTTGCTTGCCGTTGCTCGGGGGTTCTCTCCGGCTTCCTCCACCCGTAAAACTGTCGTGGTCATGATTAGCCATTGTGCAGAAATATGTGACCTTAAAAACCAATAAATTAATAAATAATGATAATAAATTAGCTAAAATCAGCTAATTAGCTGAACTCATATCCCTGATAATAGTAATGATTAGAATGGAAGTTCGGGAGAGATAATAATATTGATGTTGTTCCATCAAAACTGGACCGAAATATGCACGCATACTCTGACAGGGACCGCGAAGTCGGAGGTGGGGGAGGGTCTCCCACGTTTTTCTCCAACAATATTCAAAATACTTCGAAAAGAATAAACGAATGAGTTGCCGTGTTCGCGCTGTAGAGTGTCTATTTAGCCGACTGCTCTAAAAAATATGACATGATTTGGCACCAATAAATCTTCGTTGGCTAAAATGCTGTCAGCAAAAAGGTCGTGACGGAAAGCTATTGCAGCAGTACAAAGCGCGATTGATGATGACTCGAAACGAACGACTTGAATCTCATCGAGCAAATGTGCTTTAGAGCAATTGCTCGATCGAGTGACTCGCACATACGACTCTTAGTCTCATTTCAGGAAAAGGGGATTTCACAGTCATAGGCGTTTTCCAAAAGGGACTTTTTGGGGAAAATACCAGGTCATAGGTATCTTCAAATATCGAAATGAGGCTAAGACGCGTATGTGCGAGTCACTCGAACAAGCAGCTGCTCGATAGCTTATTTACTCGATTTGGGTTCGAGTCATTCGAGCAATGACTTATCAGTAACTGTTCGATAGATTCCAGGCTTCAGGAATCACATAGGCTTTCATTATACACAAGGGAGGTAACTCTGCATACAGGTTACGGAACACCAAGCACTGATGATTATAAGACTTGGATGAGGGAACCAGAGATAGGGTGGACTAGATGAACTTCTAGGGTTAGAGTAGCATCTGTAAGAGGCGGGAAAATGGGATTCTGGATTCATCACCAGTACCCCTATTAAATAGAACATACCCCAGGAGATATCTCGGTCCTATAGCATTACGTACTGTTCTTATATGCCCAAAATGGGTTTCATATTAAATAAAAGTGGATTTTGGTGATTTGGGAGGGGGGATTGTAAGGTCTATTTGGGTAATTGTGTGTACTCTAGTTCAATCGAACGTAGCCCCAGGGCCCCCCTCGGAACTAAAACACTACGTGCAACTGTTAAAATCCATGGTATGGCGGTCTTAAAAAGGATTCTGGGGAAAATTCGTAGTAAATGAAGTCGTTTTTGGCGATTTGGAGGCATTGTCGGGTTGTTTGTGGTAATTAGATTTACTCCTATTTAAGCGAATATACCCTCCGAACATATCCCTATCCTATAAGAAGTCTTTGGGTCACATAGCAACCACGTGCTACCATATGGCGGTCTCCAGTACACAAAATGGACGACGGAAACACGTATCGCCCTAACAACACGCGCTGCGCATGCGCACTAACACCACGTATAACTATGGGGATAACATCACAAGATTGCCACTCACGCGGGTTACCATGACAACACAACATGGCACCACTGGGTCACGTGAAATGTGTGACTTCCGGGATCATCCACCGGGGTCATCCAAATATGACCTGAAAAGGCCGAGACATACTACTAATATGAATAAGCAAGTAGGTATGTTCCAAGTAGTTGGGCGAGCTGGCTGAGTCGTCGGGCACCGACGTCCCACACCCCCCCCCCCCACCCCCACACCAACCCCCCCCCCCCCCAAAAAACAATATAAAAAAAATGATTTAGTTACGGCCCTGCGTGCAACACGTTTTGTTTCTTGTTAATTTCCCAGTCCGAAGCAACCGTGACTGTTGTTGAAAAAAAATCGATGCCCTGACGAAGGGTAACGTGTTCTCCATCAGTCTATTTCCACCAACGATTACCTTTGTATTCTCACGGTTGCCCGAACAAACATGTGAATTAGGATGTGATTAGATTGGATACGGAGATACCATTCTCCTTGATACATTAAAAATCTTCCATGGCTGGCTACTTTTCCATGCCAATCAATGGTACATCTAATCGCAGCACACATACGCAGATGCACGTAAGTAACAGGGCAACAATCAGGTAGACGATGAGTACTCTCAATAATGCCAAACAGCAATACGTCTTATCCGTGAAGGATGCTACTATCAGGATACTGTTATTATTCCCGATGAGTATGGGTGTGGGATGAGGAAATCTCAGACTTCGTGCCTGGCTCATATATCTTGTCCCTCGCATGAGATTTTCCCATACCACACCCAAAACCATTTCGGATAATTTCTCTCTAACCCAAAGTGCTAACATGACATTACCCTTTGTGTGAAGATAAAAAATATTTTAGCAAAAATATTTCTACAAAAAAAAATCTTGTGACCTCTTACATGGCTTTGTTGATTTTTTTTTTTCAATTTGAAAAAACTAATAAATTTTGTTAGTCTGCGATGTACAACTACGTTAAGTGAGGAGTAAAGGCGTGAAAGCGATGAAGAAATGCCGTAATGATCTATCACAGAGTTCATGATGTTGTCGTTTAGAGATGTGACGTTATGTTTTGCTAGTGGGTGAGGTTCGCCTGCCCCACACAGGTGTGACACACGTATCTTGGAACGTAGGAAAAGGCGAAAAACTGACGACGACGACAGAAACAACACAGTGCCACTTGTTCATTTTAACCCTTTACCTAACATGAAAAGCAGACGACACTTGCAAAAAAAATTTTTGAATAACTTATTTTTTTCATTTTTTGTCTCAAAAACATAAATTATGACCCCTCATTGGAACGAGCTCGACGAGCTCGTTCCAATGAGGGGTCATAACCTATGTTTTTGAAACAAAAAATGAAAAAAATAATGAAAATTAATTGGCGATTTTTGAGAATAGCGCTGGCCGGTTTTGGCCGTTACGTTGGGTAAAGGGTTAACGAGTCTTTCAAAAGCCGGGATATTTTTTTTATCTGGGAGATTAACGGTCCTGAACCTTGGTGGTATCTTCCATGTCAGTTCAGTGGCAGCAATTGGAAGAGTCCATATTCATTATGTGGAGGGTAGACTAATTAATATTTTCAACGTGCAGCCCTGGGGCTGCACGTTAAAAATATTGATTGGTCTACTCGACACATCCACTTAGCAGCCATCCTTCTTAATAAAATTATGTCGTACATGTATCATGTTCCTGGACGGGAAAACGGTCTTACGGTCTCAAAAGGTTAAGGGATAGGGTACGGCTGAATAACTTGAGAGAACCAATGAGTAACGGCTTTCAAACTTCCCATCTTGTAGTCATGAGGAATTTCCAGGAAATGGGGGTGAAGGTGGAAATGTAGTACAGACTTTTTTGTTGATTGATATGAGTTGATATACATCTAAGGTTGAAATTTCCGGAGGGTGTGCAAAAATTCGTTCGGCGCTATTTTTAGAAATCCAAGATGGCCGCCGCCACACCCCAAAATCGTTAAATAGACCATAACTCCCGAACTTCTTATCGTAGACACAGTTTTTTGTTCTATACACAGGTTTTCGATCACGAGGAATCCAGTGATAGTGGTGCTAATGAGATCAGGTGACTCTGACGTCGGCAAAATCCAATATAGCCGTCATCATGATCCAGTTTTCATGGAATTGGACACACAATAAGTATGAAGAAAATGCAGGACGGGGCATTCGTGCGTCACATTCCAGGCATCTATAACTCCACATGGACAGATATGTTCATCGAAACAACCTACATGAGGATGGGGCATGGTCCTGCCGGTGTTGTAGATGTGGCAACAGACTATCACCAAATGGTAAAGTGGGCTCTGAGTTTCGCCCTCTGTGGAGAATTGTCACAACACGTCAAGGGTATGAGCAACACTCATCAAAATGTCATCCACATGCAACACAAAGAGGAAGCAACAGGTCGCATCAAGGCGGATCATGCTGATCGCGAAAGTCTACGGAACACTTTGGATATGCGTATAAATCCCTTAGATGACGCGTCTCACCCTGACGGGGCATTGATGAACGTTGCCAATGGGCAGATTGCTCATCCTGATGTCAATGCAGAGAAAGCCACCATCCTTGGGCAACAAGCGATAAGTGAATTCAGAAACGGATGGCCTGGTAGCTTCTATGATTCTCTTGGAAAACTAGTGACAACAATGGATGCGCATAAGAAACACGTGCTGGTAGGAAAAGAGCGTGTTTATGACCAGGAATTGATAAATGCTCGTGTTATTGGCCTCCTTGCGAGTTCAAGAGATATCAAATTGGATGATGTTTTGGCATATGAATTAGCCGCATACCCACCATCAATGTTTAATTCGGATGGCGAAATGAAAATTTGTAAGTCAAAGTCAATCCTGAAACAGAAGCTGCAGTAGACACTTTTAAGGCATTCGTCTTCCAGGCTTTGCAGTCAGCAGATGTGAGACTAGTTTTTGGCCGATACTTCCCAAACAGCATAAAAAACTCTACCAGAATGCAGCGGGATAAATCAGCAAGTCGTGTGCATAAACTCAGGCTGGAGATGCATGCTCCGCCGAAACAGGTTGTTCTCACCAATACAAAGAGCAAGATCCAGCTGAATGCCTTGCTCGTCCAGAGCCTTCTTGACACAGACTTTGTTACTGGAGCAACACAGAAGCACTCGCTGATGATTGCCGGTGTCAGTGATCTACCCGTTGAGATAGCACGTGGAATTAGAATAGATCATGAGAATCTTTGTTCGACGCATGAGGAGGCTGATATTCTCATAGCACAACATGCAATATCTTCTTCCTTGTCAGGCAAGACTGTCCATGTTGTTTGTGATGACACAGATGTGTTTGTTCTGCCTTGCCACTTTTACAATAGCCAGTGCATGGGGAAAACCCAGCTCCAATGTTCATGTCATCTCCTGTTAAGGAACGCGCCGTGATAGATATCCGGGCAACTGTACAAGAACACAGTGATGTGGCAGATGATCTTCTTGCGATCCATGGCCTATCTGGTGCAGATACAGTCGCATCCTTGCATGGAATCGGGAAAGCCGGTGTCCTCAAACTTCATAAGAAGGGTGACTATTCCCTCTCCCTTATCGGTGATACCAAAGCTGATGTGGAATCTGTGATAGCTCAGGCTACAAAATTCATCGGTGCGGCGTACGGCAAGGTGACCGAATCATGTTCATCGATGACTGAGTGCAGATTGAAAATATGGCAGACAAAAACAGGAAAAAGTGGTGCGATCACGGTCAAGCTAGATTCTCTTCCACCAACTACTGCTTCTTTCGCTGAAAATGTGAAGAGATGTCATTTGCAGGTGGCCCACTGGAAATCTTCACTCGGACAGTCACCACCTTCGGAAATGGATCCTACTTCGTAGGGCTGGGAACTGGACCATCATGGCGTGCTGGTTCCTCAAACTGTACCACCTGATACACTTTATGCACCCTCAAGTGTCCTGCAGCTGATTCGATGCAACTGCAAGACATCCCATCCAGTTGCCGGACAGCAGCTTGCAGCTGCTCGAAGTTAGGATGCACCGTGTTTTGTGCTTGTGAAGGTGGAGATGGTTGCTTGAATCCGTTGACGAAGTCACATCACGACCTTGATGAATCTGGAAGCATCGCATCAGAGACTGATGGAGAGGATTAAACAGATGTCTCAATAACGACCAGGTTGTGAATAAATTTGATTCAAGTAACTAGCCAAGAGGTTTATAATTCAAAAACAACCACCCGAATATAGCCCAAATTAGAAAAAATGGTCGCTCAGTTCACTATCTGTCGATTGATTAATTGATTGAATGATTGATTGATCGATTGACTGATTGATTTTGAATAATTGGTTGACTGATTGATTGATTTTGAATGATTGATTGATCGATCGTCATTCTAGTAATTTGGTCACACACGACTGCCAGTTCAGCCACTACTGGGTTATATTGGCGGCCATATTGCATTTTTTCTGACGTCAGAGTCACCTGGTCTCATTAGCACCACTACCATTGGATTCCTCATGGTCGAAAACCTGGGTATAGAACAAAAAACTATGTCTCTATGACAAGCAGTTCGGGAGTTATAGTCAATTGAGCTAATTTTGAGTGTGCCGGTGGCCATCTTGGATTTCCAAAAATAGAACCGGGCGAAATTTTGCACACCCTCCGGAAATTCCAACCTTAGGTGTATATCAACTCATATCAATCAACAAAAAAAGTCTGTACTACATTTCCACCTCACGTGCCATATCCTCCTGACTGCAGACTCAAACATTTTCCAGATTACAAACTCATGACCGGTGTTGCTCGAGTTCCATGTGCAGTAGTTGAATGTGTGTGTGCCGTCAATGCGTCATAGTCCTCGGCACACTGCCCTACATGAACCTCCGGTACCACTACCCTTACCCAGAAAAATACAAATTACTACCGTACATGGGTTTCAATTTCAAATATATTAAAGTATGTACAAAAGATCTCCGACGAGTCCAAATTTTGAGGTGAAATTTACGAAAACTGGTTCAATAAATCAGGTATGTGCCAAAATTTCGTCTTGGGTCAGACCAATAATTAACTAGACGAGCGACGAAAATTAAAACTTCTGAGTTGAAAATTTTATTTATCACTTAATGCAACCCCCACACCCCAACCCCATCACCCCCAAAATAAGCCTCAACCGACCGAGAACTAGACAGAGCTTCCCAAATGACATAGTTACATAGTTGAAACCAACGCGTTGCTTGGCAGGGAGTCCGCGCCAATAAATAATCCCGAATGCCGTACACATTTTGAAACACTTAATAATAGATCTTGTTGCGGGCATGTGAGTAAATCTTGTTTTATTATCAATAAATTATATTCAGATGATACCCGTCGGTTATTTATTTATTTATTGGGATTTAACGACACGTTCGACAGCCAGGGTCACCTCGTGTCGGACAGTTTTACGGGTGGAGGAAACCGGAGAACCCGGGGAGAACCACCGAGCAACGGCAAGCAACTGTTAGGCTCCCCAAAATACTAACTCCAAACAAACAGGGTTAGCATTGGTTGAAGACAAGTGCACCATCGACGTGCAGTACGCATTAGTACACAGCGCCACCGTGCCCCCACGTGGGCAATGGGGGTGAAGTGTCTTGCCCAAGGACACAACGCGTTGCCGTAGGTGGGATTCGAACCGAGGACCTCTCGGCTTGCAGCCTCCACCTCTACCTACTGAGCCACAGCTCCCCCACCCGTTATCTTTTAAAATATCAAGTCAGTGACACCTCCATATGACGAATGTACCACAACAACACAACAAGGTGGTGAGACGTACTCACACAGATATCCACGCTAAATTTGGTTCCAAGTGACCAAAACCCGTCGAAGAACCTAAACAAACCAGCCCTCATGTGAACTAGAACCCGTCAATATCATGTAGAGTTGCCTGTCTTGTTTATATAAAAAAAATCGCCGTAGTAGCGTCACTTTTGCAAGGTGGCACGATTAAAGACGTGTTTCTGACATTGCTTCGTCACCATTTTAAAACTTCAACTTGCCGTGGTTTTGTATGTTGCAATTTTATAATGTCCGGAGACTGTGACAGTCCAATTAATGTGAAAAACTGAAGAAACCAAAACATTTGTTTGTTTTATTCCAGGCAACCAAATTTGGTTCCCCTATCAGGATAAACTGGAGAACAAATTTTGGCTTCTAGAGGAACCAAAATTTCTCTGCATGAAATATGTTCAGTGAAAAGCCAGGTGGCACTCTTTGAGTACGACCAAGCTCTTGGGTGACTATATATCTCAATCTCCACCCCAACATGTTGACAATACTGAATTTGAAAAACACCACACTGAAGAGGGTATATGCATATGTCATTTATTTATTAGGGTTTAACGACACTTTAACAGCCAGGGTCATATCATGTCGGTGACAGTTTTACGGGTAGAGGAAGCCGGAGTACCTGAAAATAACCACCGAGCAACGACGAGCAGCTGTCAGCTCTTCAACATCGTAACTCTGAAGTCTGCACCACGGCACAGGCAAGATTAGATTGGTTGAAGACATGCGCACCAACGATGCGGAGTACGCC
The DNA here is from genome assembly GCA_031216915.1 of Pictodentalium vernedei. Taxonomy (NCBI): domain Eukaryota; kingdom Metazoa; phylum Mollusca; class Scaphopoda; order Dentaliida; family Dentaliidae; genus Pictodentalium; species Pictodentalium vernedei. The sequence goes on from CM062295.1 coordinate 625,199,812, forward strand.
TTAGTACACAGTGTCAGAAGTACCCCCATGTAGGCAATCGGGGTTAAGTGCCTTGCCCAATGACACAAAGCGGGAGCGCAAATCGGTCGTTGAAATGATCACCCATTCAGCTAATATTAACCACGCTCGACGTTGCTTGACTCCGGTGATCTGACGAGAACCGGTTACCGCAACGCCCCCCCCCCACCCCCCGCAAATGGCATTTAAACGTTTTACTGTTAGCACAGCGTACTATTCTAAATGTTACCCCATTACTAAGGTGCTATGGAGGGAGTCAGCTGTGAGCGTCATGATACACGTTGTATAACCATCGTTCTACGATGCGGTTTACATCAAGTTCTGAACCGGCTAAACTTAGGTTGCCACGAACAAGGGTGCCACGAATGTTTAATATATGGTACAAGCTTTACATCGACTGACGCAGTTAAGAGACTTGGGGAAACTTATAACCAAAGTAATGAAATGAGTCCTCGGGGTCGGCGGAACGATTTTGAAATGAAAGTGAGGGACTGAACCCGAATCTAAGGTTCCATTTTATGCATGTGTTGTTGTTTTTTTTAAGGGAGGGGGGGGGGAGGGTCAGCGCGGTATGAGTAGTAAGTGATGACACCTGGGCGAAATAATTTAACACTGAAATTCCCATAGACATTTGTTCGCCAGAGAAAATCCACGGTCGTGTGTACTTTTGCAAACTGATTTAACACTGAAAATTCCCATAGACATTTTTCGCCAGAGTGCCATCGGCCGATGGCACTCTGGCGAACAAATGTCTATGGGAATTTCAGTGCTAAATTAGTTCGCCAAGGTGTCACCCCCTACTACTGGTGTGCTTCGGCGTGATTTGTATAAATCACTCACAGCAATTACCGTGTGTGTGAAGTGTTTAACACTTTACCCAACGTTACAATCAAAACCGGCCAGCGCTATTCACAAGAATCGCCATTTAATTTTCATTATTTTTTTATTTTTTGTCTCAAAAACATAGCTTATGGCCCCTCTTTGGAACGAGCTCGTCGAGCTCGTTCCAATGAGGAGTTATAAACATAGCTTATGGCCCCTCTTTGGAACGAGCTCGTCGAGCTCGTTCCAATGAGGGGTTATAACCTATGTTTTTGAGACAAAAAATTGAAAAAATTAGTTATTCAAAAATTTTGTTTGCAAGTGTCGTCTGCTTTTCATGTTAGGTAAAGGGTTAAAAGAACGGTGTAGTAACGCTTGTTCATTAGTAGCAATGGTAGTTCGCAGTCGTTTTAAAAAATTCCATTCACAAGAGGACAATTTCACTCAGTGCTAGTCGAGGCAAGGAAATTGTGAGTAGTTGCAGGTAAACGGAACGCCATAGCTAATATTGATATGTGGTTGAAAGTTCGGGAAATTTTGCTTTCCATCCACCTGTTTCTGTCATGAAGTGGCAAGGTTATAAGAGCTCAAAACCAATTTTATTCTATTCCTTGTAAAACATAATACTTTGTGAAAAGGGGCGGGAGTTAGAGAATCCTCAGACCTCCTATGCCCGGTCCTTCGCCTAATTTGGTAATCTTATCTATGCCGTTTAAAAATAAGAAAATGTCGTTTTCACCATCTTTTTGATGAGCTGTCTGTTGTTTTCCTTCATAAGAGAAAGCAAAAGGAAACACACTCATCTAATAATGTCAAGGGAAATAACTTTATCAAAAGTCGATTTCCATGACAAGATAAGTCAGGGATGTTGAAAGTTGGCGGTCCGTGAGCTGACAACGCAATAATCACCCAAATGGACAAGAGGATCATTGATAATTTAGTCCTACAGCCCATTAGAGCGGTACACGCTAAAAACTAAAGTGTTAAAAACTACACTTGAAGTGCTGTATTTAACACTTACTAAGTGCTGAACTAGCACTTTGTTCAAGTGTTGATATCCCAAAACTTGACAGGTGTTGACAATAATACCACTTGACAAGTATAATGTCGCGACACTTAAAAGGAAACAACGCAGATGACGCGGATCAGGCTCGAACTCTCGAGCCTGATCCGCGTCATCTGCGTTGTGTCCTTTTAATTATGTACCCACCAAGCTCAAACCAAATTATGGACGATTCTGGAAGAACCACCAATGCTAGACACATGGGAAGTGCCATCCATTCAAGTTTCAGATGTCTAACGATTGTAATGTCTAAGTGCTTAAAGCATTGCACTTTGGGTGTTAAAATCAAACCCTAAGAGTTAGAATGGGTTTAACACCTTGAAAGCGTCAGTTCTAACACTTTAGTTTTTAGTGTGTAGCATTGAATTATTTCTGAACATTCCCACAGATGTAATATCGATTCGCCCTTATCCATTTCGCTGTGTAGAGAAGTGAACAAGACGAGTGGTTACGGCATTGAACTTCAAACCGAAAGGTACACGGTTCGATCCCCAACAGGGATAATTGCGTTCTGTCATTGAGCAAGGCACTTCATTCTGAGTGTCCACGTGGGGGCACGGTGGCGCTGTGCACTAAGGCATACTGCACGTCGATGGTGCACATGTCTTCAACCATAGCTAACCCTGCTTGTGTGGAGTTAGTGCTTTAGGGAGTCCGACAGTTGCTCGCCGTTGCTCGGTGGTTCTCTGGGTACTCCAGCTTTCTCCATCCGTAACAAAATGTCCAACACGAGTTGTCCTGTCTGTCGACAGTGTCGTTAAACCCTTTTAAATAAACTAAATACATAAATTTTGATTCACTATCACTAAAGGGATCCATCACTGACTTGATGAGAATAATTAATTAATTAATTAATATTCCCATAAGTTTTCCCTGACTTTTCCTTGACCAGTAGTTTTTCATTGACTACAATCCTCATGAATTTTACGACCTCCATCTCCTCTGCAGCTGACATTAATAAATGCGAATGTCTGCATCCATATCTCTCTCTATATCTCTATCTCTCTTTGTTCCGGGTCAACTCCTCCGTTTCTCGACCGATCGATCTCAAATTTTGTACACGGGGATAATTCGTCCCTGCGAGTAACATGAGATGGGTGCTGTGCCCGTGCGGGGTGACCTTAACCTTGAAATTGATAACCTTGACCTTTTATTTCGAAGACGGCTGGGCCGATCGGGCTAAAATTTCATATGTGCGGGTATATTGACCCATCGATTATTCTGACTTTATCGGGGTGCCCGTGCGGGGTGACCTTGACCTTGAAATTGGTTACCTTGACCTTTTATTTCGAAAACGGCTGGGCTAAAATTTCATATGTGCGGGTTTATTGACCCATCGATCATTTTGACTTTATCGGGGTGCCCGTGCGGGGTGACCTTCACCTTGAAGTTGGTGACCTTGACCTATTTCGAAAACGGCTGATATAACCATCTTCTCCCGTGCAACGCCGGTTATCACCCGCTAGTAACAATATATTTTCCATTGATGTAATGGGAATTCATGAAAAGTGAATTGATGTGTTCGAAAGCGATGAAACGGGAATTGACGAAGAGGTGATGGGCGAAACGGTAAGGAACCTCCAAATAAGTAGAATTCTCCAGCACATAGAGAATTTATGACTAGAATCAAATGAACATATCCCGAGAACCCGAGTTGATTCTAATTGTTTTCCATGGGAGAATCCATTCTGGTTCTCACGTGCATTTTATGCCCTGCTCACCATAATGTACACGACAATGGAAAGATGATTCTAAAACTAATTATGATTACAATTAAACGGTTGTGAGTTGTTTGAATTTAATTAACGAATTTTCGGCTAAATTCGTTCAGCATGTTCTGGAGTTAATACTTTGCTGGCAACGGTATTATAAGACGGACTTGATAGTCTCTCCGACATCTTGCTAACTCGATGAAATGCAATCGCAATTTCCCTTTGCAACAACAGACATTAAAGAGAAAAATATGTGCATCGGTTGTTCACTTTGTAAGTGGATTAGGCGCCTGATGTAGCAGAGGAATGTGCAAGCGGAGATTAATTTTCACTCTGATCTCAAACGTATATTTTTTTCTTAAATTTAATTTCAATGTGAACGTTGTAACCACAATTTTCTTGTTATTTCGTGACATGTGCATTATTTCATTTGTCGATGCGGTGGTATTGCCAATGATTAAACCAGTGTGACCAGACAGGTTCAGCTTCTGAATAACAATGGCATAAACGGTGAAAAGATTTCACGCTCAGCATTTAACTGGTAGAGTGCTGGAAGCTCATATCTGGGCTTTATTCTGAAGTGCAGGTACCACAGATTGAAGGCTCATATTCAGTGCATGTGCTTTGTATTATCTTTGAAGTGATATTATTTAGTCTGTAAGGGTTTTCCTTGTTACAATTTATGGGAGAGTGCCAGCTGGCGCTCTCCCATAAATTGTAACAAGGCAACGACATGTGTACAACATTTGATGGCCAAAAATAATTCAGCACTCTACCAGTTAATGCAGCACCAAATGGTCATGATTACTAGAGCTGGTGATGGTAGGGTGGGGGAGGGGGAAAGATTGAACTTTCATGTTCGGCATCCCTGATCCAAAATCGGCATGAAAATCGACTATTATAAAGTTATCTCCCTTCAAATTATTAAAGGAACGAAGAAGGTCCAATTAAGAAGAAAGTAATTGGTGAGAAAAAACCCATGATATTAGTAGAACATAAAGCGACGTTTCTGTTTGTTTCTTTAAATAAACGAAAACAGCAGACAGCACTGGGGGCTGTCTGTTGTTTTCGTATATTAAAAATTAGAAACACAGAACAACACGAGCGTGTGAATGGGTTAATTGATATTGCACTTGTGCCATCGCAGATGGATGAAACTCGAGGCCGCAACTCACACCAGTGTGTCTTTGTGTGTTTATTACACGCCTTCACGTCTATAAAAAACAATTATTAGAAGGACACTCAGCAATTCATTTGACAACTATCGACAAAAAGAACACATTTTATGCCAACCAAATTTGCGAGGGGAACCCGTGTTACTATTTCGACCCTGAGTTCCAATGTGTTCTATGTGCCTGCTGGCCCATAGAACACATAGGAACTCAGGGGACGATTTTCAGCTATCGGTAGCGATTCAACTTGTGATTGCGTTGCACGATTTGTAGAAAATTCCATTGAAATTTCGCTTCTATTTAAAAATAGTGCGTCAACGATTTCCGTTCCGTACATATGTGCGGAACATATTTTTATTTTCCGCATGGTTTAGTGTTGTTGTAGATGGGGATTACACAGAAAAGGCGTGTAATAAAAAAGGAAACTTTAACTTGGCTTTTATGGCAACCTAATTAGAAACAACTGCTTACTAGATAATCTGTCATTAAGAATATCTATCAATATCACACATACAGTACGTGGAGAGTGTATTATCACTAAATCACCCGCAAAGTGGAGATTCCACCCAAGCAATAATTACAAATTTGTTGCAAAGCATAACAAGCACAAGCAAAGTTTCAGCCAATAGACCTCCGGGTTAAACCCGGAGGTCCATTGGCTGAAACATTGCTTGTGTTGTTAGTCGATATGTACAAAATTTGAAACTTATAGTTTGGGTGATAACTCCACTCCACGGGTGATTTAGTTACAATCCACTCTCCACGTACTGTAGCAACACTAAGTAACTGTCCATTTTGTTAAGCAAAAATGTTTTTACTGTAATTTGCAAGTCTTTATTCTTCCCAGGAATAAAATTAGAAAATCTCATCTCCTAGACTTTTGTATTAATGGACAGAACATAGTCTATATTATATATAACGGTGTGGACAATGGTAATATCATGAACCGAAAAACATACAGCACATCAAATGATGACGGAAACACCGTTTTCTAATTTTTTTAATGGGCTTAAACAGAAAATAACATTGAATCGATCAAAGTGATCGAAAAAAAAAATGTAAAAAGCCAATTTCTGTATTTTTGTCCCACTCTACAGAAAAATTAATGAAGTTTGTGAAATGATGCGCACATCGTTGATACAAAATCGCTAACATTTCGAACTTTTAATTTTTATATTAAATTCCCACACCCTTAGTGTTCAATTTATTGACAGCATTAGGAAATCAAAGGCAGCTGACGAAAATTGTCAGCCATGTTTCGGTATCGGTATATTCAGAACTAGCAGGGTTACCCGGCGTTGCTCGGGCTGAGGAGAGTATTATAACTGTTCGTGCCCCTCTACACCCCCACCCCACCCCACCTCGGCACTTTTTTAAACCTCACCATTAGATTCCTGGTAAAAAAAATAACCCTAGTAGACCCCTTTGAAGACCTATATCGGTGAGAAAAAATTTGGTCATAACTTTTGGTGCCCCTCTACAGCCCCACCCCCACCCCGATACTTTTTTAAACCTCACCATTAGATTCCTAATAAAAACGTACCTTTAGTAGACCCCTTTGAAGACATATATCTGTGAAATAAATTTGGTCATAACTTTTGGTGCCCCCTACACCCCACCCCCACCCCACACACGTTTGTAAACCTGACGATTACCTCCGCCATAAAAAAGTACTCCTAGTAGAACGATTTTGGACACTCGGGGTGGCCCCATATTTATTTCTATAACAGACAGACAGACATACATACATACAGACATTATAAAATATAGCATAGATGATTTACCTTGGTATCGGTACAGTATTCGGTGTCAACAAGATACATGTACTCACACCGATACCAATATTAAATGGTACTTTTGGTGTACCGCCCAGCGGCGGTAATAGTTTACAGCGGACAAAGAATTGTCAAAATGTTGGGAGTGACACAGCCACTCGCCATCGGTCAATTGATGTAACAAAAAGCTGAGAGAAAATACCATCTGGGTATTTTCTCTCATCCGTTTTGTTACATCAAATGACCGATGGCGATTGCCTTCTGGAATACAGAGTCCTTGTCGGGAATTTTGAGTAATGTTTTGTCATTTGACCTTTAACTTTTTAACTAATGTCGATGATATTTCTCGGTACCGAAATTTCTGTGTATTGATATTCCCTCGGTACGGTAAATCGGTTTTGGCTCAGTACCGATACCGAATGGTATTTACGGTATATCGCCCATCTCAGCTGATTAACGGATTGACTTGGAAACATTAATAAAAATTTGGAGGTGTTGTGCAATTTGGTCATGGCTTTCCCTCGTAATATTGTGTGTGTGTGTGTGAGAGAGAGAGAGAGAGAGAGAGAGAGAGAGAGAGAGAGAGAGAGAGAGAGAGAGAGAGAGAGAGAGAGAGAGAGAGAGAGAGAGTTCGGGCTAAATAAAAATGTGTCTTTTTTATTCGGAGCGAAACATAACGACAGTTGTGAAAGCCAGAAGTAGGTGGGCAAAATTCACATGGCGACATAGTTTTTAGCGTTTTTATCTTGTGGGTCGCTTGGATTACTTCACTCGGCAAACGCCCCGTGAAATTATTCTCCGCACCCCACTCGAGGATAAAAATCGTACTCGAATCCGAGCAGTGAACAACTGTCTATTTCTACTTCAGAAGCCAATTCACTCACAATATTACGACGTCGACATTGACTTCTGCAGTCACACGTTTTTAGACATAATATTAGTTACACAGTTTGTTGGTGGCCTAATATGGTATATATGGTATCGGTTAATTTCATGTTGGACAAGAGCGAATATATCTTACCGACTGCTGCATCGATGCACAGAACTAATAACAACAGCGATCAAAATTAAATGAGAGAATTCTCACAATGTGTTCACGTGTCTTTGCCTTGTTACAATTTATGGGAGAGTACCTACAGGCACTCTCCCATAAATTGCAACGAGGCAAATTCATACATACCAAACAGTTTCATTTTGAAGGTAACATGACACACATCCACAGAATATGAAGCCTTTTAAGCTGCCTAACCTGCACTTCAGACCAAATATGGGCTTCCAACATTCAATCTTTCAACTTGAAGCGTTTATCGGCTGCCGCCATTTTGAATAATCAATGAACAAAGGGGAGATTACCCATAGATGTCAGCGTATATTGATGTTGACAGGCAGTATATAGTTTTATATGCAGTCTGCATGTGACGTCTTTGAACCACTGAAATTCCCAGATACTTGTAGGAGGTAAGATATTGCGCAATGCTGTAGACAATATATTTCCGAAATGAGCCACCTCATGGTGATTATGTGATATAAAATTCCAATATCAACGGTAATCGCTGCTCACGAAACAGTTTCTGTTTGGTTGTACCATTTGTGTGTCAGAGGTATTGAAATAAATACGAAACACAATGTTTAATAGACTCGAATACAGGATCTCGTAATTTTCAGAGTTGGTGGGGTGAGAGTTAAATTTTTCGATTCAAGAGTATTTTTGCAACCGACTTAATGTAGATTGCGTAGGTATTCTTTGTCCCATTTGGACAGATACCTCTAGTTCCACCCAATGCCCACACCTGCACCCTTTACCAAACACGACATAGGCGAATCTTTCACATTTTTTTAAACCCTTTACCCAACGCAGACGATTTCAAACTTTTTTATTTTAAATATTATTTTTAAAATTTAAAAAAAAAATTTCAACAAAACCGTATCATGTGACCCCTCTTTGGAACGAGCTCGGCGAGCTCGTTCCAAACAGGGGTCACATGATATGGTTTTGTTGAAATTTTTCGAAAAATAATATTTTTTCAGCTGCTGAATTTGCATATTACGCGGGCAGATGCGGGCGATTCGTTGGGTAAAGGGTTAAATAACTAAATATTTCAATTTTTGCCTTATGGAAATTGCTTACAGTTCCTCATTGGCACAAACTCGGTGAGCTCGTTCCAAATGGGTTATTACCACAATGTGGGTTTCCAAGATGGTGTACTGAAGTCCAAACTTCGCCTCTGGGTATATATTGACGAGTTCGTTAGACCCAGAGACGGGGTCAATACTTCAATGCACCATCTCGGAAACCCACTTGATGGTATTTATTTATTTATTTATTGGTGTTTAAGGTCACATATTTCTGCACACTGGCTAACCATGACCGTGACAGTTTTACGGGTGGAGGAAGCCGGAGTACCCGGAGAGAACAACCTAGCAACGGCGAGCAACTGTCAGCTCCCCAACATACCAACTCCACACAAGCAGGGTTAGCATTGGTTGAAGACAAGTGCACCATCGACGTGCAGTACGCCTTAGTACACAGCGTCACCGTGCCCCCACGTGGGCAATGGGGTGAAGTGTCTTGCCCAAGGACACAACGCGGTTGCCGCTGGTGGGATTTGAACCGAGGACCTCTTGGCTTGCAGCCTGCACCTCTACCAACTGAGCCACCGCCCCCCCCCCCCCCCACACTTGGTGGTAATAACCATTTTACCTTACAATATTAGGGAGCTCAGTGGCTCATTGGTTACGGCATTGAACTTAAAACCGAAAGGTTCACGGTTCGATCCCCGCCTGGGATAACTGCGTTGTGTCCTTTGGCAAGGCACCTAATCTCGATTGCCCACGTGGGGGCACGGAGACGCTGTGTACGAAGGTGTAATCGATGGTGCGCCTGTCTTCAACCAAAGCTAACCCTGTTTGTGTAGAGTTTGTACGTTGGAGAGACCGATAGTTGCTCGCCGTTGTCGGTGGTTCTCTCTGGGTACTCTGGCTTCCTCCACTGGTAAAACTGTCGAATACCAGATGACCCTGGATGTTGAAAGTATCGTTAAACTCCAATAAATACATAAATATATAAATCTTACAATATTCCCACCTTTCTTGATTAGTTCGCATATATTTTGACAATCATTCAGCGTCTATGAATTGAGTTTTTATGAATGAAAATCATGACGTCATGGTATTACATTCTTGAGCTATGTATGACGTAATCCCCATTCATTGTTGCGCTTGTACTATAACAGCCGAAGTTTATATATAAACAGTAGTAGTGTTTCAGCTGAGCGTTTCTTAGTTTTATTTTTTCAGCTTTCATGCATGGTAGATCTAAATAAAAATATCATCATGGCAAAATATTTTACTATATTACTGCTATCAAAACGGTGGCATCGACTTGTGTAATCAGTTTGCGATGCGTGCATGTAAAAAAATGTTTTCCTTCTGAATCGAATGATCGCACGTGTGGGTACTACCCACAATACATATGTGTTATGTGCACATTGCGCTTGTACATAACCTTTGATCGCGAGGAGACGCTTTTTGCAGGCGTATAGCTACGAGTCGCTAACTTCCCAAAACGAGTCGAGCCTCGATAAAAGATTGTATACACATGTACAAGCACAATGAGCACATAACACTTTTATCTACCCTTTAGTCAACACAACCCATAATCACGACTTCTCATAAATAGTCGTTAAAAACTAAAAGCCACACTCGACTAATCAAAATACTGATACTCCATTTTCAAATCTCTCAATCCAATTGTACGTGGAGAAATACCTTCGACATGAATGAAATTGTACATGGTGATAAGAAATAATCAAACAACGCCAAAGTTTGCTTCAGTTTTCAGTTGTGCAGTGATATTTCGAACCAAATTCAATGCAGTTCATGAGGTCACCTTAAGGATAGGTGGGTGGTTTGCGAAAAAAACTAGGGAATTATATTTTTGCAGTGCGAAAGAATCGCTTCAAATAGATGACGCCACTTCATTCCAAATTTTTAAAGCATGCAAACTACAATGAGATTGACGTTACGTTTCAGTCTCTTCTCTCTGCAACTTTCAATTTGTATGAATCACTAACCAAAAATAGTCGTTAACGAACAAAAAGACACTCTCAAATGATCAAAATAATTGGACGCCATTTGCAATTCTCCCAACCCAACAGCATGTGAGGAAATTCCTTCAACTTCAATGAAACTGCACATGATAGAAAATCATGAAATGTAGCCCAAGTAGGCCTTTTCTATCAGGCTATGATATTTCTAACCAAATTCATTTTAATTTTGGAGGTCATCCAAGGGCTAGACGGGTGGTTTGCAAAAACTACTAGCAATATATATTTTTGTGGTGTGCAAGAATATCTCGAATTGGCTGAGTGCTTGAAGCCCAAATTTGGGCTTTACTCAGAAGTGTGGGTACTACAAGTTAAAGGCTTGATATCCCGTGGATGTCCTTCATATTATCTTTGAAGTGAAAGTATATAATCTGTAAGGATTTGCCTTGTTACAATTTGTGAGAGAGTGCCTTAGGCACTCTCCCATAAATTGTAACAAGGCAAAGACATCACAACAAATTTTGCTGGCTAAAAATAATTTAGAACTCTACCAGTTAAATACATGATGTCATTTAATTCATAAGTTTGAAAAGCGTGCAGACCACAATGTGATTGGTGTTACGTTTCAGCTTCTTCTCGCTGCAACTTTCAAATTGTATGATTCACCTTCATCTTATTTATTTTGGTGTTTTGTATGGTGGATTGTTTATGTTCTGTATCGTGCAGTTCCCTGCAACACGAAATGCATGTTGAGGTAAACTAGATGCATTGTTCACTTCAGCATTACCTACAAGTGTTTAAGGAGATGTGTTTGAGAGTACCACTGAAGTGGTCCATCTGGCGCGCGTGCGTTCGTTTCGTACAATGTCATATGACTTTTATCGCTACTGCACTTTTTGTGATACAAGATCTGATCTTTTATCGCCGAATTTTTATCGCTACTGATATTGCGGTTTGTGATTGCGTTTTAGGTGAATGGAAGATAAACATTTGTATTTTATCTGGACGTTTTCACTTGTATTGAGGGAAATACGTTCTTGTTGTAAGATAAAATGGGGGATTATAGCTATGTTTTGGGGACAACAATATTAAAACTTGAATTGTGATTTTGTGAATAGCGATAGGAGATTATGGTTAGTTAGGTAAAATGTCAATAGGGCCTACTATCCGTTTCTGTAGCACTCTCACGTACACACGTCTCGTTCTGATTAGCGATTAACTCCCTTCTGTGCTTCTCTAGTTTTGGAGACTTCAACAGACAGGATTGAATCGTACCGGACAATTTTACAAGGGGAGGGGGAGGGGGGGAAGTTGGTTTACTTGTTTTTTGGGGTTTTAACCCTTTACCTAACTTGAAAAGCAGACGACACTTGCAAAAAAATAATTCTTGAATAACTAATTTGTTTCATTTTTTGTCTCAAAAACATAGGTTATGACCCCTCAATGGAACGAGCTCGGCGAGCTCGTTCCAATGAGGTGTCATAACCTATGTTTTTGAGACAAGAAATGAAAATCATAATGAAAATTAATTGGTGATTTTTGAGAATAGCGCTGGCCGGTTTTGGCCGTTACGTTGGGTAAAGGGTTAACTACACTTTCAACAGCCAGGGTCACATCGTGACGGACTGTGTAACGGATGGAGATAGTCGGGGTACCCGGAGATAACCACTGAGCATTGACCAGCAACTTTCCGGCTCTCCAACTAATTAACTCCACACAAGCTGAGCAAGCAGAGTGCAATACGCCATAACACATAGCGTCACTGTGCCCCATATGGGCAATTCTAGATTACGTGTCTTGCCCAAGGAAACAATGTAGTTACCTCTGGTCTGGATTGAACCATGTTCCTTCCGGTTCGAAGTCCAAAGCTCTAACCACTAAGCCACCGCCGTTGAGAACTACAGACTAGAAGCAAGTGACAGTCAGATTTTTCAACAACATGATCACGATGGAGCTTGAGCTCGATTCAGATTCGTTGAAGGTATGTGCACCATGAACGGGCTTCGGGATTGTCGAAATTGGGCGAACTTTCATTCCGTTCGCTGAAAGCTCTCCGCGGAAGAAACACTACGGTCGATTTTACATACTATTGTACCTTAGAGAAATTGAAAGAAAGTTTGCTCGAATTAAGTTTGATATTCATTACTCAGTTCTCCCAAAAATGCGACCTTGATAATAATGATATAACTGGGTGTTCTTTGGGTTTGGAATAAAAGTCTTGATGTAACACACTGTTGGAAAGAACTGTACGGACCCTTATCAATAGTGTTTTATAGTAAAGTCGCCGTGGGATGGTCGTAATCCACGTGTGGGAAGTGATGTTCGCGCATGCGTTTACCAGGTAATAAAAATTATCAACAGCAAAATTTTAATTAATGAAGTACCCGGTGCTTCATAAATTAAGTTTTTGATGATTATTTCTATAAAATAAGTATTTGGAATCTAATATTAGTGCGCCGTTCGTGAAAATATTGCCCACCTGTGGAAAGTGACCAGTCCACGGCGGCTGTACTGTACATCACCGCATCCAACTACATTAACAAGAGGAACTCACTGGGGCGCAGCAAAGGGTGGAGGTGTAAACCTGATCTGTACGGCTGTGGTGTCACAGGTCTGGAGTGGTAAAATATTCCATCTACTTAATCGAAGGCATGCCTTGGTGATGTAGTTGGAATATTAGTCATTTGGAATCATAGTTAACCCTTTACCTATCATGAAAAGCAAACGACACTTGCAAAAAAAATTCTTGAATAACTATTATTTTCATTTTTTGTCTCGAAAACATAGGTTATGACCCCTCATTGGAACGTGCTCGACGAGCTCGTTTCAATGAGGGGGTCATATCCTATGTTTTAGAGAAAAAAAATGAAAAAAATAATGAAAATTAATTGGCGATTTTTGAGAATAGCGCTGGCCGGTTTTTACCGTTACGTTAGGTAAAGGGTTAAGAAACTCGAGAAAATGAATATACATGTGGTTGTCGTGACTAGGGTTTAATCCCGGGAACGGGAATATTCTGGTTCTCGTTTTTGAAAGTCAAGTCACGATACCGGGAATTTTCCGGTTCTCGTTTGTGAATATCAGTCCCGATTCCCGGGAAATTCATAGGACAGAACCGGGAATCAAAGGTTGCGTTCCTCAACTTTTCATTCCCGATCCTAATCTACGAATTGTCCGGCATTAGTACTACTGATTTTTAAAACCGATAGCGGGGAAATTCCTATTCGTTGAATAAACCATAGCTCCAACAGCGATGCTGGTCTCGAGAGAAGTTGATATTCGCCACAGTCTCATAAACTATAATACGCAATCATTGATACCATGGTCTGTGAATTTATCGGGTATCGTGATTAACTCTCAGAATTCGGAGCCGCAGAGCCGTGAAATTCTTGTTTCCGGTATTAAACCTTAGTGGTGACAAGACTTCTTATTTTAACCTTTAACCAACGTAACGTCAAAACCGGCCAGCGCTATTCTCAAAAATCGCCAATTAATTTTCATTATGTGTTCATTTTTTGTCTCAAAAACAAAGGTTATGACCCTTCGTTGGAACGAGCTCATCGAGCTCGTTCCATTGAGGGGTCATAACCTATGTTTTTGAGAGAAAAAATGAAAAATATTAGTTATTCAAGAATTATTTTTGCAAGTGTCGTCTGCTTTTCCTGTTGGGTAAAAGGTTAATTGACACGTACCACACTCTAAACTGGTCATGCTGGGCCTCCAGCCAGGGCCCTAAGAATCACACTTCTTTGAATCGAATCGAATCGAATCAGGTCGATTATTCGAAATCGAATCGAACCTCGAATCGAATCAGGGATATCTTGAAAATCACCCATTGGGGGAGAGAGAGGGACTGTAAACCATTTTTGTTCCAACTGTGATGGGCAAGTCTGGACTGATAAAATATTCTAATTAGATCATCAAGGCATGGTTTCGTTGAAGGCATGCCTTGATGATGTTGTTGAAATATTACCCTGTAAGTATTGTAGTTGAAAAACAGGAACAGTGAGAAGCACCTATACTAGGAATGGAACAGCGCTATCCGCTAACAGAATAGCGCCGTCGACATTGTTTAGAAATCTTAAATTTTCTTTCATCAGTGGTAGTGACAAGTAAGACTGAAATTAGTATGGGTGATGGCAAGTTTTGTGAGATGACGTAGATGACCGATACCAAGCTATATTCCTGAGAAAAGAATCGAAAGAAAACGATTTGGGCAGTCGATTTCGAATCGAACCGAAGAGCAACTTAAACATGTCACAGTATTATTTTTAAATTTCTCTCGATTGAAAAATCAGAAAAAATGCTATAACCTTATAAAATCTTAACTTAAAGCAAGTTGGGGTAATCTTTTTTTGGTTGCCTTAAATTTGAATTTGTGTAGGCCTGAACGTTCTACACGCCTAATCACATAAAGCCGTGGTGTCCCCGAATGAAACCACGGGTAAAGGATCTCGCTATATATAATGAGCGTGGAACCGAGAGGGATGGACGGCAGTGGCATAGCCAATTGTGTAGCCATGCCACCCAATCCCCCTCCTAATCCCGAATTCTACCATCCACCTGGAACATCAACTAATGAAATTATAGATAACATACCACACTTGATGGAAAATGACGTTCTTTTGTGCCTCAAATGACCCTAATAGCACCGTTTGGGGCCTATTTTTCAAACATTTCTCTGAGAGGAGGCCCAGACCCCCAACTCCTGAGAAATGTTTTGAAAAATACGCCCGCACACACCAACGCGAATGGGACACCACGTCCATACCTTTCCTCAACTCGAAGCTTCGAACGTCGAGATATGCCTGCGGTATAAAACCGTTTGGACACCCCTCCCCCAAGAAAATCCATGTTAGCTCCCCTCCCTTAATATAAATACCTCGTGACAACTCCGGTGATTTTTTTCTAAGGGGAGAAATATATAAAAAAAAATCCACCTCAATCAGAGGGAGGCCACCAAAAATTTGCAAGACGTGACGTGGAAGTGGGTGGGTCTCTTGAGTGCGCCAAAAATGTGCATTTCCAACTTGTGCAATTTTTTGAATTTTTTAAAAATATATCAATATATCAGCTAATATATACCATCATTTGTGTTTCAAACCTCAAAGATGATGTTGTACATCACACTCTTAACATAAATACAACATCAGGAGGCTTTATATGTGAGAATATTGGGCTTAATCTGGGAAAATGTCACACGTTAGTAGGGGTAGGTGTCTTGTTCGAAATGTAGAAAATGTGCAGACAATATTTTGGGAACAATTCAAAGGAAAATGTATTCCCGTATATGTACACCTGCTCTGTCCAAGCCTGATAATGAACAGTTTACCCTTTACCTAACATGAAAAGCAGACGACACTTGCCAAAAAATGATTGAATAATTATTTTTTTTTTTATTTTTTGCCTCAAAAACATAGGTTATGACCCCTCATTGGAACGAGCTCGTTCCAATGAGGGGTCATAACCTATGTTTTTGAGACAAAAAAATGAAAAAATAATAAAAATTAATTGGCGATTTTAGAAAATAGCGCTGGCCGGTTTTGGCCGTTACGTTGGGTAAAGGGTTAAGAACATTATGAAAACCCCCTAAAGACAGCTGTGCCTAAAAAGTTTATAAGTTTATTTTGGATTTTAATGGGAGAGTGGGGGTGGGTGTCTGAGTACGGTAGTAGAAAATTTGCACGTAGTGGGTGAATGGGTGTATAGAGGAGCCGAATAAAAAATAGGACGTCACGTCTTGTAAATTTTTAGTGTCCTCCACCTCTCCCCCCCCCCCCCCCCCCCCTTGCCTCAGTGGACAAAAATTAGTGAGGCAAGAAAATGTTAATAATTTCGAGAAGTCAAGTGGCATGCAGGTGAGGACAGAAATAATTTCTAAAAAGCTTACCATTTTTGAAGGCTTCACAAAAGATAACAAAAATCACAAGTCCATTCCAGTTTCAAATAATCTTAAAACTTTTGAAGTTTATATCTGGCTGTCCATATGCGAGTACTTTAAATCAATGTGTATGTTTGACACCCGCCATTTAATTCTAACGAAGTTTTCTGAATCGGTTTTCAACGCATTAATCATTCAGTATTATGCTTCCGTTTACATAACCGCGCTATTTGTGAAACAATCTGGGAAACGAGGAAGCGAGGAATATATAGAGCTCATTAAGACTACAGCTGCTGGCTGAAACAACATCTCGATTGTCATACAGTAATCGACACATTTCAAATAATGTCTGCGAAAAATTTATCTTTGAACATAGAGATCTTTGAGGGAAAGAAACCCGTTTTATTCTTCTGCAATTCGGATGTTTCCAGACAGGGTGCAGTCCAAATTATTATTTCAAAACCTTCCACGGCAGTAGCATGCCAGAATGAGTTCTATGAATGTAGTTGAAATTAGAAATTAACAGATGGGTTGAGGTGGGAGATTTATTTGTTCGAAAGAACAGAAAGTGTCGTGTATTGTTCAATGTTGTGTATTTCTTTTCAACTGCACATGCACATGTTTCTATATTAATGGATTGTATAGTGTATGGTGAGGCTTTTCCTTATTACAGTTTATGAAAATAAAATTATTGTTACATTTTGCTTTCTACTTTTACCCCGGTTTCTTTTCTTTTCGGGTTGTATTACACAACCGTTCAGTAGGAATTTGGCTTACGAGAACTTTTATCGCCACGTTACGAAAGCCCAGAAGGCTCATTCAAATTTCAAACTTCAAATTTCAAACAAAGGCTCATTCAAATTTCAAACTTCAAATTTCAAATTTCAAACTTCAAATTTCAAACTTCAAATTTCAAATTTCAAACTTCAAATTTCAATTTTCAGAATCCGTTTTTTTTCTTCCCGCCTTCAAAAGTGCACTGACCAATCAGGTATCGCCACCGACGTCTAGGTAACCAATCGCGTTCATTCGGAGGAACTCGCCCAATTCCGTAGCTGACGATTCTGTATAATTCCATTGGCTTTCGTACCACATTTAATTACTTTCGTCGTCTGTGAGTATTTTTTCTTGTTCTGTCTGCACCCTGAAGGTCTTCATCAGATTAGCTGAAAATTGTTTTTTTTCCTCTGCTGTTTGAGCTTTATCTAGACGAATTTCTTTCGCTTTAGGCTCTTGCATCTCTCAGATCCAGAACACTTGAAACAGATTTGTGCTATCAGAATATAGACCTTTATATATGTTTGGAATATATGTATATACAGTACGTAGAGAGTGTATTATCACTAAATCACCCACAGAGTGGAGATTCCACCCGAGCAATAATTGCAGATTTGTTGCAAAGCATAACCAGCACCAGCAAAGTTTCAGCCAATGGACCTCCGGGTTAAACCCGGAGGTCCATTGGCTGAAACATTGCTTATGTTTTTTGTCGATATGTACAAAATTTGAAAGTTATAGCTTGGGTGTAACTTCACTCCGCGGGTGATTTAGTTACAATCCACTCTCCACGTACTGTATATTATCAGAAGTTTATTAACAAATCCTTATGCTGGTAGTTATAAGAAAAAATTATTAAAGTTCAAAACAAATACAACGACATCACTGAATATATTCCTGCTAACGCTTTCACCGCTCTCTATGTGGATCTTCAGGCATTTTTACTTTTATAAAATACGTTATACAAATATTTACAAAATAACATTATGACGAAAACCACTGGGTGTGGTGTAGATCGATTTTGGAGACGTTGTTCCAAAAAGTGCATATACAAGAATTATTTCATACATTTGAACAGAGGCGTATTGATCCTTTTTCGAAAGAAAATATAACAAGATTAACATAACAAATAAAATAATGATGTTTCTTTTATCCTAGAAATGAAGTTATAAAGGTTGTGGGCTCCGAAAAAACCGGTATATTTGCTTCCCATGCTAACTCTCTATATATTACTATGTTGGTAATACCCATTTTTCTGCATAATGTTAGGGAATGAACTCCTTACTCCGACTGTAGCTCGAACCCCTGAGAGTGTTCGTCACTCTCGAGGAGTCGAGCCGGACTCGGGGCAAGCGCCATTGTACATATGACTCTCTGGCTAAGGGAGAAGAAAAGGTTGGGTAAGTAGGGGGCTATACACAAAGACTCGCTGTGCCAATCGTGTTATTTCTATGAAACATAACGTATAAAACTATGATGTTGCCTTCATACTAGAAGTAAAGTTTACGAACTCTGAATATATGTATTTTTCCACGAATGTTTCCTATGTTAACCATCTATTTATATTTATCTTCACGATACCAATACTTCCGCATAATTTAAATTCATGGCTGTGAGCGTCTTACTCAGACTCCAGCTCGACACCACGAGATTGTTTACTTCCCTCGTGGAGTCGAGCTGGACCCGGCGGAAGCGTTCTGGTACAGAGAACTACCCGACGCAAACGGAGTCAACCATGATATTCCGATAAATAAATTCAAGTTATCCGTAGAGAGGCTATACTTTTATAACTTCGTGGTTTGACTCCCCACCCCCCACCCCCTCCGGAATCCGTACCCATTATGTGTCCCGTTGACGCCACTCCTGTAATAAGGAAAAATAGTACGATTAGATAAAGAATTGAAATGGGAATTATAGGGATGAACAAATTAATAATTCTTAATGAGCTGGTCATCCAACCCACCCCCTCCCGTCACCCCTACACCAAACTAATGCTTACAATCATCCCCATTATATTACATCACTTAAACTCATCCTCAGTCTCAACAAAGGAAGTCCCCCCCCCCCCCCCCCAAGTGAACATCGACAAGAACCTTATAAAAACAAGCAGGTGTTGGTAATTACTATTATAAAAAGAGCCATCCCAAACGATTTAAAAGGGATTGATTATCTACCTCCCCCCCCCCCCCAAAGTTAAGACTATAATAATAATAATATAACGCATAATTTGAAAGCCTTGGGTGCCCACCCCACCACCACCACCATCCATCTAAAGCTTTAAACTACAGGCTACAGCCATTACATTACGTTTGGATTGTAATAGCGCCACCCAGTAGCATTAAATTGACCGTTGCATGAAGATAAGATAAGATAAGATAAGATAAGATTTATTAAGCAAATACACCAGAATAAAGGCAGATTGCTTTGTACACAAAATCAACATAAATAGAAATGATTGAGCCAAAACCGTAAATCCACGGGAGATACGAACTACGACCGCGCCACATGGATCGACATCACGCGCATGAGTTAAATTAAGGCTGTAGACTGCGTATAAAAAATAATAATTCCTTCTCGTCACACAAGATATAATTATATGTGAACAATTGATATAGTTGGCTGTTAATGCAATGTGATGCGTTTTCGCAATTAGATTTAAGTTTGGCCGATACAGAAATATTTGATTTTGTCTCAAAATAAAGGTATATACGACCATGGTTTTAAGAAAATTCATAAAACAAATTCATATCCCCCCCCCCCCCCCCAAAAAAAAAAACAAAAAAACTAATGCTTTTAAACAATACAAGCTTCAACGTGCTGCTCGGTGTCAACAGTAAAATCCCTTCCTCCCAAGCGAACATCGAGAATATCTTGATGAAAACACGCAGGTATTACTAATCACTAGTATAAATTAACATAATATATAAAAAATAACGCTGTTTCCTTTATCCTAAAAATTAAGTTAAAAAAGGTTGTGGGCTCTGAAAATACCCGGTATATTTGTTTCCCCACATATCCTTCCCACGCCAACTCTCTATATATTTGTATGTTGATAATACCCATATTTCTGCATAATGTTTGGGAATGAACTCCTTACTCCGACTCCAACTCGAACCCTCGAGAGTGTTTATCACTCCTGCGGAGTCGAGCCGGACTCGGGGCAAGCGTCATTGTTCATGTAAGAAAAGGTTGGGTAAGTAGGGGGGCTATACACAAAGACTCACTGTGCCGCTCGTGTTATTTCTATGAAACACAACATATAAAATAATGATGTTGCCTTCATACTAGAATTAAAGTCTATGAACTCTGAATGTATGTGTTTTTCCACGAATGTTTCCTATGTTAACCATCTATTTATATTTATCTTCACGATACCAATATTTCTGCATAATTTAAATGTATGGCTGTGAGCGCCTTACTCAGACTCAAGCTCGACACCACGAGATTCTTTACTACCCCGTGGAGTCGAGTCGGGCCTGGGCAAGCGTTCTGTAACAGAGAACTTATTCGACGCAAACTGAGGCGAGCATGATCTTCCGATAAATAAATTCAAATTATCCGTAGGGAAGCTATAATTATATAACGCGGTGGTATGACCCCCCCCCCCGGTGGGGGGGGGGGGGGGGGACTCCGTACCCATAATGTGTCCCGTTGTCGTCACTCCTGTTGTAAGGAAAAATAGTACGATTAGATAAAGAATTAAAATGGGAATTATAAGGATAAACAAATTAATAATACTAAATGAGCTGGTCATCCAACTCACCCCCCCCCCCACACACACACATACACAAACACCAAATAATGCTTACAATAATCCCCATTATATTACATTACTTAAACTCATCCTCAGTATCAACAAAGGAAGTTCCCTCTCCCAAGTGAACACCGACAAAAACCTTATAAAAGGCAAGCAGGTGTTGGTAATTACTATTTTTAAGAGAGCCATACCAAACGATTTAAAAGGGAATTTAAATATACGGCCATGGTTTTAAGAAAAATCATAAAACAAATTCATCTCCACCCCCCCCCCTCCCACACCCCACTACCACCAACAACCTAATGCTTTAAAATAATACAAGCTTCAATGTACTGCTTGGTGTCAACAATAGAATCCCTTTCCCACAAGCGAACAACGAGAATATCTTACTAAAAACACGCTGGTATTACCAATCACTAGTATAATGGGATCCACCCTAAGCGATTGGAAGGGGTTAGTTCTTTACCCTTCAATGTCCAGATAATAATAATAAAAAAGTAGCGTTTCATTATAATGCCAAGGGTATATAAACTGTAATGGAAACGTAAGTTTTATGCAACACTCTTACTCATCACCCCCACCCCACTCCATCCCACCCAACCAACTAACACATTCAGCCATCGCCATTGCATTACATAATTTAAACTCATCCTCATTGTTAAAGGATATCCAACCCCCTTTATCCCCCCCCCCCCCCCACCCAAGGGAACACGGGCAAAATCTTTCCTAAAGTACGCTGGTATTAGTAATTACTTGTCTAAAGGGAGCCATCCCCAACGACTTAGAAGGGGTTGTTACAACCGATAATGTTACAACGCCGCCTAATGTTACACCAACGCATAATGTTACAAAAAATGTAGTAAACAACCGATAATGTTATAAACTCCGCATAATGTTATAACTTTTTTCAACCCGTTATGTTATAAAAATTGACGCATAATGTTATAACTTTTTTCAACCCGTTATGTTACAACAAATTAACCGATAATGTTATAACTTCTGTATACTGATTCCAGTTACAGCTATTGTGGATGGACTTTACCACTTACCATTTATTGCCGCATAAAGGTATGTAATATTTATACTAAAGGTTTCTGCTCTGGTTAAGGCGAGGACACCCCCCCCCCCCCACTCCCCCCCCCCAACTCCCGGGGATTTATCATAGAATCCTAGTCACGTTACATAGACGCGGATTATCCTGGTAACTCAATCGTGTGGCGCCATTACCATGATCACCCAGTGCCCAACACGGTGAAGGCGGGGGTGGTGGGTGCGGGGTGCTATTTTATCCAGTTGGTACGTTTACCAATATGCGTAGTCTCCGCTTCCAGAAATGTAGTGTACCATAGTCCCATGATTAGGGATTAGGCTGAGAAAGAGAGGAGGTCATGGATTAGTACATAAGGGTGATTGTGCAGAGGAGGCTATCTGAGAATGCCATAAGGGAGTAGTGCTAGACGGTATGATAATATAGATGGTGGAGATGTTGGAAGAAGTGGAAATGATGAATTTGGTATTACAGGTTCTGCAAAAGGCGGAATCACTAGAACAGGCAGTGTAGGGAGGAGGAGGAGTTGTGTTGATGTTGGTGTTGTAGCGGTGTTGGTGATGGTGTTGAGTAGTTATGTATGTTGAAAATGAGCCTTTTTGTAGGGCCCCGGGGCAGGATCCCGGAAGTGACGTCGTGTCACGTGACTGGGCGGTCATGTTGGGTTGTCATGATAGGGCACGTGGGTGGCCATGTTGCGACGTCATTATCATGATAATATGTGGTAGGAGTGCGTATGCGCAGCGCGTGTTGTTATGGGGACACGTGCCCCGTCTCACCCCTAGCAACCCGACAAAAGATATCGAATTAATCCAAACAACCCGACAATCTTCAAAATAGCACCCCTCCCCCTACCACCCTGGCCTTCACCATGTTGGGCACTGGATGGTCAGGGTAATGACGTCACACGATGGAGTTACCAGGATAATCCGCGTCTATGTAACGTGACTAGGTTATTCTATGATAATCCCCGGGAGTTGGGGAGGGGGGGGGGTGTCTCCTCGCCTTAACCGGAGCAGAAACATTTAGTATAAATATTACATACCTTTATGCAGCAATAAATGGTAAGTGGTAAAGTCCATCCACAATAGCTGTAACTGGAATTAGTATACAGAAGTTATAACATTATTGTTTAATTTGTTGTAACATAACGGGTTGAAAAAAGTTATAACATTATGCGTCAATTTTTATAACATAACGGTTTGAAAAAAGTATAACATTATGCGGAGTTTATAACATTATCGGTTGTTTACTACATTTTTTTGTAACATTATGCGTTGGTGTAACATTATGCGGCGTTGTAACATTATCGGTTGTAACAGTTTAGTTATTTAGTCTTCAGAGTTAAGACAATAATAATCAAGTCGCGTTAATTGTAGCGCCTGACAAGTATGAGGTCGAATGTAACCTAAAGGAATATAAAGCTAGGGACCCCCCCCCCCCCCACCACCACCACCACCACCACCACCACCATCGGGGAACTACAACCTTCACCAATCTAATACTTCGACCACCGCCACTACATTACGTTTGGAATGCCAGTAGCACTGGTCAGAAGCATTAGATTGGCCGTTGCTTGAATTAGTATATATAGAGAGAGAGGTGTGGGTATTACTACCTATTTCGTTTCTTGTTTTATGAACAAAGCCTGAGGTCACCCTAATCGAGGCCATTGAGATCAAGTGGTTGCAGTGCAGAGTCGGTGGAAGCTCTATGAGAATGGATGGGGAACAAATTTAACCCTTTACCCCAACGTAACGGCAAAACCCGACCAGCGCTATTCACAAAAATCTCTAATGAATTTTCATTATTTTTCATTGTTTTCCTCAAAAACATAGGTTATGACCTCTCATTGGAACGAGCTCAACGAGCTCGTTCCAATGAGGGGTCATAACTTATGTTTTTGAGGCAAAAAATTTAAAAAATTAGTTATTCAAGAATTTTGTTTGCAAGTGTCGTCTGCTTTTCAGGTTAGGTAAAGGTTAAAAGACTACCTTGGTTCGGCCCAAGAAGAGAAGTTACAACAGTATGTCGACAAATGTACAATTACCCCCTCGTTTAGATGAGGATGCCGCGGTGTGGTCACTTCGGTCTATTTCTTCCACTTAAAACATCTTCCAACCCGAAGGCGAGCTTTCCGTTTGGAAGATGATTTTAGTAAAAGAGACGGACACAACGAAGCGGGCCGAAATTGGGATTCTTTGGCCAATTGCAACTAAATCTGTTTGGATTTGCATATAATACATTGCAGGAATGTATGTATACTAACACGTTTACATGCGTCCATTTTTAACCCATTGTGTAAATGCATAACATGTCTGTGGGAAAAATTGCAGAGGAACGTGTCCCACGTCCCCCTCCCCTCGTTTAGCCTCAACTGTTGTAACGTACGTGTATATTCAAGGTTTCTCCCTTTTCTCTGAAACGAGTGTTTCGTTCAGTTCCAGGATATCCAGGTATGTTTTCTATAATTAGGACTGAAAAGTGATTCACCAGATGGTTAGGTGAATTGCAGAGGTTGGTAACTGGTTTGTCACGTTGTTTCCTAATATCATACACGTGTTCTTATTTTCGTGTTCTGAATTCCCGTTTAATTTCTCCAACATATTGTAAGTGACAGCATTTGCAAAACACCATAAAAGGGATAGTAAAACTTTGCACCCTCTCCAAGTAAAAAAGTTTCAATAAAACACTGAAGAGACAGAAATAGTCGAGACTGGTCTGGTAACTTGAATTTTCTTACTTCAAGGACATACTTCTGCCTTTGATTTATATTAAACTAGAGGGTCTACCGATCCCAGGACGGGAAGCCCCACCACCTACTCTACCGGCCGCCCGCCCACCCGAAAACCCACCCGCCCACATCGCCCGCCCACCCAAGCTCGTCCGCCCGCCTGCCCGACCACCCGCGCTCCCGCCCAACCGCCCACCAGACCTCCGCCCGATTGCGCGACGAAAAAATTCTAGCTGGACGGAATCATGGGAAATTCCACCGATATAACAGATGTGGATCTTGTTTTATGCTATATATGTGCACAAAGTCCAAAGGGGAATGTTTTTGCAAAGAATTCGATTGATTGGTGTGTTTAAAGGGTGTGTTAGATTGTATGGAGAGTGTATCTAACTACCGAAATCGACTTGATAACGAACTAAAATCACCAAAAACTACCCAAAATCACCGAAACTGAATCAACAAAGGCCACCATCTTTGAATGGAAATTAGTTACTATGGAATTCAAAGTACAAAAATAAGGGAGGGGTATGTTCTGGGGTGTGTTTTATTCTATGGGAGAATGCCTAAATATCGGACACAACTGCAAACAACTCAAAAAAGTACCGAAAAGGACATTATTTGGCTCGCATGTATCCAGAATTACCGGTTTTCAGCCTACCTCAGGCTCTATTACTTGCTATCTCTGGCTACTCTCGCCATAGCATTCGAGTTGGCCTTAGCTATCTCTGGTTCTCATTTCCCATTAACAGGTAATATCCGGGATTATTGGGTATCCTTGCTCAAATCGCTGTTTTGGGCAATAGTTTTCTTTTGTGAAGGTGTGGATTTAGTAAATAATGCCCATCAATGGGGAGATGGCCAAAATATTCTGGTCTTGATTCAAAATGTGTTCAGTAAGGTTCATTTCAGTTGGAAGTCAAGGTCACATAGGAGTGTTTAATGACGAACACTGACCTGTTTGGACGCTGATATTTAGCAGGGACAATTTTTGTGTAAATTTGTTTTGATAAATCTTTTTGAAAAAATGAATAAGAAAACCATATGTTTTTCCTTTGTCAGAATGTTCATCTTATGTTGTAAAACCTTCAGTTGGGGAATAAAGAATTCCAATAACACAGTTTTATCGATCCGATGGACGAAAATTGGAAATTTATCCCCAAAATGAGAAATTTGTGGCCATTTTGACTAAATTGTCATTCAGCTGAGTGTATTTGAATGATATAGTAAGAGTTTGACTGCGTGTTGTTTTCTCCGATAAAGGCCACACCGAGAGCATCCAGTGGCGACGCCATGGGGGGGGGGGGGGGGGGGGGGGGGAGGGGGTATGGGGAAGGTACATACCCCTCCACTTTTTTCGCCAAGCGTAGTAAAAAAATACTATCATTTTAATTTTTGTATTGAACGTTGCGGTGTAATGGTGGGTATGCTTAATTCCATATTCCCAAGTGCACTAAATCAGAGAAGTTTTTAAATTATGTTTGTGTGTGCCCCCCACCCCCCCCCCTCCTCCCCCACACACACATTAGCTGCAAACAACAAACAAGAGTCGAGGGTTCAAATTGCAACAAGGCGTGCCGCATTCAAACGGTCTGAAACATACGGCTTAAGAGTATTCGAGGAATGCTAGAATCGAGAGCGTGCAACGCATCCGTTTGGAATGCATCCTACTTTCATTTTCGATTTGAGTGTCGTTTGGTGCTTTGTGCTCGCACTTTACAACAGCGTTCTTTCGTTAAAATGTCACCATGTACGACGTTTTCTATAACTGAAAGACCTAACCAATAAGTTTCAAAAGGATAAAACTGTTTTAATTTAATTGTCTGAGAATGCTCCAGAGAACACCATTTACAACTTAAGTTTTAAACATTTTCTCAACTTCGGGAGGGGACACCCCATCCGAAACCCACCCCAGAGTTACAGAAGTGAGGGGTTACAGTTGGGTATTGCCCGCCCGCTGAGCGGCGGGCAATACCCAACTATACCTCCTCACTTCTGTAACTCTGGCGACGCCAATGAGAGCTTCCAGAAAATGTATAAACTATGAGGATTGTGAATAGGGGAGGTAATTTAAATGCGAAATATCCTCGGTCGTGATTATGAGAAGTTGTGAATTTCTTGAAAACCCGACACAATCAGCTGATCAACTGTAACGAGACCTCTGGTTTCAACCTCTGCTGTCGACCAATCAGATTGCTTCATTTCCCGTAGCCTATATGTACATATACAGAGCTATCTCCCTTGTGTATAACGAAGGATTGAAAACCGCAGACATATCCTGGAAAAGGATTTCGTGAAAAGAATTATATGAGTAGTATTCTCTTGGCATCTAGTACTACACTTTATTTCACGCCTATGCTTTTATTTTCATAAAATACACGCCTCTTCAGCAAAAGCGAAGCGAACAATAAATGTTTCTGCATTGTCCTTGAACAATACGGATCACGTGCACGGACTATTTCACAGCTTCTTTTTTACTTTTTAGTAATTTTTGGCAATAATTTGTGTTTTTAATATTTGTTTTAGTAAATTATGTGTGTGTAATAAATACGGAACAGCATACGAGTTCGAACTGTCGTTTTACCGCATGAAAGAATCGATTTTGGAGGAGGGATAATATTGAACTCGAAGCCTTCAACTTCTCGTTCAATATTATCCCTCCGCCCAAACTGATCTCATGTAGTAAAAAATGATAGTTCGGACGAGAAAGCCGTTCTGTCTATTTCTTTCCACTCCCGTCCATTAATAAGGTGACCCCCACACTATTTTCTAGTTGTAGTGTCATTGGCTTCAACCTTGATCTCAAATATCTGTCCCATGATCGTTTCCCACATTCTTCCCCCAGGATGGCTGACAAAATGGCGGCAGAAATTAAAAAAAAATCATTTTTTTCATATTTTTTGTATATGTTTTCTGGTATAGAGACGGATTTATGCGCATATGACAAAATATGCTATACTATCACACAGTATCACAGAGGATGGCCATCCTCAAATATCCTGCGTCAAATTTGTTCACGACATTCGTGTGGAACATCCGCAATTACAAATTTTTATAAGATTCGCGTAGATTGCAAATGAACCAAAAAAGCTCAAACGGCTTCTTTGTGTACGAGATGATTGCTCAGTGTGCATATTCATACTGAGGTTGTCATCAACCAGAAACACCCACCAAATTTCACTTTTATATCCAACAATGGTATAAGAAGGTCACACAAGCCCAAATATTGTAAAGTTTTTGAAATGAAGAGAAGAATGCAAATAACTACCATGCATGTTACAATAATAGGAATCAGATGTCAACAGATCAATGATGTCCTCTGCTCAGAATATGAAACCAGAAACTGAATATAACAGGGTCCAAGTGATTACCTTAGAATTACATCCCATAATGGTTGGGATCATTAACCCTTTACCTAGCGTAACGGAAAAAACCGGCCGCGGTATTCTCAAAAATCGCCAATTAATTTTCATTATTTTTTTTTATTTTTTGTCTCAAAAACATAGGTTATGACCCCTCGTTGGAACGAGCTCGTCGAGCTCGTTCCATTGAGGGGTCATAACCTATGTTTTTGAGACAAAAAATGGAAAAAAATTAGTTAATCAAGAATTTTGTTTGCAAGTGTCGTCTGCTTTTCATGTTAGGTAAAGGGTTAAAATAATTTCATATGATTTGTCTAGTACATTTTCCACATCTTTAATATTAATGGTTCAAAAGATGTCTAATCGAACACAAGCCACATATGCTACACATTTAACACAGTTATAAATAATTCTACGAGGGTAATGCGATTACTCCGCCGTCTCAAAAAAAAAGTTATTCAAGAATTATTTTTGCAAGTGTCGTTTGCTTTTCAGGTTAGGTAAAGGGTTAAGGCGGATGGATACACACTAAAAACTAAATTGTTAAAACTGACGCTTTCAATGTGTTAAACCCATTCTAACTCTTAGGGTTTGATTTTAACACTCAAAGTGCAATGCTTTAAGCACTTAGACATTACAATCGTCAGACATCTGAAATTTGAATGGATGGCACTTCCCATGTGTCTAGCATTGGTGGTTCTTCCAGAATCGTCCATAATTTGATTTGGTGGGTACATAATTAAAAGGACACAACGCAGATGACGCGGATCAGGCTCGAGAGTTCGAGTCTGATCCGCGTCATCTGCGTTGTTTCCTTTTAAGTGTCGCGACATTACACTTGTCAAGTGGTATTATTGTAACACCTGTCAAGTTCTGGGATATCTACACTTGAACAAAGTGCTAGTTCAGCACTTAGTAAGTGTTAAATACAGCACTTCAAATGTAGTTTTTAACACCTCAGTTTTTAGCGTTAGGGAAATTATAAACGATTCACTAAAACAAACAAAACTTAAAAAAACAATGTCTTTGGGTGCATCCGGAATAGGCCGCTGCGAACATTCGATTTTTCGAGTCGAAGTCGATTCGATCAACAAAATTCGAGTCGAATTCGAGTCGAAAATAAAATCACGAATATAAAAATTGAATATGAAAAAAAAACTTATTGATAAATGTCTCGGTAAACGTACATTCGTACATTTAATTCTGGCTAAATTGTCAAAACAATGCGAGGAATTGAGCGCGAACCGAAAGCACACACCGTCAACATGGAACTTACCGTGTATTACCAATGTCATTTGGAATCACGTGTGTCGCGTGATTCCAAATGACATTGATAATACAATCATTTTTTAGTGGATATAGCCACGGCTACATACACGTGTAATACATGTAAATCCCACCTGCGGCAACCGCGTTGTGTCCTTGGGCAAGACACTTCACCCTCATTGCCCACGTGGGGGCACGGTGACGTTGTGTACTATGGCGTACTGCGCGTTGATGGTGCACCTGTCTTCAACCAATGCTAACCCTGCTTGTGTGGAGTTGGTATGTTGGGGAGCTGACAATTGCTCGCCGTTGCTCGGTGGTTCGCCCCGGGTACTCCGGCTTCCTCCACCCGTAAAACTGTCACGGTCATGGTTAGCCATTGTGCAGAAATTTGTGACCTTAAACACCAATAAATAAATAAATAAATAAATAAATAAATAAATAAATAAATAAATACATGTAAAACTTCATACAAAACCCAAGCGACAGGGACTACATCTCACCTCTGGTACACTTCGGTAAGAAACATCTATCGCTTCACGATAAGGCAAGATCGGACGATGCCATACTTAAAGTCAAGAAGGGAGCGAAGCAATCACAGGTACATACAGATTCTTTGTCTCCTATTCAACTATGCATTCAAGTGTGCTGTTAACGTTCGAACTGTTGAATGTTAGCATGAATATGTGGATAAATCATCAGTACAATGCCAAAACAATCCTAATGTCGCTATTTTAAACTCGATATCGCGTATGAAATCACACTTGGACACCTGGTTTCGACTAATTTGGTTCGAATTCGAGGTTCGGTCGACTCGAACATTTGTTTGGCAAGTTGGAGTCGAAAGTCGAGTCGAAAAGAAATCCATATTCGCGGGGACCTAATCTGGATGTTTACAGATACCACAGACTGCTAACCCAGAGAGCGGAAATATTTATTACACGCCTATTCTATGATATCCCTACATACAGCAACACTAAAACATGCGGTAAATGAAAATATGTTCCGCACACATGTGCGGAACGAAAATAATTTTTATGAAGAAGCGAAATTTCACGGGAATTTTCAACAAATCGTGCACTGCAATTACAATTTGAATCGCTAGCGATAGCTAAATATCGTCCCTTGAGTTCCAATGTGTTCTGTGTGCCAGTACAAAGAACACATTGGAACTAAGGGGACGAACTACAGTACGTGGAGAGTGTATTATCACTAAACCACCCGCAGAGTGGAGATTCCACCCGAGCAATAATTGCAAATTTGTTGCAAAGCATAACCAGCACCAGCAAAGTTTCAGCCAATGGACCTCCGGGTTAAACCCGGAGGTCCATTGGCTGAAACATTGCTTGTATTTTTCGTCGCTATGTACAAAATTTGAAAGTTATAGCTTGGGTGATAACTCCACTCCACGGGTGATTTAGTTACAATCCACTCTCCACGTACTGTAGTAACACGGGTTCCCATCGCAAATTTGGTTGGCGATAAAATGTGTTCTTTTTGTTGATAGTTGTCAAATGAATTGCTGGGTGTCCTTCTAATGATGTTTTTATTGACGTGAAGGCGTGTAATAAACACATAACGACACGCGTGAGTGAATGGGTTAATCGATATGACACTTATGCCATCGCGGAAGGATAAAACTCGAGGCCTGCAGCCTCTCGTTCAATCCTTCTGCGCTGGCACTCGTGCCATATCGATTAACCCATTCACACACGCGTGTCGTTCTGTGTATTTCCCCCTATCTGGAAAGTCACAAATATAATAAAACAAAACAGAAAAACCCAAAACTTTCAATCTTCGTCTACTATTGGCTGATGCACATATTCACAGCTTGTACTTCTACACAACCCACACATCGTTGTACATTCTATGCAGACCTTTTTGTAACTGCACTGTGTCGACTTACAGTCAGTTTTGCAGTTATAGTGAACAATTTTCAGAAGACTTTCGTGTGCTATGGGTTCGTTTGTTTTCAAAGGATGCTGAACGTTTTTGTTCACAGACCAACCCCAGTCTGTGGCTATCAACGACTCTTCACCCCTCCATTCAGTGGCATTCACATATTTGGAGGTACGTCCTCATGCTATGGTATTTATCAGAACTGTTAGTTGGTGGGAATATTTTGGGGCCGACAGGACACCTTATCTGTGAAGATGGACCAACGCAAACTGTTCAAGTTCCCAATCGTCACACATTTATATAGACAAATAAATGCAGACTCGCCAGCTGAGATTATTTTCTTTATTCACGTCACATGGGCGTTTACAAAATACCTCAGCGGCAGCTCTGAAGTGAGAACTGGATCTAAATAGTTTGATAGCAAAAGCTTTGCCGACACCAAAAATTCGTGATGCAGAATCACAAGTGGAAGCACGTAGAAAAGGAATATGTGCGCATATGTCGGCATCTAAACTCTCTTTTGTTTCCTTATATTCCAGATACATTTGTTCTTCTTTGAGCTAGACCTCGATGCAAGATATATCGATTTTCAAGTAGATATGTCATGGCAGCATAGGAGAACGAGAAGACCAGCAGTATCATCTCCTAAGAGACATACGGGTGCTTGTCTTGCCATGTTAATCACAGTTCGAACTATAGGGACATCTGCATTACCATTGGCATGAGGTACTCATCCCGTCCTGCTCAAGATATCCACTGAGCAATGTGACGAATGCTTGCTTGTGTTTACTATTAGCGAGACACGCCCCCTTCTTAACCCTTTACCCAAAGTAACGGCCAAAACCGCCCAGCGCTATGCTCAAAAATCGTCAGTTAATTTTCATTATTTTTTGTCTTAAAAACATAGGTTATGACCCCTCATTGGAACGAGCTCATCGAGCTCGTTCCAATGAGGGGTCATAACCTATGTTTTTGTGACAAAAATGAAAAAAATTAGTTGTTCAAGAATTTTTTTTTCGCAAGTGTCGTCTGCTTTTCATGTTAGGTAAAGGGTTAACTCCGACAGTTTTTTAAATGTGTATTGTCCTTAGTTGATGCACCCCTTGTGTAGCCATCAAAACCACAGTTGCTCCCGAATAATGGGATTTGACGAAAGTCCATATATGCCTCGCAAATTTGTCCGGAGGTTTGCCCCTAGCCCATGTGAGCCAATGCAGCAGCATTTCACCGCCTAAAACATATTGAACAGAGTAGCAGTTAAAATGGGTATCTGGATTGGCTATTGAGTGGAGAGCCTGCGTTATAACGTAGGCTTGTCTGCCTCTCTCTCACTGCCAGGAGACTGGGACAACGACGTTGGGTATGAACTCAACTCATAAGAAAACACAGTCGACAACCCGTCACCGGCTATTGTTCTCAGGAAGAGAAGCTGTGGATCTATTTTCACAATCACATCACCCACTTGCAATCCAAATTTGTCATTCATTTGGATGACTTGATCCTTGTAACAACCAGTAGTGTAATAATCAACCAGCAGTGAAATATTAACCAGTAGTGTAATAAAAATTAACCAGTAGTGTAATAATCAAACAGTGGTGTAATACAAATCAACCAGTGGTGTAATAACCAGTAGCGTAATAAACTTAACCAGTAGTGTAATAAACATCCATGAAAAGTAACAATTTTTCAACAAAATTTGAAATTTTTTTGGGGTGGCTCAAATCATAGTTTTGAGTACATCTTATCGATTTTTAATTATTTTATTGTACGTTTAAAGGCATTTTGCAGATCAAACATCATTTCGTGGGTTCAATACGGCGAGGAAAAGTATTTTTATGATTTTTATGTGATGTGCGTATTTTCTGGAGTTTAATGTCACTTTCTGCATTTGTGGCTTTATGTAAATTCAAAGTTGGCCAATTATTTATGATAATGTTTTGCTTTTGAGAGACTTCTTACCCCAGGCATAAGTTGTCAGGTTCCATGATAACAGAATAAATTGTCAAGGTAACCAACAGGTGCTGAACTATCATATTCAAGGGCGTGTCTCCTGCGTGTTGTCTTCACTTATAATATTTAATACGGCCCTGATGGATCACTAAGGGGTGTCCCACACACCCATTTCCCGCTTTACGCGTCTACTACCTCTACGGGGGGGGGGGGGGGGGGGGGGGGGGGTTATCTTATTGTTGACATTATACGATATTTAGTTAACTTTTACCCGGTGTAAAGGAACATCGATCTCATTGGCTGCTAAAGAAGTGTTAATTCTGTTAATTCTGGGTGAAACGTTGTTTTTAACTTTCTGTGTGGCAAATCTCAGTGATTCTAAAACTGAAAGTGAAAGTTTGTAAATTCGTGCGCTAGCAATACATCGGGATTGCAGGATTCTCTTACGCGCGGGCCCTTCGCTGTACGTCAAACTTTGACGCGCAGTGAAGGATTCGCACGTAACAGAATCCTGCTCTTAGGCAATTCGGGAAAATCAGCCAGACCCAATAACGACGGGCCCTGGTGTTACTACACCGGTCCTCCCCCTCTCGACGGCCCTGGACTGGTTCAGAAGTAATGGTAATAGTGGTAGATGTATTAGTACTAGTAGTACCAGTAGTGGTAGTTGTACTAGTACTAGTATTGACGTGGTACTGGTACTAGTACTAGGGCTGGTAGTCGTAGTGGTACTAGTACCAGTAATGATAGGTGCACTAGTAGTACTAGTAGTAATAGTGGTAGTTGTACTAGTAGTAGAACTAGTAGTAGTACTACTAATAGTAGTTGTTGTACTAGTGCAAGTATTGTTAGCGGTACTAGTACCAGTAGTGGCAGTAGTACTGGCACTAGTACTAGTAATAGTACTGGTAGTGGTACTAGCACTACTACTGGTAGTGGTAGTTGAACTAGTACTAGTAGTGGTGGGTATACCAAGACTAGTAGTAATCGTGGTAGTTGTAGCAGTAGTAGTACTACAACTCACTGGTAGTAGTTGTACTAGTACTGTTAATAATACTTATATGAGTAGTGCAAGTGTACTAGTACTAGTAGTTGTACTAGTACTAGTACCGACTGGTACTAGGGCTAGCACTGGTAGTCGTAGTGTTACTAGTACTAGTAGTGATATGTGTACTAGTACTAGTACTACTGCTAGTGGTACTAGTTCTGGTACTGTTTGGGGTACTAGTACTAGTAGTGACAGGTGTACTAGTACTGCTGTTAGTGGTACTAGCACTGGTAGTGGTACTAGTACTACTACTAGCTCTGGCAGTGTAACTAGTACTACTGCTATAGTAGTAGTTATAATAGAACTACTGCTGGTAGTGGTAGTTGTACTAGTTCCAGTAGTAGTAGTAGTTGCGCATAGTAGTAATACTAGAAGTGGTAGTTGTACATAGTACTAGTAGATAGCACTAGAGTGTAGTACTAGGGGATAGTACTGGGTGGATAGTACTCGCTAATAGTACTAATGTATAATACTAGTGAATAGTGCTTGTAGATAGTACTAGAGGATTGTACTAGTGATAGTGCTGGTGGCTAGTGGATAGTACTGGTGGATAGTAGTAGACTGTAGTAGCAGTAGTATATTGTAGTAGTAGGAGTAGTAGTATATTTTAGTAGATAGTAGTAGACAGTAGATACTGGATAATATACAGTAGATCGTGAGTAGTAGTAGATAGTAGTAGCAAGAGATGTAGAAGTAGTAGTAGTAGTAGTAGTAGTAGCGGTTGGTAGCAGCAGTTGGTGGTAGCAGCAGTTGGTGGTAGCAGTGGTTGGTGGTAGCAGCAGTTGGCGGTAGCAGCAGTTAGTAGCAGCAGTTGGTGGTAGCAGCAGTTGGTGGTAGCAGCAGTTGTTGGTAGCAGCGGTTGGTGGTAGCAGCAGGTGGTGGTGGGTGGTGGTAGCAGCAGGTAGTGGTGGGTGGTGGTAGCAGCGGTGGGTGGTGTAGTAGCAGCGGTGGGTGGTGGTGGGTGGTGGTAGCAGTGGTGGGTGGTGGTGGGTGGTGGTAGCAGCGATGGTTGGTGGTGAGTGGTCGTAGCAGCGGTGGGTGGTGGTAGCAGCAGTGGGTGGTGGTAGCAGCGGTAGATGGTGGTGGGTGGTGTAGTAGTAGTAGTAATTATAGTATAGCAGTAGTAGTAGTAGTAGAAGTAGTAGTAGAGGTAGTGGTGGTAGTGGTGGTGGTATTGGTGGTGGTAGTGGTGGTAGTGATGGTAGTGGCGGTGGTGGTAGTAGTGGTGGTGGTAGTGGTGGTAGTGGTGGTGGTAGTGGTGGTAGTGGTAGTGGTAGTAGTAGTAGTAGTAGTAGTAGTAGTAGTAGTAGTAGTAGTAGTTAGTAGTAGTAGTAGTAGTAGTAGTTAGTAGTAGTAGTAGTAGTAGTAGTAGTAGTAGTAGTAGTAGTAGTAGTAGTTAGTAGTAGATATTAGTAGTAGGTAGTAGTCCCCGAAGACTGGTCTCCACTAGTTCCCGAAGACGTGTCTCCAGCCGTCCTTATCAGTCCCCATAGACTGGCTCTGGTGATCCTCAAATACCTAGATGAGGATATGATGAATGGCAGATTGTGCCTTAATAAAGAATTTCCTCATGGTCCTGATGGCCTCGTGCGATGAAAAAGGGTGCCAAATCAGTCGGAAGAGTGTCATACCTAGCTAGGACTAGAGCTAACGATAAGGACATAGCCAGGTACCTAAATAGATTAAGAATGGGCAGTAGATGGTCTAAGCAGTCAAAAGGGGGGTTTCTATACAGAATTCAAGCCACACAAAGACGAGGATTCTAGAATAATTCGTACCTAATAAAATCCTGTAACAGAGTGGAAACGAGGATTTGCCTGCAAGACCACTCTAAGTGAAAATAATCTAGTACAATCGAACACCGCATTTTTAAGGTCACATAGCACTACGTGGTACCCTGGGCAGGTCCGTGTCCGTTAGAAACGAGGATTCTGGGAAAACCCGGGCCAGGGAAAGGCCAAGAACATAGAAAACGAGCTTTGTTCGCGAATCCGAGCCAGATAAATAGTTGTCGTTCTCATTTACGTATTCATTATACTCCCGTCCAATCGAACTTACCCTCGAAATTATTCTCGTTCTATTAGTGGCCATTGGGCCCATATAGCAACCACGTGCTACCATAAAAACCAGATGACGGTCTCCAGTAAACAGAATAGACGGCAGAAACACGTGTCACACTGCGCACGAGTACTTGCATCACATATCCTTATGGGAATGACGTCACAACATGGCCGCTCACGCGGGCTACCATAACAACACAACATGGCGTCCCTAGGTCCCGTGACTAGGACGCCCCTTGCGCCTCCCCCATTCTCTCCCCATATGAGGGTCACTTATCCACATGGCACACTTCTAATGTATTATAACAGTATTGTTAACCCATTAAGGAATGAAACAATATTATCTACATGTTGAATGAGTTCAAGCCTTTTACATTAAATGTAAATCATCACAAGATCTAAATAGCTGTCCACCGTTGGTAATCGAGAACAATCACTTGACATGGCAGACGGAAATGGCAGTGGACTTCCAAAGCTCCCACCCTATTCACCTCGCCTTAGATACCCTCTTCTCTCTTACTGACCTCCTCCTTCAAGATGGAAAAAAATAACTGACCGCAGATTTTAGGTAAACCAAACCCCTCCCATCCCCCACCCCTCACTGCACCTTCTTAAAATATAGTAGAGTGTCTATGCTCAAGGAATCTGCTGAGCACCACTCCCAGAATTTTAGAATTCAAAACGGTCAACTAGACTGAAAAAGCCACGCATAATGATACAGTGACTGAAATGGGTGGATGTGAGAGAGACCTTCAGAGATTCGCCCGGGGTCGTATTAAATGTTATAATTGTAGACAACGTAGGTGATCACACAATTTTAGCCCTTGAAAACCACACTTTATCACCCATAGATTTTCTGGTATGATAGAACCTGACAACTTATGACTGGGGTAAGCAGTCTCTCAAAAGCACAGCATTACTATAAACAATTGGCCAAATTTGAATTTATTTATTTATTGGTGTTTAATGTCACATACTTATGCACAATGGCTAATCGTGACCCTGACAGTTTTACGGGCGGAGGAAGCCGGAGTACCCGGAGAGAACCACCGAGCATCGACGAGCAACTGTCAGCTTCTCAACATTCTAACCCTGTTCAAGCTCCGCTCAGGCAGGGTTACAGCGGTTGAAGACAAGTGCACCGTCGACGTACAGTACGCCTCAGTACACGGCGTCATCGTGCCCCCATGCAGGCAACCGGGATAAAGTGCCTTGCCCAAGGGCACAACGCGGGTCGTCCCGGACGGGGATCGAACTCGGGACCTCTAGCATAGAAGTCCAACAGTCTACCACTGAGCCACCGTGCTCCCCCAACTTTGAATTTCCATAAAGCCACAAATGCAGAAAGTGACATTAAACACCAGAAAATACGCACATCACATAAAAATACCTTTCCTCGCCGTATTGAACCCACCAAATGATGTTTGACCTGCAGAACGCCTTTAAATGTACGATAAAATGATCAAAAATCGATAAGATGTACCCAAATTATGATTTGACCAACCCAAAAATTTTTCAAATTTTGTTGAAAAATTGTTGGTTTTCATGGATGTTTATTACACCACTGGTTAAGTTTATTACATTACTGGTTATTACACTACTGTTGATTTGTATTCCACTACTGGTTGATTATTACACTACTGGTTGATTATTACACTACTGGTTGATTATTACACTACTGGTTGTTACATACCCCCGACTGCAACTCACCACAGTCGGGAATGGGTTGGTGGAGTGGGGTCCCGATGTGTTCTCCTCAAGGAAAAATATGCTTGGCAATCAATATTACATCGCAATCAACATCGGCTCGTACACTGCACATCACACAAATCAACGACATGACCGTTGAAAACTTTGTCGTTGTACAGTACGGCCACCGTGGACTGGTCATTTTCAACGGAGTGGGTAGTATTTCCACGGACGCAATAATATTAGATTCCAATTACTAATTATAGAAATAATCATCGGAAATTTAATTAACCCTTTACCTAACCTGAAAAGCAGACGACACTTGCAAAAATAATTCTTGAATAACTAATTTTTTTCACTTTTTGTCTCAAAAACATAGGTTATGACCCCTTGTTGGAACGAGCTCGACAAAAAATGAAAAAAATAATGAAAATTAATTGGCGATTTTTGAGAATAGCGCTGGCCGGTTTTGGCCGTTACGTTAGGTAAAGAGTTAATGAAGAACCGGGTAGAGCCAGGTGCTTCATTAAGGGGTCGCCCAACGTAACTTTAGACATTTTTGGAAAATTGTCACAATGCCCTAAATACGAATTACAGAGGTGAATAACTACATATTATATACCAAAATAATGACAAAAGTATATAAAACCCGAATTTATCCACTTTTTCAAAAATATTTTTTAATTTTTTTTTTGCTTTTGATGACAAGGAAATTGCCAGCCGCATACGTAACCGTCAGGATTAACAAGGAATAGAGCGATAATTCGAATGTCTGAGTTGTAACTAAAAGACTCCACATTCCATACTCGGAGAAAGCATATTTATCATTCCATCACCAACGTGACGATAACACTCAGGAGAAAATGGATGACCACAAACGCTTGATTCTGTTCGGGCGACACGTTTGTTGTTGACAATGTTGTGATCACGTTGGTTTTGGGAAAAAGTTGTGAAATGATTTGATTTCCCACGATCTGAAATCTTCAAACATTTCACTGCTGTTTTTGAATCTGGCAGGCGATGTGATGTACAACTCACGACACATTCATAAGAAACTATTCAACTGACAATGTGATAATTGCGAGATACAGTCCATCGCAGCTGCAATGGACCGAAATCTGTACAATGTGACGCAAGTGTCTGCAAGATATTAATACGCCACTGATTCGAACTACTATTATTTGGTTGGTGACGATGATCAAAACATAAAGGTAGAAAATTATATTTGTAAACAAAAATATATTCACATCAACATACATTACAGTCCTCACAATTGTATATTTACGACAAAATAATTTTACTGTCGCCGAACTATATTAGTGACGTAAAGAAGGCTTGATGAAGTCTGCTACGAAAAAAGATCTCATGCAAAATGGCACAGGATTGTGGGGGGTATGGTCACAGCAGACTCACAAAAGCCACATTGGACAATCTTCATTTTTCATTGATGCACTCTCTCATGACTCCATACTCATTCTTCTGATCTGTGTGGATTTGACCCTTGGTGAACTTCATAAAAGGTAAACAAACACAAGGAAAATGGCCCCCCTTTTGAAATGTAGGCATCCTAAATTACAATTGGTCTTGTGGTCTATTCCTTGCAAGAATGATAAAAAGATTTCTCCGCGTCTGTACTAGAAGGATTGCAGAATTGAACTATTCAACAAATTTAAGGTATTTTATTGTTTAAAATCTGGTCGGTTACTTATGCCATTGCAGACTTTCAGGCGGTGCTATCTACCACATGGCAGCAGTTCCATGGCAAATTTCAGTTTCCACATGTTCTATGTTTCATTCCAAACATTTTGGTGTATAATTTATTGGGGTTATTCATTTTGGGCCTTTTTTAGACTTGGAAGAAAATTTGCTGAAATTTCACCAAATTTACGTTGGACGTCCCTTTAAGTTTTTCTGGTGAGGATTTTTATTACCTGGTAAACGCATGCGTGGACATCACTGCCCACGCGTGGATTACGACCAGACCACGGCGACTGCACTATAATTATGACACACAATTGCACGATAGACTTTTTCCATTAATAGGATCGCAGTTCTGACAACGTTATTTAATTGAATCACAATGTACACAAACGAACACTCAGAAATAAAGAATTTCGCACACCAACCGGAAGTAAGTCAAATTAGTCTCCACAGCGAGAAGAGTTCATGGAATCAGGTGGAGATAGAGTCTAAAGATTTACGTTTTATCGAGTCTCCGAATGTCCTCGAGGCAGTGCCATTTAGCATGTATTCAAACAATTCTCTTGGGCAAAACGTCCTTCAATGGCAATCAGCAAATTTTGCTCAATAAACACCTCCTGCTCATCATCGCCAAATCGATTGTAGTTTAAATCACAATTTGAAGCTGTCATTCTCGGTACGAAACGCTAACTTGGATTATTGATATGAGCAGAAGACATATTGTGAATCGGTCGGCAAGGGTAAACAAAACATTTCCCCCAAACGGAACTGTGTATTCTAAAATCGCGCAACTCGCGAATGAAAGCTAAACTTTTCGAAATTTGACAACGCAGTTTGACAATTTCCACACATTTGTCACACATATACATTACCGAATGGGTCAGTTCGGGATACAAAACTCCGAAGATTCAAATGAATTCCATTATTTACTCGTTTACTGCCCAAAACATACAATTAAATAGCTAAATAATACGAGCAGCGAAACAAACGATTTTCATATCCGGACGCGTTCTCATGTAAGTTGTACCCAGGTATGGATCATTCTCTTCGAAACGAGATATGGATAATCTTCGCAAGGAATAAAATGAACGCCTCGGAAAATGTGACTTCAGCAATGGAAAAGCGATACATTTTTCCACAATGATTTCTTTCCGGGTCGTTTTGTGGATGTTGTGCCTCTGTGAATCGATATTTAAATTTAGCCTGATTAGATTTATTCGCCCAGTAAGAAAAGAAAACTGATATAGTAGTGTGCTAAAAATAGAAAACGTGTAGTGCCTGGGTGTAGTGCCTGGTCAGTTCTGTGGATGCCAACTTCACGAAATAGGGGTGCAGCATTCGTCCAATCAGGAGCCTAGAAGGTCACGTGAGATATAATATTGTAGTGTAGTGTAGACCAGTAGTGTAGTGTAGTGTAATGTAAATCAGTAGTGTAATGTAATGTAGATTAGTAGTATCGTGTAAAGTAGTGTAATGCAGATCAGTAGTGTAGCTTAGCGTTATCTAGATCAGTAGTATAGGGCAGTGTAATGTCAGTAGTGTAGTGTAGTGTAGATTAGTAGTGTAGTGTAATGTAGTTTAATGTAAATCAGTAGCGTGGTGTAATGTAGAACATTAGTGTAGTGTAGTGTAAAGTAGATCAGTAGTGTAGTGTAATGTAGATCAGTAGTGTACTGTACTGCAGATTAGTAGTGTAGTGTAGTGTAGATTGGTAGTGTGGTGTAATGTAGATCAGTAATGTAGTGTATGTAGATCAGTAGGGTAGTGTAGTGTAGATTAGTAGTGTAGTGTAATGTAGTGTAACGTAGATCAGTTGTGTAGTGTAATGTAGATCATTAGGGTAGCGTAGTGTAAAGTTGATCGGTAGTGTAGTGTTATGTAGATCATTAGTGTAGTTTAGATCAGTAGTGTAGTGTAATGTAGATCAGTAGTGTAGTGTAGTGTAAATTAGTAGTGTTGCGCAATGTAGTGTAATGTAGGTCAGTAGTGTAGTGCAGTGTAGATTAGTAGTGTGGTGTAATGTAGATCAGTAGTGTAGTGCAGTGTTATCCAGATCAATAGTGTAGGGTAGTGCAATGTAGATGAGTAGTGTAGTGTAATGTAGATTAGTAGTGTAGTGTAGTGTTATCCAGATCAGTAGTGTAGGGTAGTGCAATGTAGATGAGTAGTGTAGTATAATGTAGATTAGTAGTGCATTGTAGTGTAGTGAAATGTAGATCAGTAGTGTAGTGTAGTGTAAATTAGTAGTGTAGTGTAATGTAGTGTAATGTAGATCCGAAGATTAGTTTAGTGTTATCTAGATCAGTAGTGTAGGGTAGTGTAATGTAGATCAGTAGTGTAGTGTACTGTAGATCAGTAGTGTAGTGTAGTACAATGTAGATCAGTAGTGTAGTGTAATGTAGATCACTAGTGTAGTATAGTATAGTAAAAGGTAGAACAGAAGTGTAGTGTAATGTAGATCAGTAGTGTAGTATAGTGTAGTGTAATGTAGATCAGTAGTATAGTGTAATGTAGAACAGAAGTGTAGTGTAGAGTAGATAAGTAGTGTAGGGTAGTGTAGATCAGTAGTGTAGTATAGTGTAGATCAGTAGTGTAGTGTGATGTAGATCGGTAGTGCAGGGTAATGTAGATCAGTAGTGTAGTGTAATGTAGATAAGTAGTGTAATGTAATGTAGATCAGTTTTGCAGTGTAATGTAGACATGTAGTGTAGTGTAATGTAGATTTGTAGTGTAGTGTAATGTGGATCAGTAGTGTAGTGTAACGTAGATCAGTAGTGTAGTGTAATGTAGGTCAGTAGTGTAGTGTAATGTAGATCAGTGGTGTAGTGTAATGTAGATCAGTAGTGTAGTAGAGTGTAGTGTAATGTGGATCAGTGGTGTAGTGTAATGTGGATCAGTAGTGCAGTTTTAATGTAGATTAGTAGTGTAGTGTAATGTAGACCAGTAGTGTAGTGTAATGTAGATCGATAGTGTAGTGCAATGTAGATCAGTAGTGTAGTGTAATGTAGATCAGTAGTGTAGTATAATGTAATGTAATGTGTGTCAGTAGTGGAGTGTAATGTAGATCTGTAGTATAGTGTAGTGTAATGTAGATCAGCAGTGTAGTGTAATGTAGATCTGTGGTGTAGTGTAAAGTAGATCAGTGGTGTAGTGTAATGTAGATCAGTAGTGAAGTGTAATGTAGATCAGTAATGTAATGTAATGTGGATCAGTAGTGTAGTGTAATGTAGATCAGTAGTGTAGTATAATGTAGGTCAATAGTGTAGTGTAATGTAGATCAGTAGTGTAGTATAGTGTAGTGTAATGTGGATCAGTAGTGTAGTGTAATGTAGATCTGTAGTATAGTGTAGTGTAGATCAGTAGTGTAGTGAAATGTAGATCAGTAGTGGAGTATAGTGGAGTGTAATGTCGATCAGTATTGTAGTGTAATGTGGATCAGTAGTGTTGTGTAATGTAGATCAGTAGTGTAGTTAATGTACATCAGTAGTGTAGTGGAATGAAGATCAGTAGTGTAGTGTAATGTAGATCAGTAATGTAGTGTGTTGTAGATCAATAGTGTAGTGTAATGTAGATTAGTAGTGTAGTGTAATGTAGGACAGTAGTGTAGTGTAATGTAGATCAGTAGTGCAGTGTAATGTAGATCAGTAGTGTCGTGTAATGTAGATCAGTAGTGTAGTATAGTGTAATGTTGATCAGTAGTGTAGTATAGTGTAGTGTAATGTGGATCAGTAGTGTAGTGTAATGTGGATCAGTAGTGTAGTGTTATGTGGAT
The DNA here is from genome assembly GCA_031216915.1 of Pictodentalium vernedei. Taxonomy (NCBI): domain Eukaryota; kingdom Metazoa; phylum Mollusca; class Scaphopoda; order Dentaliida; family Dentaliidae; genus Pictodentalium; species Pictodentalium vernedei. Next base: position 625,243,361 of record CM062295.1, read on the forward strand.
CAGTTGTGTAGTATAATATGGATCAGTAGTGCAGTGTAATGTAGGTCAGTAGTGTAGTGTAATGTGGATCAGTAGTGTAGTGTAATGTGGATCAGTTGTGTAGTGTAATGTAGATCACTAATGTAATGTAATGTAGATCAGTAGTGTAGTAAAGCGTAGTGTAATGTGGATCAGTAGTTTAGTGTAATGTAGATCAGTAGAGTTCTGTAATGTAGATCAGTAGTGTAGTGCGGTGTAGTGTAGTGAAATGTAGATCAGTAGTAGTGTAGTGTAGTGAAGTATAGATCAGTAGTATAGTGTAATGTAGTGTAGTATGTTGTGGAGTGTAGTGTAGTGTAAAAAGGCTTAGAGACGACTATGCGACTCATAATTCTCCATATAACTCTTCACCGGCGAATAAACGAACACGCGGTCGTACCATTTTCAGCGTATGTTGGCCTGTCAACATGCAATGTTTTTCTCCCAAACTCCCCGTTTGTTAATATTACTACGAATTTGAAGCCAACAAATTATGTTTTCGAACCGATTTTCGCCAGTTCAATGACTATGTGTGCTTGAAAAAGGGTAAAAAAGCCGTAATTTCTTTTAACATATCTATGATGCCAATTCTCTTAGACGTCGTTTAATCTGTTGAGCTCGATGTATCATAGAGTTTTCTTTCCAAAATATGCTGTTTCCAAAACCATGTGCGAAGGAATATGAATAACTTGTGTTCATCTGGAAATTCTCACTTTAGATGTCCATCTGCTGCGATATTTGGGAACATCGTGACATTAACTTTCTTTGCCACGCAATTATATTTTGAAATTGGACCATACCCATCTTGTCACTTAAGCCTTGTAATATGAAATCGGCACCACTCAAATCGCATGTCAACATGGTAGCCGTAATATCAACATTCCCTCGTGGTTAGAACCGTTAGATTACCGAAATGACACTCGAACACCTATGAAATTACAGATAAATGAAACCATTAACTTTAATAATCACGCCTTTTATTTACTGAATGGCAAATTGGATTCAAACAACAAATAAGTTATTATTGTTGTAAAAATTATTATTACACGCGTGTTCTATGTAATCCCCATCTACAGCAACACTAAACCATGCGGAAAATGAAAATCTGTTCCGCATATGTGCGGAACGGAAATCATTGACGGACTATTTTTAAATAGAAGCGAAATTTCGCAGGAATCTTCTACAATTCGCGCAACGCAATTACAGTTTGAATCGATAACGATAGCTGACAATCGTTCCCTGAGTTCCAGTGTGTTTTATGTGCCTACTTAAGGAATAGTGCATGGCTTGGAGTTGACTACGCCCATATAGTGCCCAGTGAGGTGGTGTAGTTCCCGCCGCGAAGCGGAGGGAACTACACCACCTCACTGGGTACTATATGGGCGTAGTCAACGACAAGACATGCACTAATCCTTATATTATATCGAACACCCATCAAGAAAAACATCTGTCCGATTTGTTAATCTATTAACAAGGTAGCAGCCCTACCAACCAGCGTTACATAGAAAAAAAATACCATGTAGTTTTTAAAAAACATTTTCTTCTTCCAAAACACGGCTAACTTGGATTATTGATATGAGCAGAAGACAGATTTTGAATCGCTCGGCAAGGGTAAACAAAACTTTCCCCCCAAACGGAACTGTGTATTCTAGAATCGCGCAACTCGCGAATGAAAACTAAAATTTTCGAAATTTGACAACGCAGTTTGATAATTTCCACACATTTGTCACACATATACATTACCGAATGGGTCAGCACGGGATACAAACTTCAATTGAATTCCATTATTTATTCGTTTAGTGCCCAAAACATACAATTAAATAGCGAAATAATATGAGCAGCGAAACAAACGATTTTTCATATCCGGACGCGTTCTCATGAAAGTTGGACCCAGGTATGGACCATTCTCTTCGAAACGAGATATGGATCGTCTTCTCAAGGAATAAAATGAACGCCTCGAAAAATGTGACGTCAACAATGGAAAAGCGATACATTTTTCTACAAAGATTTCTTTCCGGGTCGTTTTGTGGATGTTGTGCCTCTGTGAATCAATTTTTAAATTTAGCATGATCAGTTTTATTCGCCCAGTAAGAAAAGAAAACTGATATAGTAGTGTGCTAAAAATAGAAAACGTGTAGTGCCTGGGTGTTGTGCCTGGTCAGTTCTGTGGTTGCAAGTAGGTGATAATTGAGAATTCAAGCATCAACGTACATGTACGTGTACATGTACACGTACATCGATGTACACCTCCATAGGATTTAGTGTTAAAATCGTGTACAGGTACACGATTTTAACGTTTTTAGGGTGATGTTAGAATGCGCTTTACCGATTCAAACATCACTAAATTGTATCCTAGAGTGAAAAAAACGCGTGAAATTTTACGTTCTTGAACATGTACCGCCTGATCTGAAATCGGCAAATGGGTTTCCCCCATAGGATTCAGTGTTAAATCGCGAGGAAAAAACGTTTTGTCGTTTCTAAAATCATCATCTTGCTGATTCTAAATCGTCCGCGTCTGTACACGATTTTAACACTGAATCCCTACGGAGGCGTACACGGAAATCCATTTGCGGATTTTACGTCGGAAATCGAATCGTGTACGGTACACGGAAAAGAGGTGATTGTTGAACCGGCAAACCCACTGCCACGTCTTTGATTGATATATATAGGAGAGAAAAAAAATATATAAATAAATAGTTATTTAAAAAATAAATATATCAAATCGAATAGATAATAAAAAATAAATACGTAAATCATGAGCGATTCTCAGACTATTAGAGTAAGTTTTCTTTTTAAAATGCTGATGAGAGCCTACGCATTCTGCGTGAACGAACAACTAGGTCGTCTCTTGTTAGAACGATGCGTCGGATGTCGGGATCACCTAGACTTCGATCACGAGAATCATTCGTGACTGTGGATGGAAAGGGAAGATATGGTCGTCAAGTATTTCGAACTGGCGTTCGAACGCGTTCAAATCGATGAAGTGATCGCGTTTTGGAAGAGATTACTCTTCTGTAAGGATCAAAGCAAGCCCACAGTTTCGGAAGAACAGAAATTGGTGCGTAAAAGTCTGACTTTAGAAGATAAGGGATGCGTCATGAAATTATTGTTCAATGAAGCATACGTCTAAGTTTCTCGTTGATATAAAATAAGGGAGAATAGAAAATAAATACACACATAAATTTTTTTATCTAATATTAGAAGAAAAAAAAACAAAAATGAGAACCAGAAATAAATTGTATCCGACGTTAGATGACGACGAGGATGAGAAGCCGATTAGCGTTTTGCCGACGGCACCATTGCTAGAAGAAAAAGAAAGAGGAGAGAGGTATCGCATCGATCAAATCAGAAGAATCCAAGAGTATCTAACTCGAGAGAGAGATTCTCGTCATTCCCTCAAGAAGAAGTATTCGCGTTTCGTGAAATTCGTCAACGCGATCGACACGACACTCATCACGATTTCCATGGGTTTACACACGCCTGGCATCGGATTGTTGTCGACCGCGGTCGGCATTCCGATCGTGTTGACCGTAGAAGGAGTGGCTCTCGCCGTCGGATTGTTTAGCGCGCTCGGAAACTTTTTGAGTAGGAAATTATATCTGAAGGCGAGGAAACACGACAAGATTCGCGTCTTGGCCGACTCCAAGATCAACACGATATCCGAAATGATCTCTATGGCGTTGAAAGACGGTAGGATATCGGACGGAGAATACTTCGCGATATTGAGCGAGAAAATGAAATACGATGCCATGAAAGAAGCCGCGAGAATCAAGACTCGTCAGATCATCAAGGAAGAGATGAAGGATTCGCTCGTGGAAAAGGGGAGGAAAGAGGCCAGGGAGGAATTCAGTAAGATGATAGTACTCAAGAGCAGCGATTGAAAAAAAATATATATATATAATAAGAACAGAATTAATTAATTATTAAATTTATATATAAAATAAAAAAACGAAATTAATTTAAATAACTCTTAAAAAAATGTAATGCGTAAAGTGCAAGAGAGTTACCGAGACGAGTAATTCTCGAGAAGTACGAACTAAAAACGACAGACAGATGCTTCGTGGAATTTGCGACATGTGTGGTTCTGTCAAGACTCGATTCGTCGAAAAAAAGAACGCGAGCAAAGGTAAAGGCATCGTGAATAAAATGATCAATAATCTACCTTTTGAATTGCATCTGCCCGGTCACAGTTTCACGGGACCCAGAACGAAATTGAACAAGAGACTCAACGCCGATCTGACACCCAAATCTTGGAGAAAACCTGTGAATAGGGTGGACGTGGCCGCGTTTGATCACGATCTGTGCTACGCCGGACATCCCGACACCAAGACTCACAATGACGTCTGTGATAAAAACATGTTGGGGAAATTGAGAGGCATATCGAATCCGACCAGGGGAGAGAAGATAGAACGTTCGCTGGTCGGCAATCTGATCGGTGTGAAACGTCGATTTGGATGGGGCATTCAAAAAAAAAAGCGCATCGGAAAAGAAGAAGAAACGATTATTGACGAGCGAATTGGCCGAGGAGTTACACAAACCCATAGTGCGTAAATTTCGAAAGAGAATGGTGTTCGTGAAGGGTTTGGATGATATTTGGTCTGCCGACTTGGTCGACATGAGATCGTTTTCGAGGTGGAACGAGGGCGTCAAATATCTATTGACGGTCATCGACGTGTTTTCCAAATACGGTTGGATCAGAGCTTTGAAGAATAAATCAGGACCTTGCGTCGCCGAGGCTCTGAAGAGCGTGTTCGACTCGTCTTCTCGAAAACCGAGTAAATTGTGGGTGGATAAGGGAAAGGAATTCTACAACAAGCACTTTCATCGATTGGTAGACCTCTACTCGATCGAAAACGAAGAGAAAGCCAGCGTGGTGGAACGTTGGAACCGAACGATGAAGGAAAAGATGCACAGATACTTCACGGCGAATTCGACCAAGAAATACATATACGCTCTGAACGGTCTGATCAAAGATTACAACAACACGCGACACAGATCGATCAAGATGACTCCTGCGGAAGCTAGCGATCCTCGAAACGAAAAACGGGTCTACGCGAATCTATTTCCTGAGAGATCTAAGATCAAGAAGAAGTTTAGAACGCCGAAATTTGCGGTCGGTGATCGAGTGAGAATCTACGCTTATAAGAAGCACTTCGAAAAGGGTTATACTCCTCGATGGACCTCGGAAATCTTCGTGATAATCAAAATATTTCACACCGATCTGGTGACTTACGAAATCGAAGCTTTGGATGGAGAAGAGATCATCAGAAAGTTTTAGGAACAACAATTACAGAAGACAAAGTTTTGATAAAGAAAACAAATTTTTTTTTATTTACTTTCTTTAACATTTTCTTGTTTACACACATATATATAAGAGAGAAAAATAATAATAAAAAATAATTAAAAACTATTTTTAGATAAAGAAAGCAAGTTAATTAATAAACAAAAAAAACCTAAAAATCCTTTAAAATGACAAATATACTAGATATAGCACAAAGCATAGTGAAAGATGAAAGTATTCAAGAATATGAGGTTCACGAATATGAACCGGTAACCGGAACGAGTTTGAACAATGCGGGAGAGATAAGAATCAACATCGAAACTCAAGATCTATTCATACATCCTAGCGAGAGTTACATAGTGGTGCAGGGACGTCTCACCAAGGAAGATGGGAGCGACTACGCCGACGACGACACGGTTACTCTAGCCAATAATGGCATCATGCATCTATTCAGTAATATAAAATACATGCTATCCGGACAAGAGATAGAATCTTTTTTTCATCCCGGTCAGGCCACCACGATGTTCGGACTCTTGATGTATCCTGATGATTTTTCGAAACCTAGAGGACTTAATCAGTTGTGGGTGAAAGACACCGTCGGCCCTGCTAGCGCCGCCACCGCCTTGATATTCGATTACGTCGTCAAGACGTCCAGACCTAAAGGAACGTTTTCGTTCAGGATACCTTTGAAACACATCTTCGGATTCGCGGACGATTACAGCAAGATCATGTACGGATTCAAACACAATCTAACGTTGATTCTAAAAGCAGACGACGACGCAATAGTGAGACTCACTGCGACCAATGCGGGTAAGATAACTCTACACAAGATAGCGTGGTTCGTTCCGCACGTGGAGCCTTCGATCGTGGAAAAAGCGCATCTCTACAAGATCATAGAATCCAAGAGTAAATTACCTGTGGGATTTAGAATGAGACAGTGTGACACGGCTAGCATTCCACCCTCCACGAATCACTTCAATTGGAGATTGACTGTGAAATCCGCTTCCGAGAGACCGCGTTTCATCGTGGTTGCGTTTCAGACCGATAGGGACGGGTCTCAGGAAAAGAATGCGTCGCTGTTTGATCACTGCCATTTGAGAAACATGCAAGTGTTTCTGAACGCCACGAGATATCCAGCAATCGCTTACAATGCGTCGTTCGACAAGAACAATTTCTGCAGACTGTACGGCGACGCCGCTGATTTTAGAAAGAAGTATCAGTAGGTAATAAGGGCCGATATACTATCACTTGTACATGTACGTGTACAAGATACGCACACTATGCGTTCACCAACGTGGAATTCAGTGTTAAATCACACGCTTGTTCACAAAACTGTAAATGATCTTGAATCGCATCATGTACAGCCGCGACTCCTAGATCCCGCTTTTAACGTTCAAATACTCCTGGTGAACGCGCGTTTTTAAAAAAAGGGTGAAATCGTACATCTTCAGTTGTATCTTGTAAGTAATTTTCGGCGACGTTCGAATCGCAGATCAGACCACCGATCCATCGTCGGCGAACGCGAGCGAAAGCAAAAGATTCTGGCTCATCATCAAAAAACAGTTTTGGGAACTCTAAATCAGCGATTCAGAATCGGCAATTGCGTTGGTACAGATGATTTAGAACCGCAATTGTTGTTTTTTTGAGGCGGTGGGGAGGTTTTTTTGTTCAAAAAGAGTCGATTGTGAATATAGTCTGTATTATAGACATTGATGTTTTCTGTTGATGGGACGGATAAAAATTGAGTTTTGGGTTTTTTTTGAGAATTCCTCCACTATGAGAAATTCTCAAAAAAAAAAACACTCAGCTGATCGAGCGATCGGATCGCTCGATTCTCGTAATAAAACTCGATCTGAACGAAGAGTGTCGTTGTCATCGGTGTGTGTTGGAAATTTGCAAACCCAGTCACGTCTTACTGAAGTAAACAACTAACACACGTTATCGTAATGAGTGAATGAGGTTTTTTTGTTCAAAAAGAGTCGATTGTGAATATATAGTCTGTATTATAGACATTGATGTTTTCTGTTGATGGGACGGATAAAAATTGAGTTTTGGGTTTTTTGTTTTTTTTTCGAAGGGAGTTGATCTGTAATAGATAATTTGTGTTTTGCCTTGATTGAGAGGTTCACTGTTAAGCGTTCGTTGAATAAAGTCAAAAAACACTTATCGGAATGTTTAAAACACATTTTCCGCTCAATTAGGTTTTGAGTGGTAAAATTTTTAATATATTCATGATAGCAATCGGAGAGAGATTTGTTAAAATCAGTTTTCCATTGTGTGTTAAAACTGTCTAACAGTCATCAAAAAGGATTCTCTCTTAATTCGACACTCGATGAATTGATGTGTGAATGAATGAAAATCTTTTGACAAAATGTAAACACCACTGTCAAAAAATGCGTTAAATCAGAAACCGGTTTGTCATGTACTGTTTAAACGTATTTTTTTAAACATCAATAAACACAGTCAGTTTGAGATGTGAATATTTTCAGATTATTATATTATATTAAGACGGAAAGAGTTAAAACACAAAAACATAAAAATATAATTAAACATTTAATTTTGAAAAATAAATAAAAACAATTAAAACGAAAGATGTTTTCCCAGATGGATCCTAGACGCCGAGATCGAAAGACGAGTATTTACGTTCTAAGAAGGCGATTCAGGCTGCTGATAGGAGCAGACGTCTCGGTGAGATGGAACTCAGACGTGAAGCCACAAAAATATTTAAACCCGTGACGGAGGGTCAAGAGCGAAGCAGGAAGGAGATAGTCGAAGAATTGAGACCCATAAAGGAGAGTTCTTTGAGAATGGGTTCGTTGCCTCCTAGTTTTGGAAATCGGTATTCCGTTCAATCTACACCGGATTACGTTCCCACGGGAATTCAAACAGATATGAGCGAGTCTGATGATACTGCTTCGACTATCACCACTAGTAGCGTCGCATCGTCCGATGATGATGGCGGTAAGAGAGATCAGTCGTATGGAATTTATAAGGATTCTGAGGGTAGAACTTTTGTAGGTGATACGGAGGTGGAAATGTACGATGACGAATTGATCGTGGGTTTGAATAAATATAAAGTAACCGATGGTCTGCGGAGATTGCTCCTTTACGACAAGCCCGGAGATTTCATGGAACAGGATTTCGACAATTACGGCAACATTCTAGTCCAGACCCATGCCATGAAGAGAAATAACGATACCAGAGAGACGAGACCCAAAGCCAACAGAGGTTACAAGTGGACGAAAATAGTGAAGCTCATATGGGAGATGAACAAGAAGTTCCTCGAATCGGTGACTGGCAAAGGGGTGAAAACCACTTTTCTTCCGAGCGATCCCGACGCTCTGTCTCAGAGATTGAGTTTGTTGATGGGGAGCAAACGGGCTGGTAACACAGGATTAGATAATCAGATAGTTGCCATATCTGACGAATTGTTAAGACAGAAGGTTTTGAAAAAAACCCAGTATAAAAGGCTGATGAACGAATTGAAGGATTGTTTTGAATAAAAACCAGTATAAAAGGCTGATGAACGAATTGAAGGATTGATGTGAATAAAATAATAAGTAGAGAGAGAGAAACAAACAAACAAACAAACAAAAATAAAACAGTAAATTCTTACACTAGAATAATAAAAGTATTTAAAAACGACAAAACGATTTACCAGTGAAAAAAAAAACAAAAATATATCATAAAAATAAAATATGTTGGTGATAAAGAACAGGGGATACGTCAGGACTTACGTTCAAGGCGGTTCTGGCATCGTCGATTCTATAATGCGAGCGTTCACGAGCAATGCGGGTAGAAAACTCGCATCGACCGCGTTTGAGGTCGGTAAGAAGATAGCTTTGGATGCTGGTAAGAAAGCCGCTTCCGAAGCCAGTGGTAGGATAGCTTCTGTGGCTGGCAAGAGGGCAGCCGACGCGTTGATCGGCAAGTTGATCAGTCCGCCGGCGAAGCGAGCAGCGTTAGAGCGAACGCTGAAAGATTGGAAAGATTTAAAGGATGGCGTGGTGTCCATACAAGATTTAGTCAAAATGACGAGTGGATCCGGATTGAAGAGAACTCGCGACGGTGCGATATAAACAAATAATAATAATAACAACATTAAAAACAGAGTTTGAAAAACATAAAAAATTTGTGTTTGAAAAGAATCTAAAATAACAGACAAAAAAAAAATAAAACAAAGATGAACATTAAAGATATGTCTTGGAACGACGCCGCGACTAAGAGGTCGAATAACGAGTACTTTCCCAAGAGCATAAGAGGTTTGATAGTGGGAAAATCGAATTGTGGAAAGACCAATCTGTTGATGAATCTGTTGTCCCGACCCGACTGGTTGGATTACGACAGATTGTTCGTGTTTGGCAAGAGCTTGTTTCAACCCGAATACAGATTGCTTCGAGAGTGCATGAATCGCAGATTGCCCAAGGACGTCATAGCCAGAATCTTTGACAGTAGGGAGGAATTCGACAAGTGTGGAGCTCCGCTCTCGACCATTTTGGACGGCGCGGCAATGGAGCTGATGAAGAGAAATGCATCTTCGAACGTCGAGTGTCGATTTTATGAGAACGCTAGCGACGTTCCGGATCCTAGGGAACTGAAATTGGAAGATAAGAATCTCATGATTTTCGACGATCTGCTTTTGGAGAGACAGAACCGATGCGAATCGTATTACGTTAGGGGTCGACACAGCAACGTGGACTGTTTCTACCTGTTGCAGAATTATTTTCGATTGCCCAGACAGACGATAAGGGAGAACGCTAATTTTCTATGTCTCTTTCGCCAAGATCTCAAGAATCTCAATCACATCTACGACGATCACGTTGCAAACGACATGAGCGCTGCCGAATTCAGGAGATTCTGCAAGAGGGTTTGGGATGGTGGACTTTACAATTTCGTTGTGATCGATTTGACGAGCGAATTTAATCACGGAAAATATCGGTGCGGATTCGACAAGTTTTATGTTCCCGATGGTAATAATAATAAGATAGAGCGTGAAAATAAAAATTAGAAAAATAATAAATCTTCAAATAATTAGTTTTGAATAAAAAAAATAAAATTTAAATATAATGTTCGAACATGGAGAATTGTTAGGACGGATAGCCGAGAATACGGCTGCGAAACAATCCATTCAAATCATGGTGAGTGGCGATTCGACTCGATTCGCTACGAAATTCGAACCTTCCATCGAATTTAATAGAGAGAAAAGTTACGAGATGGCGTTGGTGAATCTGGAGACTTATTATTCCTTTCCCAACATCACCAAAAAGAATAACTCGTTCAAGTATTCCGACGGAGTGGATTGGTTGGAGATTCGAATTCCCAAAGGGACTTACGACATAGACGATTTGAACCATTACATTCAGATGCGAATGAAGACGGATGGAAAGGGAAGCAACAAGATCAGACTCGCTCCCAATCCTAATACATTACAGACGATGTTGGATTTGGAAGATAATTTTCGTGTGGATTTCAACACGGACGATTCTATAGGCAAGATGTTGGGATTCGATCGAAAGATGTATCGAGGCCATGCGGCATCTGAAAATACGGTCGACATTCTCGCTGTCAATAGCATTCTGGTGAACGTGGACGTGATTGCTGGAAGCTACGTGAATGGTAGCGCTCAGCCGACGATCTATTCCTTCTTTCCAAACGTGTCGCCGGGTTATAAGATCGTGGAGCGACCTCGAAATTTAGTTTATCTGCCAGTGATTTTAGACACGTTGTATAGTCTCAAAACCACGTTGACGGATTAAAATGGTGAACTGTTAGATCTTCGCCGAGAGAGAGTGACGATACGATTTCACATAAGAGAAATATAAAAAGCAAAAAAAAAAAAAAAATATTATATATATAGATAACAAAAATAAAATAAACGGTAATATTAATTTTTACAGAATTATTTTAATATAATTATTAAACAAGAAACAATCGAAGTAAATATATTTAAAAAAACAAACAGAATTATGACACAATACGTGGTTAAAAACGTGAACATATCTGCAGGACAGAGGAAGAAACTTAAGAGAGCTTCAACAACTCGAGGCGAGGCGGTGAGATTCAAATTCACTCACGAAGATCTGACGAGAGGCGAACAGGATTCGATCGCCTGGACCAGAAGTCAAATCAAAAGGATGGAGAAAGCGATTCGCGATGGAAGAGGGTTGGCGGTGAGATTGGGTCCCGCTCAATTGAGATACAATTTGAGAATGAAAGGTGGTTTCCTACCGCTATTGGCAGAAATTGCCGCAAAAGCACCCTTCGCCGCAAAGGCGCTACCCTTTCTCGGAAAGACTCTCGGCGTGGGAGCTCTCACGGGACTCGCTAGTTCGGGAGTTGAGAAATTAATGGGTGGCGACGGACTGTTTTTGAAGAAGGGATGAGCCGTGTGTCGCATTCACGTAGACGACAGCGGTAAAGGATTGTATATAGAACCCGTTAGAGGTGGCAACTCTCTGAGTGGAAACGGTCTCTATGTGAAGAGTGGACGGAATGTCAAGCGATACGGCAAGGGTTTGTTGCTCGGTGAGAATTCGCCATTTAAGAACATACCGATTTTGAATATGTTATTATAAATATAAAATTATATAAAATATATAAAATCATAGAAAGTATAAAATAATATATTTAAAATGGGTGAAAAGGTGGAGAAACAAATTTATCACCTGGATGAAAAGGTGGAGAAACAATTTGATGATAATGACGAACATCGCGAGCCAGAGAGCGAAGAAATAAAAAAATGGTTAGACGCTAATGATGGATATCTAAGGAAAGAGATAGATAAAGCACGGGATATACGGTTGAGAATGAGACGATTTTTTCCACGGTCACCACTACCTTCTGAAGTAAATGGTAATGATGCGAGTGTTACCAAGAGATGCACAACATTCGTTCATAATTATGATTCGGATAAACAAAAATGTTACCATAAACGTATCATATCACAAAGAAAAAGAAAAAAAAGGAAAAGAAAAAGAATCGACGCTGAAATTTGAGAGAAAAGGAAATGTTATTATAATATATCATGATGATAGTGAAGAAGATGGAAAACAAAAAAAAAAAACAAAAAGTAAATGAGATCTAAAGATGATCTCATTACTTTTTTTTTTTTCATTTTTTCTTCGCTAAAAATCGATCACTCTATTGTTTATATTTCCAAGTCTGTTATTACCATGTTGACGCTCGTGTCTTCTCCTTTTTCGAAAACATGTTGAATGTTTATCTTTACTCTTTTGAGTTTTTTTTACATCAGTCAATTCGCTCTCACCACCCAATTTCTTCACAGGTTTGAATGAGATGTTTGGAAATATGTAATTTCCATAGGGCAACGACAAATCGTCCTTGTCGAATTCTCTATCTTCAGCGATGACGATGTTCTGCAGATCACTTTGATACTCATAAATCAAATCGAGCACGGCTTCATCCAATTTCAGAGGCATCTTATATTTCTCGTATTTGTGCTCTAAGCCCTTCATCTCGACATCGTTCAATTCGATGGGATCGTGTCATTGTAATCTATAGATTTTATGACTGAATTTCTTATACGTTTCGACTCGTTTCAATTTCAATTCGCATCTTTTAGGTGTTGTTGTCTTCATGATCGATTATTTGTTTTTTTTGTTTTTACGAATTCTTGCAAATAATGTATATTTTAAATTTTGTATTTAAATAATAATTTGTTAAAAAAAAGTTTGTTATTTTTTTTGGCTCTTTATATATATATAAAAGTTGTTTTTTTTTTAATTTTTAATTTTCTTTAATGTAAAAAATTTTTTAGTAAAAGTTTTTTTCTCTTTATATATATATATAAAAAGTTAAATTTTTTTAATTTCAATCTCTCTATTGTTTATATTTCCAAGTCCGTTATTAGCAAGTTGACATTCGTCATTTCTCCACATACGAAAATGGTGTGAATGTTCATCTTTACTCTTTGGAGTTTTTTTCATAGGCGAATGCGCTCTCACCACCCGATTTCTTCACGAGTTCGGGTGAGATTATTGGATATATGTAACCCCCATAGGACAACAATAAATCACCTCTGTCGAATTCTCTGTCTTCGGCAACAATGATATTAATCAACAGTTCGCTTTGGTACTCGTAAAACAAATCGAGCGCAGCTTCATCCACTTTCAAACACATTCAATATTTGTGGTAGTAGCGCTCTAAGTCCACCATCTCAACCTCATTCAATTCGATGGGATCGTATGGTTGTAATGTATAGATATTAAAACTGGATTTCTCATACCTTTCGTCTCGTTTCAATTTCAATTCGCATCTTTTAGGTGTTGTTGTCATGATCGATTATTTGTTTTTTTATGAATTCTTACAAATAATGTTTATTTTAAATTTTGTATTAAAAAAATTGAATTTTAAAATTTAACTTTTTTTTTTTCTATTATATATAAAGAGTAAAAAAGCAAAACTTTTTTAACAAATTATTTAATACAAAATTTCAAAAAAAAAAAATATTCTTACAAATGAAGCAAACAGATAAAACAATGGTAAATTTAAATGAGAAAACCATATCTCAGTTAAACGAGATTTGTAATCTATTACAAATTTCAGATTTCCGAAAGCATAGAACTAAATCAAAAAAAATTGAAGTCATACAAGAATATTTGTGAAATGCTAGAAAGGCAAATGAAATGTCGATAGCAACGACGTCAAAAGATGCACCGGTTGTGAAAAATAAGAAGACGACTAAACGAAAAGCTGTTGAAAAACATCAAGTTTCCAAAGAAAAGAAAAGAAAAACTAAAACGAAAACGAGTGATGCACTTCAGATTCAAGACAAACGAGATATATCGAGCGAAATTCAACGAGGAATCGACGAAGAGAAAGGAGAAGAATATGTAACACGACTCGTTGCGGAACTATTCCAATTGAAACCCGTAGAACGGGAGAGTGCGATCAAAGGCATTTTTAAAACTTTCGACGTGATTCCCTCGTTGAAGAAAGTCGATCCGAAATTGTTCATGGAACGGGCGAAGAAAGAAGTATTGGATTTGTTTCGCGAATACATGAACTTGGGATTAAAAATTAAGATGATACTCCATTGCATAATGAATAAAATCGATGTGAAGTCTGGCGAGAGCATCGTGAAAAATGCATATTTCAGATCTAACGTCAAACCCGTATTTCGAGGTTCAGATCTATCGGACGTTTTCGAAAAGATGAAAGACAAGATGTTGACGTCTCTCACGAATTATCAAAATGAAGGTAGTAATTGGACGTTCGGTGAGGTGTTGAACCTCGAAATTCACATGACTAAAAACGAACCGTTGAAAGGATCTTCCTACTTGGAATTACCGTATTTCTTGACTAAGAAACATGCCATGGTCAACGTGAGAAATAAAGATGATCAGTGTTTTAAATGGGCAGTCACCTCCGCTTTATACCCTGTCGAAATAAACTCTGATAGAGTTTCTCATTACGAGGAAACTTCTAAAAATCTTGATTGGACCGGAGTGACTTTTCCAACAGAGTTAAAACACATCGAACATTTCGAGGTTCAAAATCCCACTGTAGCGGTGAACGTCCTTGGATACGACGACGAAAATCAAAAGATCTATCCTCTCAGACAGACTTCGTATCACGGAAGAGAAAAGACAATTATTTTATTATTGATTTCGAATGGTGACAATCGTCATTATTGTTGGGTTAAACATCCGACGCGATTACTGTCGAAACAAAATAATAATCATGGACATAAGATATCTTTATGTTACAACTGCATGAACATATTTAAGACTGAAAAATCGTTAGCTAAACATCAGGAATATTGCGACGAAAATCAAGATGTCACCATCGAAATGCCCAAACCCAACACCATCGTGAAGTTTGAAAATCACAGCAGAAGGTTAAAAGTACCATTCGTCGTGTACGCCAATTTCGAATGTTTCACCGCGAAAATGAGTTCCTGTCAACCCAACGCTCTTCAAAGTTACGTCGAAAGATATCAAAAACACATACCTTTGGGCTATTGCATTTACGTGAAATGCACTTTCGACTCGCAACACGACATGGGTCCCTTCACCTACACGAAACAGCGCGAAGACGACGACGTGGCTCAAAGGTTCGTGGAAGAGTTAGAATCGAAAATTCAAATGTTATATGACAAATTCAGAACTCCGGCGAAAATGATCATCACGCGAGAGCAGCAGGACGAAAATAACAGAGCCACCGAATGTCACATATGCAGACAATCGTTTGACGAGAATTCGAAGGAAAATCAGAAGGTCAGAGACCACGATCATTACACGGGTCTGTATCATGGTCCGGCTCACAGCAAGTGTAATTTAAAATATCGAGACGCCACTTTCTATCTGGTGATGTTTCACAATCTCTCGGGTTACGACAGTCATCTGTTCGTGAAAAATCTCGGCACCTCACACGAAGAATTAAATTGCATTGCGAACAGCGAAGAAAGATACATTTCCTTTACTAAATGGAAGCTCATGGAGAGGAAAAGAGTAATCGACGGAAATACGTTGAAAGAAAAAACGAAATACATTTGTAGATGCATACGTTTCATCGACACTTTTAAATTCATGTTGACCGCTCTGGAAAAATTAGTCGATAACATGAGCAAGGATAAATTTAAAATCACGAGTGAACATTTCGGAGAACGAGTAGACGTCATGTTGAGGAAAGGAGTCTATCCTTACGATTACATGAACGATCTAAAGAGATTCAAAGACACCGCACTACCTTCGAAAGAAGATTTTTATTCAAAATTATACGAATCCGACATTTCCGACGAGAATTACGAGCATACCAAAAACGTGTGGAAATCATTCGATATGAAAACCATGAGAGATTATCACGATCTCTATCTGAAGACCGATGTTCTGCTCTTGGCAGACGTGTTCGAAAATTTTTGAGACGTCTGTCGTCGAAATTACGATCTGGATCCCGCACCCGGTCTGGCGTGGGACGCCCTGTTGAAGACCACCGAAGTCCAATTGGAATTATTATCTGACATGGACATGTTGCTCATGTTCGAAAGGGCTGCGAGAGGTGGCATCTCGATGATCTCTCACAGACATTCTGAGGCTAACAATCCCTACATGAAAGAAGGTTTCGATTCGAAACGGTCGACTAAATACATACAGTATTGGGACGCCAATAATCTGTACAGTTGGGCTATGAGTCATCCTTTACCGATTGGAAATTTCGAATGGGTGAAGGAACCGGAAGAGATGCGAAAATGGAGAGACTATCCTTGCATTTTAGAAGTGGATTTGAACTATCCGGAAGAATTACACAGTCCACACAATGATTATCCGCTGGCTCCCGAACGAATGGAACTGAACGAAGGAGATGAGGAAAAACTCATTCCCAATTTATTTAACAAACGTAACTACGTCGTCTACAGCGAGAATTTGAAACAGTACGTCGATTACGGGATGAAATTAGTCGACATACATTGCATCATTCGATTCGACGAAGAGCCTTGGATGAAAAAATACATCGATCTCAACACGAATCTCAGAACCCGAGCCGAGAACAATTTCGAAAAAGATTTCTTCAAACTCATGAACAACTGCATGTACGGTAAATCGATGGAAAACATCAGGAAGAGAACCGACGTTCGACTCGTCACGTCTGAGAAAAGAGCTAAAAAATTAGTGGCGAAACCCAATTACAAACACCGAACCATATTCGGCGAAAATCTAGTGGCCGTTCACATGCAAAAGACGCACCTGAAGTTCGACAAACCGTATTATCTCGGACCAATCATCTTAGATGTCAGCAAGCGATTGATGTACGAGTTTCACTACGATTACGTCAAACGAAAATTTGGCGACAAAGCCAAACTACTGTTCACCGACACGGACAGTTTAGTTTACGAGATAGAGACGAAAGACGTCTACCGAGACATATCTCCGGATGTGGCCAATTGGTTCGACATGAGCAATTATCCCATCGATCACCCATCCAACATTCAATCGAACAACAACAAGAAGGTGTTGGGTAAATTTAAGGACGAGAGTGGCGGTAAACAGATCGTCGAATTCGTGGGTTTGAGACCCAAACTCTATGCTTATCATCTAGAAGATGATGAAGAGATCAAGAAGTGCAAAGGAGTTAAAGCGTGCATGGTGAAGAAAAACATCTCTTTCCAAGAGTATAAAGATTGTCTGTTAGGAAGTGGTCCGGTGTATAAGACTATGAAATCGATTCGAAGCGAAAATCACGACTTGTATACCGAAATAGTCAACAAGATTTCGCTGACGGCCGACGACGACAAGAGATTCGTGTTAGACAATAAAATAAGCACTTTGGCACTCGGACATTGGACTTTAGATCTAATTTTAGACGATATGAATGGAGATGATTGGATTCTAGATGCGCTTGCGGATGATAAGATTCCAGATACGATTGTGGATGATAGGATTCCAGAAAATCAAGAAGAATTAGATGAACCCAAGATTATAGAAGCCAAGGAATTAGACGGATTCAAGATTATGGAAGTCGATAGAGTTAGTTTAAAAAGAAAAAGAAAAAAAGAAAAAAAATAATGTCATTTTAGTGAATTATAATAAATAAATAAATTAAAAAAAAAAAAAAAAAAAAAAATATATACGCATCTATGAATAAGAAAATAAAGATATCCGTAGAAGGTGTCATCTTACCAAACGAACCCCTATCCAACATCGAACTGTTGAATGTGGCAAAAGATTTGAAAATCGAAGATTTTCTAGGTGTGTTTTCCAGAGATGCCTTGTTGAAGAGAAGACCTCGACAATCGGATGCGGAATTTTAAATCTAGACGATTCATCGGGTGAAGGCACTCACTGGGTGGCATGTTTCAAGAACGGGAAGAAGAAGAATTATTATTTCGACAGCTACGGAATCTCGCCGCCGAAAGAAATAAAGAACTATTTCAACAAATCGATGGTTCTTTACAACACGGATCAAGTGCAATCACCAGATCAAGTGTTTTGCGGTCACCTGAGTCTCTACATTCTCAAGAGATGGTCTGAAGGAGATGAATATCAAGACATTCTCAATGACTTACATTAGAGAGAGATTTTTTTTTTTTATAGTATATATAAAGATAAAAATTATTTAAAAAAAATTTTAATCGAATAAAAAACGAAAAATAAAATAACATAGTTCATTTTTAATAAACTGCGTTTTGAACGCATTTTTTCTAAACAACAAAAAAAAAAATCTCACAACAACATGCCAGTCGATAAATTTGGTAGAAGTGACGACGAAAAAGTCAACCCGAGAAAGAAGAGGAAGACGTTCGAAGTCGACAATGGTTACGACGTTGCCAACTTGGACGAGTGTTACGGTCGGAGATATGAACCTCGAGAAGAACCTTTGAACATGAACGATAAGAAGCTCTGCAATCTTCCTGAGCCAATAGATCTTGCAGATGCTGCGACTAAAAAATACGTCGACAGGGGGAACGCCGATTTCGAATGAATCCTGCTGGATAATTACGTGGATAAAACCATGACCGACGATCTCGATCTGAAATCCAAACGTTTGGTGAATGTCGCGAATCCTGTAGATCCCACCGATGCCGCGACCAAGAAATACCCGGACGACTCTCATGCGAGATTGAGCGAACACCTGAGAAATAGATACGTTATGAAAATGATGCACTCAGAATTGAATGCCAATTATAACAAGATAACAAACGTGGCTGCTCCCACGAATCCCAAGGACGTGGCGACCAAACACTACGTAGATCTGGAACAGAGAAAGTCTGACGGACGTGAAATGAAATCGAATCTGAATGCGGGATTCCACAAGATATTGAATTTGTTGAAGATTGACAACACGGATGCGGACTCAACCGCGGTCAACAAGGGCTACGTAGATTCTTCCGTGATACAATCGCAAGAATACCTTGAATTACAAGTGGACGATCTCTACCTGAACAAAGAATCTGGTGGAACCATGGAGGGTGGCATCAACATGAACGGTCACAATTTATTCGGTCACGATCCCGAATTCGATTCCAGCACTGTCAGCAGAAAGTACGTGGACGACAACTCGGTCTGGAGAAAGGGTGACATCATGGAAGGTAAACTAGACAT
The DNA here is from genome assembly GCA_031216915.1 of Pictodentalium vernedei. Taxonomy (NCBI): domain Eukaryota; kingdom Metazoa; phylum Mollusca; class Scaphopoda; order Dentaliida; family Dentaliidae; genus Pictodentalium; species Pictodentalium vernedei. The sequence continues at coordinate 625,262,720 of CM062295.1, forward strand.
GGGTGGACACGCGCTCACGAATCTACCGGATCCCGTGGACATGACGGATGCCTGCACCCTGATTTCGGTGGTGGAGAAAGTCAAATATGCTAGACAATTGATCACCGTGTGGGCCGAAGAGGCCGGTGCCTTAGATGAGGGAAAAGCAGAGTGGTCTTTCGGAAATGGAGGTAGCGGATCGAAACACGGTCAGGTGGGATATCCCATGCTGCTGGGAGGTGAAAGCCTTCGTATGAGTCTGGCTTCCTCGGATTTGAATAACAGAGCAGTCGTCAATCTCATTGTGAATGGTGTGGAGAGCGATAAGAGATACAGCGTCGAAAAGACTGAGAATCAACACGCGAATGTTAGCACGATCGGCATGCCTCTCAAAGTGAACGCCGGAGACAGGATTAATTTCGTCACGAAAACCAATAATCCCGAAGCCGCCACTTCCGTGGTGAGTCTACTGATCGAACTTGATCCTTTGAACAAACAGTGAATGCGTGGAAAATAATGAATTAAAAAAAAAAAATAATGTGTGATTATTAAAAACAAAAAAAAAAACTAATGAGATATAGAGAGATGTTCTCTATATCTCATTAGTTTTTTTTTTTTTTTTAATTTTCTATCCATTTATGATTACAATTTATACACTTTGCGAATACGGTTGTTGGTTCATCACCAGATCTAGTTTGTTGAGATTCGATTTTTATTTGACGTTTCTTACATTTGCAACATTTTAAAATTGTATTTTTTATAATTTCTTCGTTAGATCTTATGAGATCAAACTCTTCTTTTTCTTTTAAACGATATTCGTTAAAATCACAACTATTCCATCCTTTTTTTGTGTTACGTTCTTCATATTCAATTTGAATCCATTTTTCCAAGTATTTTATTTTGACGTCGTAGTAATCTGAAGTGAACAGATGATTTGTTGTTTTCGTGTCAAAAACATCCATTTTGTTTTCGAGATTTTAGTTTTTTTTTTAATTAATCTTACATCCACATTTTTAACGTTTATTAATTTTTTTTCACACACTCGTCTCTCATCGAATGATCGACATCTTATTTCCGTCCAATTCGAATTGTAATTCTCTGTCTGACAGGACCAGGGCGAAGGCTTCAGTTTTTCTCGGCACGTTCCTATCGAATTGCATCTTGATCTGAATGTCTAACACGCTACTCTTGAGTCGTTCACTCTGTTTACTGACGTCGAACACGAACATGGGATACATCGACTTGTATTCGCCGGGAGATATGTTGGGATTGCTCATCAATTCGGCTAGACCATGATACTTCTTTCTAAAATCAGCGGCGTCGCCGTACAGTCTGGAGAAATCGTTCTTGTCGAACGACGCTTTGTAATCGATTGCCGGATATCTCGTGGTGTTCAGAAACACTTGCATGTTTCTCAAATGGCAGTGATCGAACAGCGACGCATTCTTTTCCTGAGACCCGTCCCTATCGGTTTGAAATGCAACCACGATGAAACGCAGTCTCTCGGAAGCGGATTTCACTGTCAATCTCCAATCAAAGTGATTCATGGAGGGAGGAATGCTAGCCGTGTCGCACTGTCTCATTATAAATCCCACGGGTAATTTACTCTTGGATTCTATAATCTTGTAGAGACGCGCTTTCTCATCGATCGAAGGCTCCACGTGGGGAAGGAACCACAATATCTTGTGTAGAGTTATCTTACCTGCATCAGTCGCGGTGAGTTTCACTATTGCGTCGTCGTTTCCTTTTCAAATCAACGTCAGATTGTGTTTGAATTCGTCCGCGAATCCGAAGATGTGTTTCAAAGGTATCCTGAACGAAAACGTTCCTTTAGGTCGAATATCGTGGCGGCGCCGGCGCTAGCAGGGCCTACGGTGTCTTTCACCCACAACTCATTAAGTCCTCTGGATTTCGAAAAATCATCAGGATACGTCAAGAGTCCGAACATCGTGGTGGCCTGACCGGGGTGAAAAACAGATTCTATCTCTTGTCCGGATAGCATGTATTTTATGTTACTGAATAGATGCATGATGCCATTATTGGCAAGAGTAACCGTGTCGTCGTCGGCGTAGTCGCTCCCATCTTCCTTGGTGAGACGTCCCTGCACCACTATGTAACTCTCGCTAGGATGTATGAATAGATCTTGAGTTTCAACGTTGATTCTTATCTCTCCCGCATTGTTCAAACTCGTTCCGGTTACCGGTTCGTATTCGTGAACCTCATATTCTTGAATACTTTCATCTTTCACTATGCTTTGTGCTATATCTAGTATATTTGTCATTTTAAAGGATTTTTAGTTGTTTTTTATTGTTTATTAATTCACTTGCTTTCTTTATCTAAAAAAATAGTTTTTAATTATTTTTTATTATTATTTTTTTTTCTCTCTTATATATATATGTGTGTAAACAAGAAAATGTCAAAGAGAGTAAATAAAAAAAAAATTTTGTGTTCTTCATCAAAACTTCGTCTTCTGTAATTGTTGTTCGCAAAACTTTCCGATGATCTCTTCTCCATCCAAAGCTTCGATTTCGTAAGTCACCGGATCGGTGTGAAATATTTTGATGATCACGAAGATTTCTGAGGTCCATCAAGGAGTATAACCCTTTTCGAAGTGCTTCTTATAAGCGTAGATTCTCACTCGATCTCCGACCGCAAATTTCGGCGTTCTAGACTTCTTCCTGATCTTAGATCTCTCGGGATATAGATTCGCGTACACCCGTTTTTCGTTTCGAGGATCGCTAGCTTCCGCGGGAGTCATCTTGATCGATCTGTGTCGCGTGTTGTTGTAATCTTTGACCAGACCGTTCAGAGCGTATATGTATTTCTTGGTCGAATTCGCCATGAAGTATCTGTGCATCTTCTCCTTCATCGTTCGATTCCAACGTTCCACCACGCTGGCTTTCTCTTCATTTTCGATCGAGTAGAGGTCTACCAATCGACGAACGTCCTTGTTGTAGAATTCTTTTCCCTTGTCCACCCACAATTTACTCGGTTTTCGAGAAGACGAGTCGAACACGCTCTTTAGAGCCTCGGCGACGCAAGGTCCCGATTTATTCTTCAAAGCTCTGATCCAACCATATTTGGAAAACACGTCGATGACCGTCAATAGATATTTGACGCCCTCGTTCCACCTCGAAAACGATCTCATGTCGACCAAGTCGGCAGACCAAATGTCATCCAGACCCTTCACGAACACCCTTCTCTTTCGAAATTTACGCACTATGGGTTTGTGTAACTCCTCGGCCAATTCGCTCGTCAATAATCGTTTCTTCTTCTTTTCAGATGCGCCTTTTTTTTTTGAACGCCCCATCCGAATCGACGTTTCGCACCGATCAGATTGCCGACCAGCAAACGTTCCATCTTCTCTCTCCTGGTCGGATTCTATATGCCTCTCAATCTCCCCAACATGTCTTTATCGCAGACGTCATTGCGAGTCTTAGTGTCGGGATGTCCGGCGTAGCACAGATCGTGATCGTACGCGGCCGCGTCCACCCTATTCACGGGTTTGCTCCAAGATTTGGGAGTCAGATCGGCATTGAGTCTCTTGTTCAATTTCGTTCCGGGTCCCATGAAACTGTGACCGGGCAGATGCATTTCGAAAGGTAGATTGTTGATCATTTTATTCACGATGCCTTTACCTTTGCTCGCGTTCTTTTGTTTGACGAATCGAGTCTTGATAGAACCACACACGTCACAAATTCCGTGAAGCATCCGTCTGTCGTTTTTAGTTTGCACTTCTCTAGAATTACTCGTCTCGGTAATTCTCTTACACTTTACGCAATACATTTTTTTTAAGAGTTATTTAAATTAATTTCGTTTTTGTATTTTATATATAAATTTAATTTTTTTTTTTTTAAATTCTGTTCTTATTATATATATATATATATATTTTTTTTTTTTCAATCGCTGCTCTTGAGTTCTATCATCTTACTGAATTCCTCCCTGGCCTCTTTCCTCCCCTTTTCCACGAGAGAATCCTTCATCTCTTCCTTGATGATCTGACGAGTCCTGATTCTCACGGCTTCTTTCATGGCATCGTATTTCATTTTCTCGCTCAATATCGCGAAGTATTCTCCGTCCGATATCCTACCGTCTTTCAACACCATAGAGATCATTTCGGATATTGTGTTGATCTTGGAGTCGGCCAAGATGCGAATCTTGTCGTGTTTCCTTGCCTTCAGATATAATTTCCTACTCAAAAAGTTTCCGAGTGTGCTGAACAATCCGGCGGCGAGGGCCACTCCTTCTATGGTCAACACGATCGGAACGGCGACCACTCGACAACAATCCGATGCCGGCCGCGTGTAAACCCATGGAAATTGTGATGAGTGTCGTGTCGATCGCGTTGACGAATGTCACGAAACGCGAATACTTCTTCTTGAGGGAACGGCGAGAATCTCTCTCTCGAGTTAGATACTCTTGGATTCTATTGATTTGATCGATGCAATACCTCTCTCCTCTTTCTCTTTCTTCTAGCGACGGCGCCATCGGCAAAACGCCGATCGGCTTCTCGTCTTCGTCGTCCACTAACGTCAGATACAATTTATTTCTGGTTCTCATTTTGTGTTTTTTTTCTTTCTTTCTAATATTAGATAAAAAAAAATATATGTGTGTATTTATTTTTTTTTATTTTTCTACTCTCCCTTATTTTTATATCAACGAAAAAAAAACTTAGACGTATGCTTCGTTCAGCAATAATTTCTTGATGCATCCCTTGTCTTCTAAAGTCAAACTTCTATGTGCCAATTTCAGTTCTTCCGAATCTGTGGGCCTGTCTCGATTCTTACAGAAGACTAATCTCTTCCAAAACGTGATCACATCGTCGAATTTAACGCGTTCGAACGCCGGTTCAAAATACATGACAACCACATCTTCCCTTTCCATCGTCAGACACGAATGATCCTCGTGATCGAAGTCTACATGATCCCGACATCCGACGCATCGTTCTAACAAGATGGGACATAGTTGTTCATTCACGCAGATTGCGTATGCTCTCATCAGCATGTTTGAAAGAAACCTCGCTCTAATAGTCTGAGAATCGCTCATGATTTACGTATTTTTTTTTATTATCTATTCGATTTGATATATTTATTTTTCTAAATAACTATTTATTTATATTTTTTTCTCCCCTATATATATATCAATCAAAAACGTGACAGCGGGCTCGCGAATTTCCAACACACACCGACGACAACGACACTCTTCGATCAGATCGAGTTTTATTATGAGAATCGAGCAATCCGATCGCTCGATCAGCTGAGTTTGGGAATTTTTCTCATAGTGGAGGAATTCTACTAATAATGTCATAAAATGGGAAAAACCCCACCACCGCCTCAAAAAAACAACAATTGCGGTTCTAAATCATCTGTACCAATGCAATTGCCAATTCTGAATCGATGATTTAGAGTCCCCAAAACTGTTTTTTGATGATGAGCCAGAATCTTTTGCTTTCTCTCGCGTTCGCCGACGATGGATCGGTGGTCTGATCTGCGATTCGAACGTCGCCGAAAATTACGTACAAGATACAACTAAAGATGTACGATTTCATCCTTTTTTTAAAAACGCGCGTTCACCACGAGTATTTGAACGTTAAAAGCGCGATCTAGGAGTCGCGGCTGTACATGATGTGATTCAAGATCATTTACAGTTTTGTGAACAAGCGTGTGATTTAACACTGAATTCCACGTTGGTGAACGCACAGTGTGCGTATCTTGTACACGTACATGTACACGTGTTAGTATATCGGCCCTTATTACCTACTAGTATCACGGTCTAGATGAATTGATGAGCAATCCTAACATATCTCCCGGCGAATACAAGTCGATGTAACCCATGTTCGTATTCGACGTCAGTAAACAGAGTGAACAACTCAAGAGTAGCGTCTTAGACATTCAGATCAAGATGTAATTAGATAGGAACGTTCCGAGAAAAAATGAAGCCTTTGCCCTCGACCTGTCGGACAGAGAATTACAATTCGAATCGGATAGAAATAAGATGTCGATCATTCGATGAGAGACGAGTGTGAAAAAAAAATATATAAATAAAAATTAAAAAAATTATTATAAAAATGAATGATAAACAAAGCGAATACTTAAGAATAAACAGATGTGTTTTGATTAAAAATATTTCGCAAGATTCGTTAGCAATAATTCTAGACACTTTAGTCGAAACAGAACCTTTGATATTGACTGATTATATGAGATGTGAAATCAAAAGTAAAATCTTGATAGAAGATAAGACCAGAAAACTTTTAGACACGTTGACGTATAGAGGACCGACTGCTTTTCAAGAATTTATAAAAGCTCTTCGAAATGCTAAAATAGATGTCAACACATGTTTCGAGATAGGTGATCCAATTTCATGAGATGAAACATTATGAGAAATAACGTATTAAAACAAAACCTAAAAAAAAAAAAAAAGTAATGTGATCTAGAGAGATTGAACATCTTTCTAAATCTCATTCCTTTTTTTTTTTTTGTTTTTTTTTTTTTGTTTTTAATAAATCACACATTATTTTTTTTTTAATTCATTATTTTCCACGCATTCACTGTTTGTTCAAAGGAACTAGTTCGATCAGTAGACTCACCACGGAAGTGGCGGCTTCAGGATTATTGCTTTTCATAACAAAATTAATCCTGTCTCCGGCGTTCACATTGAGAGGCGTGCTGAACGTGCTAACATTCGCGTGTTGATTCTCAGTCTTTTCGACACTGTATCTCTTATCGCTCTCTACTCCATTCACCATGAGATTGACGACCACTCTGTTATTCAAATCTGAGGAAGCCAGACTCATTCGAAGGATTTCACCTCCCAGCGGCATGGGATATCCCACCTGACCATGTTTCGATCCGCTACCTCCATTTCCGAAAGACCACTCAGCTTTTCCTTCATCTAAGGTGCCGGCCTTCTCGGCCCACACAGTGATCAATTGTCTAGCATATTTGATTTTCTCCACCACTGAAATCAGGGTGCAGGCATCCGTCATGTTCACGGGATCTGGTAGATTCGTGAGCGCGTGTCCACCCATGTCTAGTTTACCTTCCATTATGTCACCCTTTCTCCAGACTGAGTTGTCGTCCACGTACTTTCTGCTGACCGCACTGGAATCGAATTCGGGATCGTGACTGAGTCCGAATAAATTCTTACCATTCATGTCGATACCACCCTCCATGGTTCTGCCAGATTGTTTGTTCAGGTAGAGATCGTCCACTTGCGATTCTAGGTATTCTTGTGATCATATCACAGCAGAATCCACATAGCACTTGTTGACCGTGGTTGAGTCTGCATCCGTGTCATCGACCTTCGACAGATTCAATACCTTGTTGAATTCCGCATTCAGATCCGATTTCATTTCTCGTCTGTCAGACTTTCTTTTTCACCACGTCCTTGGAATTCGTGGGAGTGGCCACTTTCGTTATCTTGTTAGAAGTGGCGTTCAATTCCGAGTGCATCGTTTTCTGAATGTATCTATTTCTCAGGTGTTCGCTGAATGTCGCCTGAGAGTCGTCCGCATATTTCTTGGTCGCGGCATCGGTGGGATCTATGGGATTCGCGATGTTCACCAAATGTTTGGATTTCAGATCGCGATCATCAGTCATGGTTTTATCCATGTAATTATCTAGCATGATTCGTTCGAAATCGGCGTTCCACCTGTCGACGTATTTTTTAGTCGCAGCATCTGCAAGATCTGTCGGCTTGGGAAGATTGTAGAGCTTCTTATCGTTCATGTTCAATGGTTCTTCTCGAGGTTTGTATCTCCGAACGTAACGTTCGTCCAAATTGGCAACGTTGTAACCATCGTCGACTTCGAACGTCTTCCTCTTCTTTCTTAGGTTGACTTTTTTGTTGTCACTTCTACCAAATTTATCAACTGGCATGTTGTTGTGGGATTTTTTGTTTTTTAGAAAAAATATATTCAAAACGCAGTTTATTAAAAATGAACTATGTTATTTTTATTTTTCGTTTTTATTCGATTAAAATTTTTTAAAATAATTTTTTTTATCTTTATATATACTATAAAAAAAAAAATCTCTCTCTAATGTAAATCATTGAGAATGTCTTGGAACCGATCTCCTTCAGACCATCTCTTGAGAATGTAGAGACACAGGTGACCACAAAACACTTGATCTGGTGATTGCACTTGTTCTGTGTTGTAACGAACCATCGATTTGTTGAAATAGTTCTTTATTTCTTTTGGTGGTGAGATTCCGTAGCTGTCGAAATAATAATTTTTCTTCTTCACGTTCTTGATCCACGCCACCCAGTGAGTGCCTTCACCCGATGAATCGTCTAGATTTAAAATTCCGCATTCCGATTGTCGAGGTCTTCTCTTCAGCATGGCATCTCTGGAAAACACACCTAGAAAATCTTCGATTTTCAAATCTTTTGCCGCATTCAACAGATCGATGTTGGATAGGGGTTCGTTAGGTAAGACGACACCTTCTACGGATATCTTTATTTTCTTATTCATAAATGTGTATACATATATTTTTTTTATTTATTTTATTATAATTCACTAAAAATGACGTTATTTTTTTTTTTTTTTTATTTTTCTTTTTAAACTAACTCTCTCGATGTCTCTATCGATTTCTATAATTTTGAATCCATCTAATTCCTCTTGATTTTCTGGAATCCTATCATCCACAATCATATCTGGAATCCCATCATCCACAATCATATCTGGAATCCAATCGTCCACATTCATATCATCTCTAATTAGATCCACAGTCCAATGTCCGAGTGCTAAAGTGTTTATTTTATCGTCTAACACGAATCTCTTATCATCGTCAGCCGTCAGCGAAATCTTGTTGACTATTTCGGTATACATGTCGTGATTTTCGCTTCAAATCGATTTCATAGTCTTATACACCGGACCACTTCCTAACAGACAATCTTTATACTCTTGGAAAGAGATGTTTTTCTTCACCATGCACGCTTTAACTCCTTTGCACTTCTTGATCTCTTCATGTTCTAGATGATAAGCATACAGTTTGGATCTCAAGCCCACGAATTCGACGATTTGTTTACCGCCGCTCTCGTCCTTAAATTTACCCAACACCTTCTTGTTGTCGTTCGATTGAATGTTGGACAGGTGATCGATGGGATAATTGCTTGTGTCGAACCACTCGGCCACGTCCTGAGATATATCTCGGTAGACGTCTTTCGTCTCTATCTCATAAACTAAACTGTCCATGTCGGTGAACAGTAGTTTGGCTTTATCACCAAATTTTCGTTTGACGTAATCGTAGTGAAACTCGTACATCAATCGCTTGCTGATATCTAAGATGATCGGTCCGAGATAATACGGTTTGTCGAACTTCAGGTGCGTCTTTTGCATGTGAACGGCCACTAGATTTTCGCCAAATATGGTTCGGTGTTTGTAATTGGGTTTCGCCACTAATTTTTTAGCTCTTTTCTCAGACGTAACGAGTCGAATGTCGGTTCTCTTCCTGATGTTTTCCATCGATTTACCGTACCCGCAGTTGTTCATGAGTTTGAAGAAATCTTTTTCGAAATTGTTCTCTGCTCGAATTCTGAGATTCGTGTTGAGATCGATGTATTTTTTCATCCAAGGCTCTTCATCGAATCGAATGATGCGATGTATGTCGACTAATTTCATCCCGTAATGGACATACTGTTTCAAATTCTCGCTGTAGACGACGTAGTTACGTTTGTTAAATAAATTGGGAATGAGTTTTTCCTCGTCTCCTTCGTTCGGTTCCATTTGTTCGGAAGCCAGCGGATAATGGTTGTGTGGATCGTGTAATTCTTCCGGATAGTTCAAATCGACTTCTAAAATGCAAGGATAGTCTCTCCATTTTTGCATCTCTTCCAGTTCCTTCACCCATTCGAAATTTTCAATCGGTAAAGGATGACTCATAGCCCAACCATACAGATTATTAGCGTCCCAATACTGTATGTATTTAGTCGACTGTTTCGAATCGAAACCTTCTTTCATGTAGGGATTGTTAGCTTTAGAATATCTGTGGGAGATCATCGAGACGCCATCTCTCGCAGCCCTTTCGAACATGAGCAACATGTTCACGTCGGATAATAATTCCAATTGGACTTCAGTGGTCTTCAACAGAGCATCCCACGCCAGACCGGGTGTGGTGAAATACCAAGCGGGATCCAGATCATAATTTCGAGAACAGACGTCTCGAAAATTTTCGAACACGTCTGCCAAGAGCAGAACGTCGGTCTTCAGATAGAGATCGTGATAATCTCTCATGGTTTTCATATCGAATGATTTCCACACGTTTTTGGCGTGTTCGTAATTCTCGTCAGAAATGTCGGATTCGTATAATTTTGAATAAAAATCTTCTTTCGAAGGTAGTGCGGTGTCTTCGAATCTCTTTAGATCGTTCATGTAATCATAAGGATAGACTACTTTCCTCAACATGATGTCTACTCGTTCTCCGAAATGTTCGCTCGTGATTTTAAATTTATCCTTGCTCATGTTATCGACTAATTTTTCCAGAGCGGTCGACATGAATTTAAAACTGTCGATGAAACGTATGCCTCTACGAATGGATTTCGTTTTTTTTTCCAACGTATTTCCATCGATTACTTTTTTCTTCTCCATGAGCTTCCATTTCATGAAGGAAATGTATCTTTCTTCACTGCAATTTAATTCTTCGTGTGAGGTGCCGAGATTTTTCACGAACAGATGACTGCCGTAACCCGAGAGATTGTGAAACATCACCAGATAGAAAGTGGCATCTCGATATTTTAAATTACACTTGCTGTGAACCGGACCGCGATATAGACCCGTGTAATGATCGTGGTCTCTGACCTTTTTATTTTCCTCCGAATTCTCATCGAACGATTGTCTGCATATGTGACATTCGGTGGCTCTGTTATTTTCGTCCTGCTGCTTTCGCATGATGATCATTTTTGCCGGAGTTTTAAATTTGTCGTATAACATTTGAATTTTCGATTCTAACTCTTCCACGAACCTTTGGGCCACGTCGTCGTCTTCATACTGTTTTGTGTAGGTGAAGGGACCCATGTCGTGTTGCGAGTCGAAAGCGCATTTCACGTAAATGCAATAGTCCGAAGGTATGTGTTTTTGATATCTTTCGATGTAACTTTGAAGAGCGTTGGGTTGACAGGAACTCATTTTCGTGGTGAAACATTCGAAATCGGCGTACACGACGAATGGTACATTTAACCTTCTATTGTGATTTTCAAACTTCACGATGGTGTTAGTTTTGGGCATTTCGACGGCGACACCTTGATTTTCATTGCAATATTCCTGATGTTTCGCTAACGATTTTTCGCTGTGAAATGCATTCATGCAGTTGCAACATAAAGATATCTTTTCTTTATGTTTATTATTTTGTCTCGACAGTAATCGGCTTGGATGTTTAACCCAACAATAATGACGATTGTCACCATTCGAAATCAATAATAAAATAATCATCTTTTCTCTTTCGAGATACGAAGTCTGTCTGAGAGGATAGATCGTTTGTTTTTCGTCATCATATCCCAAGACGTTCACCGCTACGGTGGGATTTTGAACCTCGAAACGTTCGATGTGTTTTAACTCTATTGGAAAAGTCACTCTGGTCCAATCGAGATTTTTAGAAGTCACGTGGAAGAAACTCTTTCGATGTTCATTTTGACAGGGTATAAAGTGGAGGTGACTGCCCATTTAAAACACTGATCATCTTTATTTTTCACGTTGATCACAGCGTGTTTTTTAGCTAGGAAATACGGTAATTTCACGTGGGAAGACCCTTTCAACGAATCGTTTTTAGTTATGTGAATTTTGAGTTTCAACACCTCATCGAACGTCCAATTACTACCTTCATGTTGATAATTCGCGAGAGATGTCAACATCTTGTCTTTCATCTTTTCGATAACGTCTGATAAATCTGAACCTTGAAATACGGGTTCGACGTTAGATCTGAAATATGCATTTTTCACGATGCTCTCGCCGGACTTCACGTCGATTTTATTCATCACGCAATGGAATGTCATCTTAATTTTTAGTCCCACGTTAATGTATTTGCGAAACAAATCCAATACTTTTTTCTTCACCCGTTCCATGAACAATTTCGGATCGATTTTCTTCAACGAGGGAACCACGTCGAAAGTTTTAAAAATGCCTTTGATCGCACTCTCCGGACTTCGATTGAAATAGTTCCGCGGTGAGTCGTGCTAGATATTCTTTTCCTTTCCCTTCGTCTATTGCTCGTCGAATTTTGCTCGATATATCTCGTTTGCCTAGAATCTGAAGTGCATCACTCGTTTTCATTTTAGTTTTCTTTTCTTTTCTTTGGAAACTTGAAGTTCTTCAACGGCTTTTCGTTTAGTCGTCTTCTTATTTTTCACAATCGAAATGTTTTGGGTTTTTTTCGACGTTGGCATTTCGATTCCTTTTACTATCTTTTTCTTCTTCTTCTCATTTTTCACAACTGATACATTTTTTGACATCGTTGCTATCGGCATTTCGTTTGCCTTTCCATCGTTTCGCAAATATTCCTGTATGACTTCATTTTTTTTTTATTTAGTTCTATGATTTCTGAAATGTGAAATTTTTAATAGTTTACAAATCTCTTTTAACTGAGGTACGGTTTTCTCATTTAAATTTTCCATTTTTTTGATCTGTTTGCTCCATTTGTAAGAATATTTTTTTCAAATTTTGTATTTAAATAATTTGTTTATAAAGTTTTGTTTTTCTTTAATGTGAAAATATTTTTTTGATGAAATTAATCAATTTTTTTTTCATGTTCCTTAACGTGAAAAAAATTGAATTAATACGAGAAAAAAAGGATGTTAAAATTTAACTTTTATATATATATAAAGAGAAAAAAACAAAACTTTTTAAACAAATTATTTAAATACAAAAATTTAAAATATACATTATTTGCAAGAATTCGTAAAACAAAAAAGAAACAAATAATCGATCATGACAACAACATCCACGATGGAATCTCGACATAAACGTCGACATTGTTTAATAAATCATTATTCTCCGAAAAACCAAGAAGAAAAAAATCGTAATTTATATTTACGCATTTCGAAAGAAAACGATATGATCTGTGATAGAAAATCGAATCGTAATACTATTAGCGAACAAAAATTAATCGACAATGTCGTTCGAACTATTGAAAAAGAAGAAGAGGGTTCAAGACAAATAGAACTCTTCTGACTTTTTAAGTCTCGCACGAGGTTCAAAACAAATTTCTGCAAAGCAGACGCGTGTTCATGTCACCCGATTCCTTCTCAATAGATGATGATAACTGCAAGATGCGAAGGCTAATTTTTAAACGTTCGAAGTCTTGCACGTTCTAAAACTCGTCTGCTTCTTTCATGAATTGAATCAAATCTTCTAAAGTCAAGAATTGAGATAACGTCTTGTTTGCGTGATTCAATGTATTGTACAATTGTTCCATCGTGTGTCCCGATTGTAAAATACCCCTTAATAAACTCTCGTTTTTATTTCTTTCCCATTCTTTGTCTTAAATTTTAATCAATCCCATTGACTGGATCTTCTTCAAATAATCGCAACAACCTTTGGTATTATTTATGTGTTCTAGTAAAGGTCTGTCGTGAGGTTCCCAATTCATTAACTGTATGTTGCAACAAAAACATTTAACTCTGTCTCTTTTACCCACATAAATGAAACCTGCAGTGGCTAAATCTTTGGGTTTTTGAGCAAGATGCGAAGGCCAATTTTTAAACATTTGAAGTCTTGCACGTTCTAAACTATAATTTGGATGTTCGGACTTGATCATTGTTTTTACCTCAAAATTGGGTTTGTAAGAATATTTTTTTTTTTTCGAATTTTGTATTAATGATAATTTGTTAAAAAGTTTTAAAAATTGTTTATAATATGTTTTAATTCCTTCAAAAAGAATTAATCAATTATATGTTCTTAACGTGAAAAAAAAAATTGAATTAATACGAAAAAAAAAGAAAGGATGTCAAAATTTAACTTTTATTTATATATAAAGAGAAACTTTTTTAACAAATTATTATTTAAATACAAAATTTAAAATATACATTATTTGCAAGAATTCATAAAAATCAAATAATCGATCATGACAACAACACCTAAAAGATGTGAATTGAAACAAGTTGAAATATATAAGCTATCAGATACTTATATCTATACATTAGAACACGATCCCATCAAATTGAACGAGGTTAAGATGGTGGACTTAGAGCGCTGCGACAATGGATATATGATGTGTTTGAAATTGGATGAAGCCATGCTCAATTTGTTTTATGAATACCAAAGCGATCTGCTGAATAATATCATCACCAAATACAGAAAACCCTCATACAAGAACGATTTGATGATGTTCTATGGAAAAAAATATTTCCAATGATCTCACTTGAACTCGTGGATAAATCGGGTGGTGAGAGCGTGTTCACCGATGTAGAAAAACTCAAAAGAGTAAAGATAAACATTCAAGATATTTTGGTAAATAGAAAAATAACGCATGTCACCATGCCAATAACGGACTTGGAAATATAAACAATAGAGAGATTGATTTTAGCGAAGAAGAAGGAAAAAAAGTAATGAGATCTAAAGGTGATCTCATTACTTTTTACAAAAAAAAAATCACATTAAAGAAAATTAAAATTAAAAAACTTTTTTTTTATATATATATAAAGAGCGAAAAAAAAAAACAAAACTTTTTTTAAACAAATTATTAAAATACAAAATTTAAAATATACATTATTTGCAAGAATTCATAAAACAAAAAAAAAACAAATAATCGATCATGACAGCAACACCTAAAATACGCGAATTGAAATTGAAACGAGTCGAAACGTATAAGAAATTCGGTCATAAAATCTATAGATTACAACAACACGATCCCATCAAATTGAACGAGATCGAGATGAAGGACTTAGAGCATAAATACGACAGATATAAGATGACTTTGAAATTGGATGAAGCCATGCTCGATTTGTTTTATGACTATCAAAGCGATCTGCAGAAAATTGGCATCGCTAAAGATAAAGAATTCGACAAGGACGATTTGACGTTGTTCTATGGAAGTTACATATATCCAAAAATCTCACACGAACTCGTGGAGAAATCGGGTGGTGAGAGCGAGTTCACCGATGTAAAAAAACTCAAAAGAGTAAAGATAAACATTCAACACATTTTCGAAAAAGGAGAATACAGTGTCAACATGCTAATAACGGACTTGGAAATATAAACAATAGAGAGATTGATTTTTTAGCGAAGAAGAAGGAAAAAAACGTAATGAGATCATCTTCAAAACACGAATGTCAACATGCTAATAACGAGCTTGGAAATACAAACAATAGAGAGATTGATTTTTAGCAAAGAAAAAGAAAAAAAAGTAATGAGATCATCTTTAGATCTCATTACTTTTTTTTTTTTCTTTTCCTTCTTCACTATTACCATATATTATAATAACGTTCCTTTTTTCTTAAATTTCAACGTCGATTCTTCTTTTCTTTTTTTCTTTTTTTGTAATATGATACGTTTTTATAACAACACATTTGTTTATCTGAATCATAATTATGAATGAATGTTGTGCATCTCTTGGTAACACTCACATCATTACCATTCTCTTCAGAAGGTAGTGGTGACGGTGGAAAGTGTCTCATTCTTTTCATTTCCAACCGTCTATCCCGCTGTTTATCTAACTCTTTCATCAGTTCTTTCCTTAGATATCCATCATTAGCATCTAACCATTTTTCCACATCTTTTTTTTCGCACTCTGTCTCGCGATATTCATCATTATCGTCTAATTGTTTCTCCACCTTTTTATCCATTTTATATATTATTTTATACTTTCTATGATTTATATTTTATATAATCATATAATTTTATATTAGAATAACATATTCAAAATCGGTATATTCTTAAACGGTGAATTCTCACCGAGCAACAAACCCTTGCTGAGTCGCTCAATGTTCTGTCCACTCTTCAGGTAGAGACCATTTCCTCTCAAAAAGTTGCCACCTCTAACGGGTTCTAGTTACAATCCTTTACCGCTACCATCTACGTGGACACGACACACGGCTCATCCCTTCTTCAAAAACAGTCCGCTGCCACCCATTAATTTCTCAACTGCCGAACTAGTGAGTCCCGTGAGAGCTCCCATGCCGAGAGTCTTTCCGAGAAAGGGTAGTGCCTTTGCGGCGAAGGGTAATGCTTTTGCGGCGATTCCTGCCAATAGCGGTATGAAACCACCTTTCATTCTCAAATTGTATCTCAATTGAGCGGGACTCAATCTCACCGTCAACCCTCTTCCATCGCGAATCGCTTTCTCCATCCTTTTGATTTGACTTCTGGTCCAGGCGATCGAATCCTGACCGCCTCTCGCCAGATCTTCATGAGTGAATTTGGATCTCACCGCCTCGCCTCGAGTTGTTAACGCTCTCTTAAGTTTCTTCCTCTGTCCTGCGGATATGTTCACGTTTTTAATCACGTATTCTGTCATAATTCTTTTTTTTAAAATATATTTACTTCAATTGTTTCTTGTTTAATAATAATTATTTATATTAAAATAATTTTGTAAAATTAATATTGCGTTTATTTTATTTTTGTTATCTATATATATACACAATATTTTTTTTTTTTTTTGCTTTTATATTTCTCTTATGTGAAATCGTATCGTCACCCTCTCTCCGCGAAGATCTAACAGTTCACCATTTTGATCCGTCAACGTGGTTTTGAGACTATACAACGTGTCTAAAATCACTGGTAGATAAACTAAATTTCGAGGTCGCTCCACGATCTTATAACCCGGCGACACGTTTGGAAAGAAGGAGTAGATCGTCGGTTGAGCGCTACCATTCACGTAGCTTCCAGCAATCACGTCCACGTTCACCAGAATGCTATTGACTGCGAGAATGTCGACCGTATTTTCAGATGCCGCGTGGCCTCGATACATCTTTCAATCGAATCCCAACATCTTGCCTATAGAATCGTCCGTGTTGAAATCCACTCGAAAATTATCTTCCAAATCCAACATCGTCTTTAAGGTATTAGGATTGGGAGCGAGTCTGATCTTGTTGCTTCCCGTTCCATCCGTCTTCATTCGCGTCTGAATGTAATTGTTCAAATCGTCTATGTCGTAACTCCCTTTGGGAATTCGAATCTCCAACCAATCCACTCCGTCGGAATACTTGAACGAGTTATTCTTTTCGGTGACGTTGGGAAAGGAATAATAAGTCTCCAGATTCACCAACGCCATCTCGTATCTTTTCTCTCTATTCAATTCGATGGAAGGTTCGAATTTCGTAGCGAATCGAGTCGAATCGCCACTCACCACGATTTGAAGGGATTGTTTTGCAGCCGTATTCTCGGCTATCCGTTATAACAATTCTCCATGTTCGAACATTATATTTTAATTTTATTTTTTTTTTATTTTTTCAAAACTAATTATTTGAAGATTTATTATTTTCTAAATTGTTTTTATTTTCACGCTCTATCTTATTATCATCAGAAACATAAAACTTGTCGAATCCGCACCGATATTTTCCGCGATTAAATTCGCTTGTCAAATCGATCACGACGAAATTGTCAAGTCCTCCATCCCAAACCCTCTTGCAGAATCTCCTGAATTCCGCCACGCTCATGTCGTTTGCGACGTGATCGCCGTAGATGTGATTGAGATTCTTGAGATCTTGGCGAAAGAGACATAGAAAATTAGCGTTCTCCCTTATCGTCTGTCTGGGCAATCGAAAATTATTCTGCGACAGGTAGAAACAGTCCACGTTGCTGTGTCGACCCCTAACGTAATACGATTCGCATCGGTTCTGTCTCTCCAAAAGCAGATCGTCGAAAATCATGAGATTCTTATCTTCCGATTTCAATTCTCTAGGATCCGGAACGTCGCTAGCGTTCTCATAAAATCGACACTCGACGTTCGAAGATGCATTTCTCTTCATCAGCTCCATCGCCGCACCGTCCAAAGTGGTCGAAAGTGGAGATTCGCTCTTGTCGAATTCCTCTCTACTGTCAAAGATTCTGGCTATGACGTCCTTGGGCAATCTACGATCCATGCACTCTCGAAGCAATCTGTATTCGGGTTGAAACAAGCTCTTGCCAAACACGAACAATCTGTTGTAATCCAACCAGTCGGGTCGGGGCAACAGATTCACCAACAGATTGGTCTTTCCACAATTCGATTTTCCCACTATCAAGCCTCTTATGATTTTGGGAAAGAACTCGTTATTCGACCTCTTGGTCGCGGCGTCGTTCCAAGACATATCTTTAATGTTCATCTTTGTTTTATTTTTGTTTGTTTGTTATTTTAGATTCTTTCAAACACAATTTTTATGTTTTTTCAAACTTAGTTGTTTTAATATTATTATTTATTTATATCACACCGTCGCGAGTTCTCTTCAATCCTGATCCACTCGTCATTTTAGCTAAATCTTGTATGGGTACCACAGCATCCTTAAAATCTTTCCAACTTTTCGGCGTTCGCTCTAACGCAGCTCACTTTGCCGGCGGACTGATCAACTTGTCGATCAACGCGTCGGCTGCCCTCTTGCCAGCCACAGAAGCTATCCTACCACTGGCTTCAGAAGTGGCTTTCTTACCAGCATCCAAAGCCGTCTTCTTACCGACCTCAAACGCGGTCGATGCGAGTTGTCTACGCGCATCGCTCGTGAACGCTCGCATTATAGAATCGACGATGCCAGAACCGCCTTGAACGTAAGTTCTGACGTATCCCCTGTTCTTTATCACCAACATATTTTTATTTTATAATATATTCTGTTTTTGCACTGGTAAATCGTTTTGTTGTTTAAATACTTTTATTATTCTAGTGTAACAATTTACTGTTTTATTTTTGTATATTTTGTTTGTTTCTCTCTACTTATTATATACACATCAATCCTTCAATTCGTTCATCAGCCTTTTATAATGGTTTTTATTCAAAACCTTCTGTCTTAACAATTCGTCAGATATAGTAACTATCTGATTATCTAATCCTGTGTTACCAGCCCGTCTGCTCGCCATCAACAAACTCAATCTCTGAGACAGAGCGTCAGAATCGCTCGGAAGAAAAGTGGTTTTCACCCCTTTGCCAGTCACCGATTCGACGAACTTCTTATTCATATCCCATATGGGTTTCACCACTTTCGTCCACTTGTAACCTCTGTTGGCTTTGGGTCTCGTCTCTCTGGCATCGTTATTTCTCTTCATGGCGTGGGTCTGAACCAGAATGTCGCCGTAATTGTCGAAATCCTGTTCCGTGTAATCACTAGGCTTGTCGTAAAGGAGCAATCTGCGCAGTCCATCAGTCAATTCGTATCTGTTCGAACCCACGATCAATTCATCATCACCTATTTCTAGTTCTGTGTCACCAACAAAAGTTCTCGTCTCCGAATCCTTATAAAATCCATACAACAGATCTCTCTTACCGCCATCCTCAGACGACGTGACGCTATCAGTGGTGATAGTCGAAGCTGTATCGTCAGACTCGCTCAAATCTGTTTGAATTCTCGTGGGAACGTAATCCGGTGTAGATTGAACGGAATGCCGATTTCCAAAACTATCGGGCAACGAACTCATTCTCAAAGAACTCTCTTTTATGGGTCTCAATTCTTCGACTATCTCCTTCCTGCTTCGCTCTTGACCCTCCGTCACGGGTTTAAATATTTTTGTGGCTTCGCGTTTGAGTTCCATCTCACCAAGACGTCTGCTTCTGTCAGCCGACTGAATGCTCTTCTTAGCACGTTCATGCTCCCCTAAAATTCGATCTCGGCGCCTAGAATCCATCTGTAAAAACATTTTTCGTTTTTAATTGTTAATGTTCCTTTAAGTATGCTAATGCGAGTTATTTTATTATTTTCAAAATTAAAATGTATAATTATATTTTTATGTTTTTAAGTTAATAAAAATCTTTCTGTCTTTAATATAATAACTAAAAATTCACATCTCAACTCAGTATTGATTGAATTGGGAAAGTTTAATAAACGTTTTAAGTACATGACAAACCGGTTTCTGATTTAACGCATTTGAGAGTAATTTACGTTTGTTAAAAGGAATTCCATTCACATATCAAAAAACCATTCACTCATTTTCGAATTAAGAGAGAACGTTTATGACAGTTAAAAACATTCTAGCACATAAAAGAAACTGTTTTTTTCTAATTTAACGTTAAAGGGATTCATTCATTCATTCATTCATTCATTCATTCATTCATTCATTCATTCATTCATTCATTCATTCATTCATTCATTCATTCATTCATTCAAATCTCTGATCGTTATCACGAATATATTAAAAATTTACCACTCAAAACCTAATTGAGTGGAAAATGCGTTTTATTATACATTATTAAAACGATCCATTAAAACGAAAAACCTTCATTGACGCCTCAACAATATTAATTTTCCGCGTTTCCGTAGAATAGCGGAAAATATTTTTCTTGGCGAGATGGTCATAACACATGGGGTGGTGTGTTACGACAGCCAATGAAATAAATGCACGCAGTGGTGGGCGTGTCTCATCGTGAGAAGACTAATCGGAGGCTCGCGATTAGTCATGTGATTTTAAGTGCATAGACGAGATCGTGGTTTCGTCATTTCTAGCCGCCGTTTTCAAAGAGCGCACACTGTTTTTTTGTTTTTGTTTTTTTGAATTCATGCAATTTTACTGCATATAGTAATTTCAAACGATACATCTGCTAAGAAAATTTTACCATTTAGTTTTTTTTTTAAGTTACAAGTCCAGTAATTTCCCTGAAACATTTTCTGACACTTGCTAAAGGACACAGGTTTCTAGAGTGTTTTTTCTTTTTTAAGATTATTATAAAAAAGTTTTATCTCTAGTTGTTCCTGGGCGGTCGCTAATGTTAATGATGGGGTAATGGTATACATAGTGTTCAGTCCTGTAGCAGAGAATATACATTTTTGTGAAAATTTATATACATGAAACCTATTTTGCTCATGTGATAAGCACAATCTGTTAAGAAAAATGATTAAAGCGTTGTGCGGGCTCTATCCGGCTCGGCAGGCTATTTACCTGAAACAAGAGTGTTGTGTTATGTGTTATGGAGTGTCGTAAAGAAAAAACATGAGAAACATTTTTCATTCAAACATTCCATTACTCTAATTGTCTCTAAACTCAATTTCTCTTCGTTACATCGAAACAAAACACGAATGTCTATTTTACAGATCATATTTTATAGTCGACTCTTTTTGAACGGATGCCTTTCATTCACGCAACTCCTTTTTAAAACTGACGCTCATATTTATAGTCTACTCTTTTGAACGAAAACCTCATTCAGTCACAACAATAACATGTGTTAGTTTTACTTCAGGAAACGTGGCAGTGGGTTTGCGGATTCAAAATCACCTCTTTTCCGTGTACCGTACACGATTCGATTTCCGACGTAAAACCCGCAAATGGATTTCCGTGTACGCCTCCATAGGGATTCAGTGTTAAAATCGTGTACAGACGCGGATGATTTAGAATCAGCAAGATGATGATTTAGAAACGACAACACGTTTTTTGCTCGCGATTTTACACTGAATCCTATGGGGGAAACCCATTTGCCGATTTCAGATCAGACGGTACATGTACAAATATGTAAAATTTCACACGTTTTTTTCACTCTAGGATACAATTTAGTGATGTTTGAATCGGTAAAGCGGATTCTAACATCACCCTAAAAACGTTAAAATCGTGTACCTGTACACGATTTTGACACTAAATCCTATGGAGGTGTACATCGATGTACGTGTACACGTACACGTACATGTACGTTGATGCTTGAATTCTCAATTATCACCTACTGATGCAAACTACACGAAATAGGGTATCATCTTTCAGCCAATAAGAATGCAAGGAAGTCACGTGAGATATAATATTGGCACATAGAACACATTGGAACTCAGGGGGACGAAATAGTAACACGAGTTCCCCTCGCAAATTTGGTAGGCGATAAAATTTGTTCTTTTTGTTGATAGCTGCCAAATGAATTGCTGATTGCTCTTCTAATAACTGTTTATAGACGTGAAGGCGTGTAATAAACACAGAAGGCCACGCGTTTGTTAATGGGTTAATCGATATGACACTTGTGCCACTGCGGAAGGATAAAACTAGAGGCCTGCTGCCTCTCGTTCTACCCTTCCGCGCTGACACCCTTACCATATTGATTAACTCATTCACACACGCGTGTCGTTCTGTGTATGTCTGTTCTGATAACAGTCAACCTTCTAGGATATGTACTGCTGGAGGACGATAGTTTCAAAACAAATTATGCAAAATAAAACATAGAATGAACAATCACACATTCTAAAATAATTCAGTTATTCAATGCAATTTTTTTTTTAAATGCAGGGCTATTAATATTGATGGTTGTTCCAATCTTTGTTGCCGTAGTTCACTTTATTTGAGCACTTAAATGACAGTTGTCATAATTAAACACCAGAAATGACCCACATGATACATAATAAATAAATTAGGATAGTTTTGTTCTCAGTTTATTTTTGCGAAGAATGTTAAACTATCTTCAACAGATTATGAGGTGTAATTACTACAAAATGTTGAGCATTCCTCATCTTTCATTCATGAAGTCATTTGTACCTCAATACCTGTTGCTCTGAACTGAAGGGAGTTAACTCCTGCTGAACTTTCTTCATCAAAACAAAAACAGAACAAAATGGCAGCATTTGGGAATTGTAGATAGTATGGGTTGAAGTTAGTGTTACTGCTCATTCTTCCCATGAATGACAAAAAGATTTCTCCGAAGCTGTACTGGAAAGATTGCAAAATACAACCATTCAGTTATTTTAAGGTAGTTTATTGTCAAAATTTTGGTCTCTTACTTTTGCCATAGCAGACTTTCAGGCAGTGCTCTCAACCACACGACAGCAGTTCCAAAGCAAATTTAAGTTTCCACATGTTCTATGTTTCTTACCAAACATTGTGATATATAATTTACTGGGGTTATTTCATTCTACCCATTTTTGAACTTCGGAGAAAATTTCCTGAAATTTGACCAAAGGTAGGTTGGACGACCCATTATTCATATTGCGGATTGGTAGTTATAACTTTCCCTGCTCATTTAATCTAAATGGAGAAATGAGAGAATTTTTTTAAAAGTAACATTTGGTGGAGATAATTGGCAGATTTTTGATAATCTTTGGCCAAATCGAACGATCACAAAAATGTAAAACATTATGGGTATCAAACTATGGTCTGACATCTCAACTGCACACTGTTAATACTGATAAGAAGGAAAACTGGAATTTCGAAAACAATCCACTGTCTTGCAGAATCAGCCACTTGCAGATCAGTTCTTTAATAATGACACTGCTGCTTACATTGGTATAATTTATTTCAATCCCAACGTTGTAATTTTTTTCAAGGCGTCAGGTTTGGTACTTGCGTTAAGTAAATCACGCTCTTAACCCTTTACCTAACATGAAAAGCAGACGACACCTGCAAACAAAATTCTTGAATACCTAGTGTTTTTTATTTTTTGTCTCAGAAACATAGATTATGACCCCTCGTTCCAAAGAGGGGTCATAACCTATGTTTTTGAGACAAAAATGAAAAAAATAATGAAAATTAATTCGCGATTTTTGAGAATAGCGCTGGTCGGTTTTTGCCGTTATGTTGGGTGAAGGGTTAACATAATACGATAATGTATATAGAATACTCGTCACAATAAAACATGGCCCACTGACCGATGTGAAGCTATTACTAATTCCCACAAATTCCACTCCATGCTTTGCGGTCATACCATGGGGTCAAGATATCATCGATATCACCGTTTCAGCCAAAAGTGTACAAAAACATCGAAAAGAAATTTCTGTGTTGTGGTAGTGAAACACAATAATGTACATAGTTATTACAGAGCTATTTAGTCCAGAGAACGTCGATATGCCCGTGTTTGGTGGATTCTTCTTTCCAGCTGTATACAAAAGAATAATATAATGTTAGTTGTGATTCGAAATTTACAAGTGGCATTGACCCATCGGAACACCGTATTTTGTCTCTTTTTGTCGTCCGCGAATATTCGGATATTGCTAGTTAGATTTAATGTTATGTCAGTGATTTGGATAAAAAGTGTGTGTGTGTGTGTGTGTGTGTTGGGGAGGGGTGGGGGGGGGGGGGGCTGGGAAGAATAGATCCTTGTGGGACAACTGTCCCGATTTTACGCCAAAAGAAAAACTCGGATTATGAAACTACTTCTGTTTTTTGTCCGCTAAATAGCATTTGGGAAATTTCAAAATAATTATGTGCGATGCCGATCATTTTTAACTTATATAACATGTTCATACGACAAACCTTATATCAATGTCTTCACTGTCGCTACAGGAGACATACCTATCCTCATCTAGAACATTCCATCTGTGTACAAGTCGAGTAAAAGTGCTTATATTTCTTCACTCACCTCGGCCCCTAACCATTCATTTTACCAACGCAAGTAAGTGAAAGAGAAGTAAATGCAAAAAGAGACTGAGGGGGGAGAGAGAGAGGGGGAGAAAGAGAGAGAGGGAGAGGGGGGAGAGATGAGGGAAAGAGATAGGGTTGGAGAGATGAATCTGATGCTAATCAAACACTCTCAAAATGGCGTAGAAAAACCCTTGCGATGTTTATTAGAATAGTAATAGAAATGTCACGGTGCTCCAGTCACGTAGCCTTGCATCAGAAGTAAACAAAGATCCCCGCCCCCAAAGATATATATTGTCTCAACTTGTACGAGAAGGGTAGCCGTTTGTCTCTCTGTGATTTCGCGTCTTCATGTTTCTGTTTGCCAAGGGTTATGTAGGATGCTGCGTTTTGGCTTAGTGAGATAGTTGGAGCTGGTGATTGATCTCGGTAAAGATCAGTTGTCAAGTTCATGATGAGCTTGATTGATTGTCTTTATTTCCTACCATGCATGAAGATATAGTATTTAAATTACAGTCAATACAATGTTTTGTTTGAAAACTTAAAGTACAAAAGTTAACAAGTTGTATGGAGCTGTGATAATTATAGGTGTATATATATTTATGTAAGTGTTATTGTACAGCGGTTTGCTGGAATCAAACGTAAGGTCACTGGTGGAAACATAAGGGGACAAAGTGCAAATCATATGGTATGATCTCGGGACATGAGCTGTAGGCTGCGTATTAAAGTACCTGATTATTAGCTGCAGTATATGATTGTGTTTTTGAATAAACTTTCTAGCGTCTCAAGTCATAGAAAAATTTACAACAGACGAAGAGAAAGCCATGCCAGTTGTGAGGTTGAGAAAATTTGTTAATTAAATCGGGATCATCTCTTCCGAGCACCAGGCAAAGTTTTTCTTCATCTGTGGCTTGGTCCAGGTAAATGTATACCTGCAAAGGAAATTTATTGATGCTATCATCCCAGAGATGATTACGTAACTGAGAGGAATTCTCGGGCGGACATTTTAGGGCAACGTGCTCGCTTTTACTGATTGATTTCTCTGGTCGATTACAAAATCTGCACAGAAATGGTGCTACAACTGTAGTTTCCGCTAAACCTATGCTTGCTGCCCTGTATATGTGAAGATTAAGTGGGTCACGCCTTCCCTTTTTGCGAAAAATATGAGGACCCGCCAGCACAGACTTTACGCCTTTTATAATTTAAAGCACCGATCAGACGCAATACGGACTTTCCATGCATCGTTCACGTGCAGATTCATATTTTATTTCAACATGCATTTCCAAAGTGCCGAGTTCAGAAATTCGAGCAGAGTTTCTGAGAGGTCGTACTGTTTGAGCAGATTGAGCGCGTTTGTTTGGAAACTGTCAACATATGTGCCAAAAAGAGCCGTAGAATACAGCCTGAAGTAAATGATGTATTTTAGAACACTTTTTGGACAGTACAGCTGAGCAGTTGACCAACCAGGAGGAGGCATTGGTATTCTATGTCGGCTTGGAGTGGGCGTTGTCCAGTTAAGCAGAGGATAGCGTCTGTTCGAGTGGTCTTCGGAAAACCGGTAATCGTTTTCGATTCGATGAGTGCGTTCTAGCCGTATAAGTCCTTCATCCGAGATGTGATTCCACATTTCGCAGCCATAAAGCACCCGCGGTACAGATACACTTGCGTGAATGTGTATATGTGTGAGCGACAAGAAACCCTCATAATGTATGGGATAGCATCAGCAAATTCACCCTCTGGGGACCTCATTCTGCAAATGACAGATTGCTTATTTTCAGACCCTGATCTTTCTTGCTACTGCGCTGTATATATTTGATATGAGTTTCTTTCCCAGAATTGCCCATAATCAACCTCGGATGATATGACTTGAAACTCGAGTGATACGACGCCGATATGAACCAAGCTAGAGTTGTCCCCTTCATGCATTACTATTCGCAACCATTTTATTTACAGCGAAATCAATCGTTCATCGTTATTCGTCGAACGCGAGCGATCAGTAAAATTGGCGCTACCAGGCAAAGGGGAGTATTTTTGTGTGGTCAGGAATTAATGTTAAGTAAGGATTAGGTGGATAAAGAGAAAAATGGAGAGAAGTGTTCACAAAATTTAAAGCAAACTGAGATTCAGAGTCGTGAGCGGCGAGTCGCTGAAGTGGGGAAGAGATGGTTCACTGGGGAAGCTGAGACGTTCGGACAGCTGAACTAAGAAACAATAACACTGTTAGAAAACTATAACAGACCAGGGGATGTTTTGTAATTATTTGTTTAATAAATAAAGGGGTTATCACTTGGTTAATATTATATCGGCCGAGATATTAGCCCGAGGTAACTTCATATCGGCCTGAGACCGAAGCTTGGTCAGTTTCCTATAGGCCGAGATATAAGCATGAGGTAACTTCATATCAGCCTGAGACCTGTGGTCTCAGGCTGATATGAAGCTACTTCGGCCTGATATCTCGGCCGATATGAAACCAACAAAGTCATGATATCTCCGCCGATATGAAGACACTCTTCCAACACATTATGAGGAACAACGTCCCAGAACTGTGCAATCCGATCTGTAACATAATCCGGCGCTTCTTCATATTATGGGAATCTGAAGTTCCGCAGTGATTTATGATTCATGGTAATCACTGCGATGTCTTCTAAATGTATGACTGTATGATTATATACCTTATCGTGGGTGTATCCGTCGTTTCTTCATTGTCCAAATTATTATTTCATTCATTTCATTTTATATTGTTTCATTATATTGTTTCATTATGTTACCATACTAATGCTGTTGTAAACTTGGGAATCTGCCTCAAGTCGGTGTTTATTGCTTCAATAAATTCTATTCTAAGCTCCAAATAGTTATGCCATCACTATCTGTCTACTTTAGCCTTAAAGAGGACTCATGGTGCTCCAGTTAGCATGAGAAATTCATTTCTCTACGGGAAAGACGTGGCACTTTTACCTTCAGCTCGGCAATGGGTGAAATCAAGTGGTGGAGGGAAATGGGCACTAGCTTCGAGAGGGGGTTGGAGGCACGGAATTTGCGGTGTTTTAAAAAGCTGGACGTCGTGGTAAGGCTTTTGGTACGGGCCTAAGACGTTGGTGGAGGTGGCAAGAGTATGCAGTTGCATTACTGACCAGGTTACATTCCAATACAAAACCCCACTTTCTTCAGTTTGTTGGTTTTCCACCAGTCTTTCCTGCTTTATGGTGGTCATCATTATATTTGCAGAAAAAATGCACCATACACACAGAAATACAGGTATTAAATTATCCAAATTGTAACGAAATAATCGAATAGACATTATCAATAAAATGCAGGAGATTGCTTCTTCTAGCACTAATTTAAAAAAAACTTCGGGAGGAGAACCCGCAGACCCCTGCTTATCGATTCGCGTCTTCGGCTCTCGCATGCCCCATAACGCCCGTTCTACACATGGCCCGGGGCCCCTCCTCGCACTCGGTGGTCCTGGTGAGAGGTGATGACAACAGAAATAACATTTTGCTCTTCCTCCGACACACGCTTCATTTAGGTTGTCTATGTCCCTAGTGATAAATTATGGTCTTTGAAGTCTTTAGGAAGTATTATCCTATCGTCGGCGCTTTCTGTCAGGTAAAGGGTAAGAGCACAATACATTCGTAGACATTAAACAGTGGGGCTATTAGATTCTACGAAAATACAGAATAACACGCAATGTCGAATATTTTATGAGGGAATAAACTGAAATTTTAACCTTGATTCCTGTGTGCACCTAATTACGGTCGCATCAAATAAATCCATCTGCTAGACGTTATCTCTAATGTATTCTGATTGAGATCTGTTTTTCGCAAATTTACATCATTAGATGTGTTCATATGAACCTACAGGGACCTTGCCAGTTATGTATTGATAAAATCTGACACTGTAGTTTTATATGGGGAGTGCGCCAAGGGTGAGGTTGTGTTCTTTATGCTTCGTATCCAAATTTATATTAATCAATTGACATTATTTTACTAATATTATGCGCTAATATGAGATACTTTAACCACTGAAACCTCAAATGTATTTATTATAGTTGGGTTTAACGACACATAAAGCCAGACAGTTTTGCGAGGGTTGGAAGAATTGGGTGGACCCGGGAGAACGACCACACAGCAGCGCTTAACTGTCGGACTCTCAAACTTACAAATTGCGGTTGAAGACTTGCGAGTAGTAGGAGATGTGGCAAACCACCCACATTGACCGAACCTCGCTCTGGACCTCGGAGTGACGTCATAGTCACATGGCCCAGTTACGTCATGTTTGGTTGCGATGGCAGCCCGCGTGAGCGTGACTTGAGCGGCCATCTTATGAGGTCATCTGATTGAGACATGGTGTCAGTGCGCATGTGCAACACGTGTTGTTAGGATGACACATGTTTCCGCCGTTCATTTTGTATACTGTAGGTCGCCATCTTGGTTATTATTTTATATGTTAGCACGTGGTTGTTATGTGACCCAATGGGATACAATACAACGAGGTTATGTTTGCAGTGTGTATTCGATTAAACTGGAGTAAAACCTAATCACCCAAATAGACTATCTCTGGTTCCCACCACTGCCTCCGTCCAAGTCATATAATCACCGGTCAGATTGCTTCATTTCCCGTAATCTGTACCTACCTATACAGAGATACCCCCCCCCCCCCCCCCCAGCCCCTGTGTATAACGAAGTCCTATATGATTCCTAAGGCCAGGATTAAATCGAGCAGGAACAGATATTGCTCGAACGACTCGAATAAGTCACCAAGTCATTACTGGA
Organism: Pictodentalium vernedei; assembly: GCA_031216915.1. Lineage (NCBI taxonomy): Eukaryota > Metazoa > Mollusca > Scaphopoda > Dentaliida > Dentaliidae > Pictodentalium > Pictodentalium vernedei. Next base: position 625,291,835 of record CM062295.1, read on the forward strand.
ACGAGTGACGCCTCTTACGATTCTTCTGCTCATTTACGTACTGGATGGTAGCTATGGCATGGTGTTGTCGTACTGGAGGATACTGTTTAGAGGATACTTATCGAAGGATATCTAACTGAAGATAGTTATGGCCCTTAACATCTGTTCAGTCCTTTGCATCTAGACCACCCGACGGCCTTCATAGCTACAATGCCAGTACTGCTGATTTGTCCATCGTCACCATCGTCTGTCATTTGATAAGTTCCAATCTCTTTTGGCGGCTACTACTGGTCTGACCACTGCTACATGCCCTGTGCTAGAGACTCCCACACTTACTACAGACTACTGTGGTTTTCAGTTCCTAAATTACCGTACGATAATAACTCTAATGCTTGACTTCTGCTACTACTAGTAGTCGATTGAAGTTTACATGCTCTGATCACTCGAATTTTGTTGAGCAAATAAACTGTCGAGTAGTGACAGCAGCGACGGAACGATTTTCAAAGTGGGGGTGAGGGTGGATCGGGCGATGGATGGTCGTCGGTATGACGGGACGACCATGGTTCGGCCCCTCGTATGAAAATTTTAAATTCCAGGGTCCCAAAACTCCCATTTCCATGCATCTAAGCGGATATTTTGAGATTTTTCAGACGGTGTGTTTGAAAGATTTCACGCTTTGAGAGCCATTAAAAAACGTCGGTAGAGCATACAGATGAGGTCTATTTATCAGCTTTGGTCGTAACGACCAAAGCTGATAAAGTGACCTCACCTGGATGCTTTACCGGACGTTAACAGCAATTATACTGTCTGTGGATTAACTTGTCTGGGGTGGATTTGGTACTGGTATGTTTTTAAGATTACGATCTACTTAAGTTAAACGATTTTTTAAGAGACTGTATACATTTTAGCGTTTGTTGCCACTTACTGCAAAAATGATCCTAAATCCATATTTTATTTTTTTACTTGAAAACTCTATACGTTTATTTTGTTTATCCAATAAATCATTTACAGGGCAGTCGCGACGAAATCATGCTGTTACTCACTGCAAAACAATGCGAGAAGTGAGGAGCACATTAGTCCAATTCGATCGACAAGCAAAATTGCCAAAAATAAACAAGGCGCAGTGATACATTTCTGTTTAAAAATAATTCCCTTACAAACTAGAGCTAAGCTAAAGTTACAAAAATACTTTATTAAATGAACAATGTTTATCTTTCGTATTTTTGTTGTTTATTGTTGTTTTTGTCTTTGTTGATTCACTTGAGTTTTATAAACAAAGCAAACGATGTGTGCAGTTGTATATTTACACTTTCCTAATTTGGAAAATGAAACATCACTCATCATGCCTCCGCTTTTCACACTCGAACTTGTATACTTTTCAACGCTTGGTTTCGATTTATTTACTTTGTGTTTTCTTTGTTAATTGTTTTGTTCGTTTTATTGTAAGACAAAGTTGAAATGTGTCATATATTCTAAAACTGAACATTTCAGCGACGGTCAATGTTTGATTAACCCTTTACCTAACGTAACGGCCAAAACCGGCCAGCGCTATTCTCAAAAATCGCCAATTAATTTTCACTATTTTTTTCATTTTTTGTCTCAAAAACGTAGGTTATGACCCCTCGTTGGAACAAGCTCGTCGAGCTCGTTCCAACGAGGGGTCATAACCTATGTTTTTGAGACAAAAAATGAAAAAAATTAGTTATTCAAGATTTTTTCTTGCAAGTGTCGTCTGCTTTTCACGTTAGGTAAAGGGTTAACGCCGGTTCATTTTATCGCCCACAAATAGTGCATATTACGAATTTTTGCATGAACCCAATTCGCAAGGAAATTCAAGAAACTCTTAAACTGCTATGTAAAGAAAAAGAATATGACTTTGTAGTGTCCAGGAAATACGACTTGGAAAAGAGAAAATTTCTCTTTGACGACATCTTGTCAAGATATTCATTCGTAGTGGAAGGTAGAGATGATGACAAAGAAGATTATGAACCAAGGAGAAATTGGGCTCGCCGTTAGAGAAAAAAGTATAAAAGGAACGTTCTTACGAAAATAAATTCATTTGTGTTCCAGCCGCCGAAAAGTGAAGATGTCAGTGTCCACCACAGTGCTAAAATTAAAAGATGACTTACACATACAGATCTTCAGAAACTTGCCGGATTGAAGCAAACTTCCCAGGAATTGGCCCAAGTGAATCATGTGGTAGACAGAGTCAAGAGAAGAAACACAGATCAGCTCGCGGGGGCTGGGTGAAAGAAACTAAAATAAGTGGAGACGCCGTATAGTGTGGGCCGATTGTTAACCAAAGGGGAAGTGAAAAATGAAGAGTCAAAGAAGAATGAAGTTACCCCTTTACCTAACATGAAAAGCAGACGACACTTGCCAAAATAATTCTTGAATAATTAATTTTTTTCATTTTTCATTTTCTGTCTCAAAAACATAGGTTATGACCCCTCGTGGGAACGAGCTCGTTCCAATGAGGGGTCATAACCTATGTTTTTGAGACAACAAAAATGAAAAAAAAGAAAATTAATTGACGATTTTTGAGAATAGCGCTGGCCGATTTTTGCCGTTATGTTGGGTAAAGGCTTAACACTAAAACAACAAACAAGAAAACGAAAAAGATGCCAAAGGCAGCTCCCAACAAGAACGAGCTGAAGAAGAATGAAGTTAAGAACATAGAGGATATCTAGTGTAGTGTTCAACCGATTACCACAAATGGTCGCGGACCGATTACCGGTTATTTCAGATCACAATCGGCCGTTTTGATGCCGATTCCGATTGTAATACTGTTTTTCACGGTGTTGAACTTCGTTGACTGGGGTCGCAGTAAAATTACCAGTCGCGCACACTTGGGCGGTAAACGTGGCTCTAAGAGCCACGTTTACCGCCCAAGTGCGTGCGACTGGTAATTTTATTGCGCCTTGTGTCAATGGTGTGCAACCTTCACTTTTCTGGTATGAACTGGCGGTTGCCGCAAGTACTCTCAATTGTAAGCGTTACATGTCGTTTAACTTGTATATCTCGTAAAGGGGCGTCCAGAGAGATTAAGAAGTGGTTGTTTCTCAACTTTATTGAATGGTGTCATTGACATCATTTTACATTAACAATTGAACAATTGCAGAAGATAATAAAATGCGGTTAATGAATCAACACAAAATGCTTGGCAACAATCGGTTGAATCGATGTTCCAGGAGCCGTTGCCGTTCTCATCTGATTGCCCACAATCGGCCGATTGTGGTGGCCGATTCCGATCATCGGTTGAACACTAATCTAGTGTTTTTGAGTGGATACCGAAAATTATCTCACGAGTGACCGAGACAAATGTTTATTTTTTGCGAGCGTTTACGCGATCGAAAATAGCCATTTGTCTCAGTCACTAGTGAGATAATACTCGGTATCCACTCAAAAACACTAGATTTTCTTTTTATTATACGATTTTTATAAGAATCTGATAATTCCACTAGTTTCAACCTTGAAATGATGCATGAAAGTAAACAGTGCATTGAATCGTTGAAACGCGGAAGTGATTTGATTGATAATCAGAACAGATAGCGTCTTGCAGTCTGATTTCTAGTCCAAACATGGCCTGAAAGTCCGTAATATAAGTTTCAGGTTTGGTACCATGTTTGGACTAACGGGTTTCATGCATCAATTCAAGGTGAATACGTATTGAATTATTGCTAAAAATGATCGGTATCCACTCAAAAACAAATTGATCATTTTCAGTGATAATTTGACTCGTATTCACCTTGAAGTGATGCCTTGAAAGCCACCATTTTGACTGATACCGTGAAAGTGAAAACTTCTATATCTACACAGTAGGGGGATACGATTTCTATTTTTCCGCAACTTCTTCGATAATCTATCGTTTAGCGTATAACAAAATGAAGTTTCAATTCAAGAGAATGATATTGGCACTTAGAGGAATGAAATTACCATTGAGTACAAGAACGAACTGAAAAGGAATGAAGATTCCACTCCGAGTTAGCACGAAGTGATGGCCTTACCTACCTACAACACCCTAGAAATCAAGGCAACAACAAAGTCAAGTTTCCAGTCTTCAACAAGTGAACCCATGCAGCCAGAGTCAAGCATTGGACAGAAGATGCATTTGAGAAGAAGTCTTTGATCAGAGGGTTCTCAATCTCTCCAGGAAAAAGAGGATGGAAGAATTATATTTCACTTGGAGATGAAAATGCCTTGGGCAATTGACTATGAACTGAACAAAGTGATTATATATAGAGGATATGGAATGAGTGTTTTTCTCATATAATATTTATGAAACGAGTCTAAGAATGTTCCGTTTTGGCGAGCCTCTGGAGAGCCCAAACGGGAAATTCGGACGAGATTTATAAATATTATATGAGAAAAGCAATCATTTCATATTCTACTTATCATATGACACACACACACACGCACAAATTAGCCACTTAGTATGACTTTTTAACCCATCATCTAACTTGAGTTGCAGACGGCACTTGGAAAAAACATCCTCGGACCTGGACGTTGGGGCAAACCAGGGTAATAAAAATCGTCAGAGAAAGGGTCATGGAGGATTGTAACCTTAATTGGCGAGAGGGAGTCAAATCAAAGAGGTCTTTGGGTGGCCTGCGTGATAAAGAGAAGCCAGGTTTTGAAGAGTACCTTGATGGCACCTTTGGGGGGTCACTGTTGTTCAAGCTAAGGTCGCGAACCCTGGAGCTGGGGGAAAAATTGGGAAAGACGGTGAAAGGGAGTGCCAGATGAGTAACTTGGACATGGTGGAGACCCTTGAACACTTTCTTCTAGAATGCCCAAATTATCAGCCTAAAAGAATGAGATTCACCGGGAGTATAATGGGGAAGTGGGATGGGAGAATGAAGGACACGTGGTTAGGGGGAGACTCAAAGGAGAGGGCTAATATGCTAATCGGAGAGATTGGGAAGAACGGGACAAGGGATATCATCAAGCAGTTCGTCTCCGAGTGTTTTTTTTTTTTTTTTTTTTTTTTTTTTTTATATATTTTTTATTCAGATATAGTATTACATTAGAAATGTACAGTGATAATCGATACAGTTGTGTATTCACATAGGTGATTTACAAAAAAAAATAAGCAACAGGAATATGCACAATTGTGCACATGAAAAAAAGGAAAAAAAAAAAACAAAAACAAAAAAAAAAAATACTCATATTCAATGAAACAGTAGTCACTTCAGGAGTGTTTGTCGTAGGCGGTATTTCTGTCTCAATCTCATGGAAGTAAGGTTTGAAACTGTCTCGTCGATAGTCTGGAAGGAGAGTTACGTGAAAAATACTCTGTTTTAATTAACTTTACATCGGCGTTTTGGCTAAAGTTGCTCAAAAACTAATGCAAGGTCAAACAACAGTAGCTAGTGAGTTCCACCTCTCTTGAATGGTAGTTTTCTTTTTGGCGGAATATACATATAAAGACATCAATTCGATCTGTTTATAATATTTCAGCCGTTCAATATAACTTGAGTAATTAGGGGTACACCCCGTTGTTCTGCATGAGAGAATAAACTGTTTAAATAAAAGAATGCTGAGATCAATGATCGGAGGCATGGTTTGATTGTTTGAATGTAAAATAATATATTCGGGGGTCATGGGAAAAGTCAAGTTACAACATTCCTCTAATTTTGAAAGCCAGTTCAGTAGAACTGTTTTAGAGAATGGGCAGTCAAAAAATAAATGTTTTATAGTTTCTTTTGTGTTACCGCAGAAGGTACACAGTTCTGTCTCTACAAGTTTCATTTTAAAAAGCATGGAATTTGTACATATAATTCTTTGTAAAATTTTGAACTGCGTGGCTTGCAGCTTTGGATCATCTGTGGTCACAAACGGAGTTTTGTAGATCGCTTCCCAACCTGAAGTTTGCAGAGAAATGTTCAGCACGCTGTTCCATTTAGTTTGAGCTTTTTGGGGATTTTCACTGACTAGCTCAAGGAAAAGTGGGTAGAACGTTCGATTTACTTTTTGTGTGATATTTAATTTCTCGACACGACTGTTTGTAATGTCAGCATATCTTGGAAGGGATTTAATTAGCCTTTTCCAGCTTTTCGGAATCGCGTTTATCACTCCCTGGTAGACAGTGAAGGGTGGTTTTAAATCAAATTTCGCGCAAAACTCAGTGTATAACAGGAAAGAATTTTCGTTATTTAAGAGGTCATTTAGAAAGAAGACGCCGTGGTCACACCAATGTTGATTATAAAATAGTTTGCCCCCAATCTTAATATTGTTGTTGAAGAAAAGTGGTTCCGACTGTATCTCTGGAACATTTGGGGGTCCCGTGCCGCCCATGGCCGACCACCCACTGAACACATTTTTCCAAAAAGGGTTAAGATTTTTACTTATCTTTTCCAATCCTTCTTTACGAAGGTACCACACTTTATATCCGCCATATTTCTCAAGGTCGTCTAATAGAAGTGTCTTCCAGGGGGCAAATACCTGAGGGTCTAATAATTTCTTGATCCACGTTACTTTTAGTGACCGACTGAAAGTTTGTAGGTGAGGGAATTTAATTCCACCATTTTCAAACGTATTTATCATAATGTTTCGTTTTATTTTGTCTTGTTTTCCAGACCACAGGAATTTAAAAAAAATATTTTGCATTCGGTGAAGAATTTCTTCTGCCGGGTCAGGAAGAACACTTAAGCAGTGTATTAATATTGGAAGGGCCATGGTCTTCGCTACACAGGTTTTACCTATTACGGATAATTTCCTGAAAGACCAATCATTGAATAGTTTTTCAATTTTTTCCATTTTTTTCAAATAGTTTTTCTCAATAAATCTGTCACTATATAAATCGTATTCAGTACCTAAAATTGTGAATGAACTTTGGTGATTCCAATATACTTTGTAGCGTGTTGGAATTACTTCACCGCATCCCGTCTTTGATCCAATCCAAATCACTTGTGTTTTATCGAAATTCACCTTCAGGCCTGAGTGTTTGGAAAATTCATCCATGATACTTAACACGGCATTGAATGAATGGCCGTCATCGCTTAAGAACAGCGTTGTGTCGTCCGCATATTGTGTTATTAGATATTCGGAGTTATTTATGTTAACTCCATTTATTTCTGGGTTGAATTTTAACGAGGCACTGAGAATCTCAGCGCACAAAATAAACAGATAGGGTGATAAAGGGTCACCTTGCCTTACACCCCTGCCTAGTGCAAATCGATCTGAGCGATGGCCATTGTTCAAAACACAACTATAGATTCCGTTGTAATACGTTCTAAACCATTTTATGATAGATGGTCCAAAGTTGAAAAAATTTAGTGAGCGTTCAATGAAACTCCATTCTAATGAGTCAAAAGCTTTCTCGAAATCTATCATAACTAAGATCGCGGGTATGTTTTTCTGCTCACACTTCTTAATTACATCGAAGCATAACCTAATAGATTCACCAATATATCTACCTTTCATGAAACCCAATTGGGTTTCTGAAATGATTTTGGGCAGAACTGTTTTTATGCGGTTCGCTATTGCACTTGATCCAATTTTTACATCGACATTTATTAGCGATATTGGCCTCCAATTTTTCATGTACAGTTTTGATTTGTTTTGTTTAGGGATACACGTTATAATGCTTCCTTTTTGGACAATTAAGAGCTCTCCTGATTGATAACCATAGTTTAGGGATTTAACTAGAAAGCTACCAATGTCCTTCCAGAAAAATTTGTAAAACTCGGCAGTGAAGCCGTCAGAACCAGGTGTTTTATTATTTGCCATTTTTTTCAATGCATGGAGGCATTCCGACTCAAGTAAATCGCCCTCTAGAGAAATTTTTTCATCATCATTTAAAAAATTCAGGAAAGGGTTCTTACTGTCAAAAAAATTATTCTCGTTATTCATCTTATCTGCCCCCGGATTGCTAGATGTATATAGTTTTTCATAAAACTGTTTCTGTTCAGAAAGAATTTCAGTTAAGTTTTGTGTTTCCGAACCATCATCCCTAATTAATTTGCTGATTATTTTTTCAGTGTAGTGTCGTTTTTCAAGGTTACAGAAATATTTTGTAGCTCTTTCCCCTTCAACTTTCCATTTGGCCTTCGATCGCAAAATAGCGCCTTTGATTTTTTTCTCCCTAATTATTTTTAAATCTGATTGTAAAGTTTCCATTTCTTCCCTGACATTTAAATCACCCTCATCTAATCTTCGTTGCAAAGTTTTTATTTTTGTTTCTTTTTCTGATCGTCTCCGAGTGTTGGAAGGAGAGGAGAAGCGTGGGAATAGGGAGGCAGTTGGGAGTACAGGGGTAACCTTGGCCTTCTCGTCCGAGAACCGCGACAAATCAGCGGCTGGCCAAAGTGTTATTATTATTACATGTATAACTAAAATTTTTCATTTTTTGCTTCCAAAACATAGGTTATGACCCCTCATTGGAACGAGCTCGCCGAGCTCGTTCCAATGAGGGGTCATAACCTATGTTTTGGAAGCAAAAAGTGAAAATATAAAAAAAATGAATGGCCTTTTTCTTGTAGGTAAAAGATTAATACAATACAACCCACCCTAAATAGGGCAGATAACGTAAATTCTCCCTACTGAAATTATGCAAATGTCACCCAGTTGTATTTTGTTTGGCCATTCAAATTGTCTAGTTTTGAAATTGACCAATGAAAGCTCCCAACTCTAATTATGCAAATTATGAAAATATGGCCCAGTTGTATTTTGTTCAGTCAATCAAATTGTCTAGTTTTGAAATTGACCAATGAAATTGACGGAAGGCTTTATTTATCACTGATTAATATGAAAACAAAATATCAAATGCTTTAAAGTGAACAAAACGGACGAGTCATATGATAAATGAAGATACCTACGGCAATAGAGTTTGAACTTAACCCTTTACCCAACGTAACGGCCAAAAACCGGCCAGCGCTATTCTCAAAAATCGCCAATTAATCTTCATTATATTTTCATTTTTTGTCTCAAAAATATAGGTTACGACCCCTCTTTGGGTCGAGCTCGTTGCAATGAGGGGTCATAACCTATGTTTTTGAGACAAAAAAATGAAAAAAATTAGATATTGAAGAATTTTGTTTGCAAGTGTCGTCTGCTTTTCACGTTAGGTAAAGGGTTAAAAAAAAATGTACATTCAATGTGAATCTGCGATTGTGACAAAATAAAAATGAATTAAATTTTATATTTTTTTCAGCTACCCAACCAAAGTACCCGGATATAGGAATCGCGTGTTTCTACGAACACTATCCCCAAAAAGTATCCTTCTAATGAAATCCCACTATGATAATCCATTTTTGGAAAAAAAACCGTCTGTGGTTGTGGAATACCCTTTTCCCAGGGTTGGTCGCAGAGTCGTACGCGGAGTTACTCGTTCGACAATTACTCGAAGGCTTATTTGCTCGATTAGAGTCGGGTCGTTTGAGCAATACAAGTTCAAATCACTACTCGACAGTTAATTTGTTCCACGAGATTCGAGTTGTTAGAGCAAGAAGAGTTTATACCATGCTCGCCTGTATTGAGTTGCTTCGAACACAGGTTTCCAGAGTATATTTTTCCTAATAAGATTTATTTTTATCTCTGTTTTTTTCCTTCGCGCCTGCGTTACCAATGAAAGACCATATTCAATAACTGCCAATAATGTTCATGTAGTTTGGTAGAATATTCTGCTATTGATATTCTTACTTGTTTTTTGTACAAATATTTAAATCATTACAATAAACTGCCTGTCTGTATGCACAGCGTACGGCATTTTACAGTGTTTTTGAGTTTCTGTTGTTTAAAATTGTAGAAGAAGACTCACATGACAACGTTATACGCAGGGGAGGTAACTCTGTATGGTAGGTACAAAATATGGGAATTGAAGCAATCTGACTGGTGATTATAAAACTTGGACGAGGGCAGAGGTCGGAACCAGAGGTAACTAGCAAAGGGAATTCTTGAATATCCGAAGGTTTTCTCTTTTTTGGCCTCAAAACCATAACTTTAAATGTGATCCCTCATTGGGACGAGTTCGAAGAGCTCATAGTCTCAAATGTTACATTGTAAGAATTATCGTTAAAATTACTACGGCTGCAGGTTAAATACATTAAAGCAGAACACAATGTGGCTGTGACGTATATTTTTGGAGCCTGGGGGTCTGGTTCCCCTCACATTTTCATCCTCCCCCCTCTACAAAATCATTGGTCAATGCATGTTTCACACAACAAAGAGACCCCAAATGGTCTCCGATTTCAGAGCTACATACCCTACAGATGCGCTCTTGAATCACGAAATTTTGCAAAATTTTCTCAGTGTATGTGTGTGTGGGGTGGGGGGTGGGGGTGGGGGGTGGGGGCTAGTCCTAATTGGGGGATCTCATATGGGGACCCCGTAGAGGTGTAAGGAAAGGAAGTAGTAGGAGATGTGGTAAACGTGCCACAATGGATGTAAGGAAAGGTGGAGGGAGAAAGGAAGTAATAGTGGATGTGGATCCCGGGTGGTAGAAACCGCGATCTTTTACGACCATTGGCTTCCAGTAGTATACTACCACACCATATGTATACTCCAAGAGTCATCATCAGTCCCCAAGTCGCCAAAATCACCCCAAATCACTTTATTTAGTTCGGATCTCTGGAGAACAATAAAAGCACATAAATAGGTCTCGATACGATTAACAGGCTGTGTATGTAAGGCATCCTGCAGGGTTAAGAAACTGTGTAGACTGGTACGGGCTTTGATAAATGAAATGGTCGCCGAAAGGAGTCGACAGAGGATGAGACATGGCTGTTAATCCTGTAGTAGAGATACAAGTCACTATTAATGGTACAATGCTGCAAGGCTGGTAGACGACTATGATATTGGGTGACTATGGTCGATCATAGGGCAGATGGTGGTGACTATGGACAAGTCAGGAGTAATGGTCTTAGACCTATGAAGGGTATGTGGTGATCTAGATGCTAGGAATTGAACAGGCGCTATGAGCCATAACTATCTATCTATCAGATAGATATCCTCCGAGTATCCTCGAAAAGGTATTCTCCAATAGTACATCACCGTGTCAAAGGTATCCTCCAATACTCAGTTGAGCATAGGAGTTGTATGTGGAGTCATTCGTTCGAGCAATTACTCGATGGCTTATTAGCTCGATTAGATTCGAGTTGTTCGAGCAATCTGAGATAGTTAGCAAGTCTGTTGTAGTGCTACAAGCTTGCAGTAAAGGTACAAAGCTTGGGTGTCCACAACAGAAGCTGATCATAGAACGAAATGTAGTGGCTAAAGACAAGTCAGCAGTAATGGTGTTAGATCTATGAAGGCTATGGGGTGGACTAGATGTCAGGAACTGAACAGACGCCAGGAGCCATAATAATCCTCGAACAGATATTCTCCAAAAGGTATCCTCCAAAAGGTATCCTCTAATAGTGCATCATCATGTCGTAGGTATCCTCAATACCTGTATGTGCCTATGTTCTGCATGTGAAGTGTGCACTAGCACACAAGCACACATTCGCACATCTAGCATGTGCCCATGTGCTGTATGTGATGTGCGCACATTGTGCATTATCACACAATCACATTCCACCAAACATAAGCCCCACGTTAGTGCAATCCCTTTCTAGTATCTAACCATTGTTCTAGAATCCCTTTTCACCATATGTGCCCATGTGCCGTATGTGTTGTACATTGATACACATCGTGTACAAGCACACAGACATATCTGGGAAAATCAGAAGTCTTAACATACCTTGTAGATACATAGATAGAAGAAGAGGATTCCGAAGGAATCCGAACTAGATAAATAGGAAGTAACCTAGGATTTTAGAAAAAAACCCGAGCCCGCAAAGTTCTTCTTATACAGAAGAACACGCCTTATAGAACTGCGTTCTACTATTATTGGAAAATAGATAATTCTAGGGAATCCTACCTGAAATAAATAGGTGGTAACTGAGGATTTAGTGGAAAATCCAAGCCAAATAAAAAGTGGTCGGGTTGATTGTGGTAATTCTAGGAAATAACAGAGAATTCTGGGTAATTAGATTTACTCTTATACAAAGGAACGCGCCTATTATTGGACAAAGGGGGGATTCTGGGGGAAATCCGTACCTAATAAAGTCCGTTTCGGTGGTTCTGTGTGGTTTTTGGTGATTTAGGGTATTTCGTGGGTCTTTTGGGGTAATTCTACGAGTAAACAAGGATTTGTGGAAAATCTTAACCCGCACACTACTCATATTAAATCGAACATACCACTAGAACATACGCCCTTTCCATTGTAGGCCTTTTGGTCACATAACAACCATTTGCTTCCATAGAAACCAAGATGGCGGCAGTATACAAAATGGACAACGGAAACAGGTGTCACCCTAATAACATGCACTGCGCATACGCACTAAGATCACGTATCACTATGGGCATGATATCACAAGATGGCCGCTCACACGGCCTACCGTAACAACCAAACATGACGTACCTAGGTCACGTGACAAGGACAGCACTTCCGGAGTCCGGGCCAGGGTCCGGCCAAAAAGGCACGATCTCCATATCTCCTGCTACTTTCCTTCTCTCTGCCACCTTCCCCTGCCCCAATGTGACACGTTTACCACGTTTCCTACTACATCCCTTCTCCCTCCACCTTTCCCTCCCCTCCATGTAGCACGTTTACCACATCTACTACTTCCCTTCCTTAATCTTTTGCGGATACCCCCATGAGATCCCCCACCCCCCAAAAAACAAAACAAATGGCACGTTTACCACATATCCTACGACTTCTCTTCTCCCTCCATTTTTCCCTTCCCCGATGTGGCACGTTTACCACATCTCATACCACTTCTACTTCCTTGTTCCCCTGCGGAGTCCCCCATAAGACCCCCCCCCCCCCCCCAATATGACACGTTTACCACATCTTCTACTACTCACATGTATGTACAGTCAACGGACTGACTGGATGGACCATGTCTATAAATGACAGTTACCCGAATCTTTTAGAAAATTAACCAAAGAGTTGCTACAAAATGCCAGTAGGATTCATAGTTACGTGAGGGAACGCGGTGGTTTAGTTGTGACGGAATTGGACTTCAAATCGAAAGGTCCATTGTTCGATCCCCACCAGGTGTACTGCGTTGTGTCCTTGCCTCGGCTCCGAGGTTCTCCCAGGGTACTCCGGCTTCCTCCACCCGTAAAAACTGTCTGACACGAGGTGACCCTGGCTGTCGAAGGTGTCGTTAAACCCAATAAATAAATAAATAAATAAATAAATAAATAAATAAATAAATAAATAAATAAATCGTTACGTAAACACCCCTTGTTACAACCAGAGAACTGAGTCAACTGACACCCGAGTAACTGAACTGTAATCAAGTCACGTGATATCATTATGCTTGAAGTGTGTTACATTTCCAGGCCACGGTAAACTCAGGGGCACGGTCAGGCCAAACGAAGTAGGGGTGGGTGCAAAATACTTTTCAGCAGAAAAAATTATTTTATCCCCCACTTCATTTCACCTTGTGCTGGGTTTATGACTGGTGATTATAAGACTTGGACGAGGGCAGAGGTCGGAATAGACCCAGAAATAGGTGGAAGGTAGCTAGGACTAGCTGAACTGGTAGTGTTAGAGTAGGTGGAATAGCATCTGTAACAGGCAGAAAACTGGGATTCTGGGATACGCTGAACCAGTACTCCAGTGTAACTTACCCCCCCCCCCCCCCCCCCAAGTGCGTGCAACTCTTTTAAGTCAAAAATGTGGTTGACCATGTCCATTTCCGTAGATTTTGGTGTTTTGGAAGGATTGTCGGGTTACAATGTAAACAGGGCAGAAAACTACTCTTATACAAAAGAACATACCCTCCAAACATACCCCCGCCCCGTTGTAGGCCGTTAAGGCCAATCACGTCCTACCATAGAAACCAAAATGGCGGTCTACAGTATACAAAATGGACGACGGAAACACGTATCACCCCTACAACGCGCTATGCGCAAGCACCATAACACCACGTATCACTATGGTAATGATGAAACAACATAGCAGCACTGGGATCCTGCATGAGATCCTGCTGATGAGGGTCGTCCAGGTACATGATGTACTACTTGGGTTAATAACGTATATTCCCCAGGGTCTTCCCCTAGAAATCGGAATGAAGTTTTCATGCCAATTGGAGCACCCTGTGAACGTTGTGAAGGATTAAGTCCTCAGAACGTGGAGGTGTAACTATAGAAAAATGACCCAAGAAATATCAGGGTGAGGGTGCATGAAACAGTTTAAGGGATTTCAGACATGAATGAATATAAGGTTGATATTATTCAGGAAAAGAGGGGTCACGAGCCCATCCCCTACCCTCCATGACTACCAAGCCTTGAAATAAGCAGACTGTCATCTGCAGAATTAGCTCCCAGAGGGTGAATTTGGAGATGCTACCCTGCACGGCAGGAATTTACCCTCGGTGAACCTCAATCGAAATCAGAACTCAAGCCTAAACAGAAAGACGTAGGAGAGGAAAATTTGCGGAATTCCAGCCCAACTGTATGGGATAACATCAGCAAATTCACCCTCTGGAGACCTTGTTTTACAAATGACAGATTGCTTATTTCCAGGCTTGGTGAATACTCCGCTGGGCATAATTGAGGTTCATTTGTGCTTCTTTCAACTTCTGTATTAAACCAAGTGATCAGATGCACTATTGAACTGCTTAGACAAAGAACAGTGCCTCAATCCTTCAAGTTTTATTCTTTCAAAATGAGACATTTGATCAATAGAAATCCACCTCCATGAAAATATGAGGCTCGAATAAATGTTTTTAAATGTCTTCTCTGCGACATTTTTCAAACAGATTTAGGATAAGAAACACTTCAGTGATGACAGACTCAGACATGTTCGTAAAATCAATCGGAATAAATCAGTAGCCCGAGAAGCCGCGCGTGATCATTCTTCCTGCAAAACCTTTGTTAAAGAAACGTGGAGGTGTTTTGTCGTTCCCAGATCGTGTCGGAGTATTTCCGGATTACGTAAAAGCCGTTTATCACTGTTTTAACCACAGGAGTAGTGAAGGATGATAACTGAGTAACATCTGTTTTAGAGACAGGGCATTGTTATTATTTAGGGGCACCTGACTTTCCCTTTGGGAATGACACTGAGTCAATAAACAGTGTTCAGTGATTTATTATACGCTAAACGATAGATCATCGAAGAAATTTCGGAAAGATAGAAAACGATCCCCCCACTGTGAAGATATAGAAATTTTCACTTTCACGATATCAAACAAAATGGCCGCTTTCAAGACATCACTTCAAGGTGAATAT
The DNA here is from genome assembly GCA_031216915.1 of Pictodentalium vernedei. NCBI lineage: Eukaryota > Metazoa > Mollusca > Scaphopoda > Dentaliida > Dentaliidae > Pictodentalium > Pictodentalium vernedei. The sequence continues at coordinate 625,307,039 of CM062295.1, forward strand.
GAGTCAAATTATCACTGGAAATGATCAATTTCTTCCAAAAACGCATAATGAAAAGTAAATCTAGTGTTTTTGAGTGAATACCAATCATTTCCAGCAATAATTCAACACGTATGCACCTTGAATTGATGCATGAAACCCGCTAGTTCAAACATGACCTGAAAGTCCGTAAGATGACCTGAAAGGCCATGTTTGGACTAGAAAGCCGCCAACTGAATCAGATTGCAATACGCTATCTGTTCCGAGTATTAATCAAATCACTTCCGCGTTTCAATGATTCAATGCGCTGTTTACTTTCATGCATCAATTCAAGGTTGAAACGAGTAGAATTATCAGATTCTTATAAAAAGTGTATAATAAAAAGAAAAGCTTGTGTTTTTGAGTGAATATCGTGCATTATCTCACTTGTGACTGAGACGAATGGTTATTTTCGCTCGCGTAAGCGATCATGAGATAATTTTCGGTATCCACTCAAAAACACTAGATATCCTCTTTGTTCTTAACTTCATTCTTCTTCAGCTCGTTCTTGTTGGGAGCTGCCTTTGGCATCGTTTTCTTGTTTGTTGTTTTAGTGTTAACCCTTTACCAAACGCAACGGCCAAAACCGGCCAGCGCTATTCTCAAAAATCGCCAATTAATTTTCCTTTGTTTTAATTTTGTTTTTGTCTCAAAAACATAGATTATAACCCCTCATTGGAACGAGCTCGTCGAGCTCGTTCCCATGAGGGGTCATAACTTGTGTTTTTGAGACCAAAAATGAAAAAAATTAGTTATTCAAGAATTATTTTGGCAAGTGTCGTCTGCTTTTCATGTTAGGTAAAGGGTTAACTTCATTCTTCTTTGACTCTTCATTTTTCAAGCGCTAGCGAAAAATAAACATTTGTCTCGGTCACCTATTAGATAATTGTCGGTATCCACTCAAAAACACTAGATATCCTCTATGAATTATGGGGTTTCTTGGGAAACATGACAAGGGAGTAGTTACTGGGGCACTTTTAAAACTTTGCCTCAATCTTGAGAATAAGGTACAAACAAGATTTTAGTTTAAACAGTATTTATTCAATAATTGACATGTGTATACAGTACGTGGAGAGTGGATTGTAACTAAATCACCCGCAGAGTGGAGTCATCACTCAAACTATAATTTTCAAATTTTGTACATATCGACAAAAAATACAAGCAATCTTTCAGCCAATGGACCTCCGGGTTTAACCTGGAGGTCCATTGGCTGAAACTTTGCTTGTGCTTGTTATGCCTTGCAACAAATTTGCAATTATTTCTTGGGTGGAATCTCCACTCTGCGGTGATTTAGTGATAATACACTCTCCACGCACTGTACATATCACAATAACAGAAGGGTAACAAAAAATTCTGAACAGCACTTGATACAATAGTATACACAAAACAAGGAAAGGAGATTACTGCGTAGAAGAGGGATTCGACAGAAAGCTGAAGCTTATGCGAGTCGTCTCCCTAAACAAGATTTTGCAAACGGGTGTTAGGAGTAAATAATTATAAAGTTACTTGGCCGTACTTGGATGTTTTTATCATCACGCAAATAGTGAAATTTTGGCTTCACCTCTTGGGGTTACCCAGCTCCAGTATAGCCAGTTCATGCATGCATGGTTTGTTGCTTCAGGCCGATTCTACTTGGGCTCAAGGTTTACACACATTTCGAGCACCTGTGGACAAACAGGACAACATTTGGTCAACTTCGACTAATTATTCTTGAAGAAAAAAGTTCAACATCTCTACATCAACTGGTGGCAAGAAAAAATAAATTCTTCATCAAAGCTTCAGTTCTACAGCAGCATAAAACACAGCTTTCAGTTGGAAAACTATCTCTTGCTTCAAGCAGATACAAAAGCAAAGCGGACCATTACGCGGTTACGGATTAGCGCCTACCAGGTTAATATTGAAACAGACCGGCACCTCCGACCCCAGACCCCAAGCAATCTATGGTTCTGCGTTAATTGTCCAACAGAGGTGGAAACTGAGGTCCACTTCTTAACTAAATGCCCTTTGTATAGTGCCGAACGTAACGATTTAATGCAGAGATTAAATAATTTTCTGCCACGCACCGACCAGTTAGACGAAGGGTTGATAACTTTACGGATGAGTCGTTTCGACTATGAAATAACGTGTCTTCTAATGGATTATGTATATGAGGCTTCTGAAATTAGAAAGTCTCAAAACTCGATAAGGAATAAACTATGTAACGTAATACGGTATAGCCACTGCTTACTATCAGTGTCGTAAGTCACCCAAATGGGGCTATTACAGTCCGCAAGTACAGTTAAAACTAGACGTCCTGTCACGAACTGTGCGCTTATCTAGGCTTAATTGCGCGTAGGAATTACGCGCAATTGCCATTTCAAATGACATCCAAAGCACGGCAGGTTCTCCTAGTTACTCAGAGCAAACACAGGCAATGTTTCTGCCAATGGACCTCCGGGTTACCTGAAACATTGCTTGTGCACAGGCCATATGTACAGAATTTGATGGCCTTACTATGGTCATAACGCGCAGATTAACGCGCAGACCAGCGTGCTATTTGTGCGCATGTCATGACAGGACTTCTAGGTTTAACTGTATCTTTGAGCTTCTCCTTGCGAAACCATGCAAGAATTACGAATCCAAATCGGTGGACCGTGACGCAACTCGTAGTTGGTACTTGGGCTGTCACGATTAATCTATTAATCGATTGTTGATCGGTCACGGCGAAATCGATTAGTATTTTTCGTTGTCGAATAATCGGTAAATTATATCCCGTTTTAGACGTTTAATATTTAAAAGAAAATATGTTGAAAAAACTATTGTTTCTAAAGGTAAAGAGTTAAGAACATCGATGTTAAACCCCAAGAAGCTATTGGAAGCATTTGTCTTTCAGGTACATTCATCAAAGTTTTGTTGATGTTCTGAACTTTTGAACCGTCGGTGTAATAATCAAGACCGGTCGGCAGTTGCGAAGTTCGCAACTGCCGACCGGTCTTGATTATTACACAGACGGTTCAAAAGTTCAGAACATCAAAGCTATGAATGTAACTAAAAGAGGATCGTCTTCGTTGTTTACTTGAGGTAGGTCAACTGACTTCAACTTCATTTTTATCGACTTCAAAGAGAAGGAGATGAGGGTCATCTAGGTACGATCAATCGATTATCATCGATTATTTGCGACGATTAATCGATTCCTAAATTAAAAAATCGTGACAGCCCTAGTTGGTACCGATTGAATGCACTAATCCGATAACATCCGTACTGATATAATTCTATTGATTGGAAACTTCAGTCAGTTCAACAAGATGTACAATCCCCCTTCAAAGAACAAGTGTGATGTGAGTGTGTACAGGTCCTATTTACTGTAACAAAATTGTTCGTGTGTTGCTTGTATTCTTCGTTTTCATGTTTATATGTTATCTACCCATGTGTGGAACAAATAACAATAAAGTATTATTATCTTGAGAATATGCATTATTTTGTGCTGTTAACACATTGCCTAACGTGACGTCCATATCAGACCTTCGCTGTTCGTCAGAATCGCCATTACATTTTATTTTTTAATATTTGCCTCCAAAACAGTATACCTTCTGACAACACATTAGAACGAGCTCGTGGATACAACAAAACATTTTTGTTCCAAGATGAACGCAAAAAAACAAAACAAGAGCACCCCTAGCGTTGCATAATACGCCCGATAGGCTTTTTTCGAATTGTACATAACTGTTGTTTTCATCCAACCAATAACATCGTACCGAACCCCAAGTCGAAATTAACCTATATCCTAGCCACACTTCCTTCAATAATACAACCACCATTGAACTATGAATGGTGCGTGTAATCTGCTACAGATTGCCTTTCAGCTATTGTGAAAAGTCTTGCTAGTAATTAATCCAAATAATTACTTCAAAATTCACTCCATTCTCTATTCAGAAATTTTGTGAAAATGGTGGAGGAAGAGGGAAATATGATCGGATTACCAACTCCAGGAAGAGTGGAATTTGACGATGCAAATAAACATTTGGAACAATACAATGTAACGGTTTTCCCAACTAATAGATCCTCGGGAAAGAGCAAGTATGCCATTTATGAAGAAATAGACCCAACAGTCTATGAAAAACAGCAAAAATGGTATTTTTTAAATAAAGCCTGGAACGGAAAATATTTTAGCCGGGATACAAGCACTCGTGCCCGTTATGTTATTCAGGCTGGCAACGTTGATCTCTTGGAATGTGAGTGGTTGAATGAGTCCGACAAAGAAAACAAACAGGAAATATCTAGAATCTACATTGAAATAAAAAGGGACTATAATGTAAGTTATTGTGATGAGTTGACGGTAGCATGGTCTGAGGTTTGCGGCTAGGAGCTTATGTTCAACCGGGATGCGAAGCGTCGAGGTTGAACATACGCTCCGAGCCGCAAACCTCAGACCATGTTACCGTCAACTCATCACAATAACGTTTTTGTTACAATAAGACTCTATTAATAGCCCAAAACCTACAATGTGAAATACGAGAGGCTTATTTGCCTAAACTTGTGATCGTTAAAAACTGTCCTTTGGCAAGGCAACTTTTAACGACCACGGGTTTAGTAAATCAACCTCCCGTGTACCCACGACGGCACTGGATAAATAATCAATAAACCAGATAAACTCATTCCATCTTAGTTCAAATCGTAAATCGGTTTGTAATTTAAACAACACTTTATCTGGAACACCGTCTGCTGCACGTGTTTAAAATCCAGAAAATTGAAGCGGCTTGTTGGTCACGCCGTTGATGAAGCAATTACGAAACGGGCGACGTCATTTTAAATATTTCGCGTGGTGACGTCAGACGCTAACATTTGCTACTGGAGCCGTAAATATAAAAGAAACTACGCCAGCTCTCATCCAATCAGAGGGCGAGGATTTTACCCTTATTGGAACATTGTATATTTCACCGTCAGACTATTTCTTTATACACATCAAATTACAGTTCAAGGAGACAGATTCAGGACGTGGTGTGAAGAAGAATTCCCCATATTATTGAAAACCGTTGGGTTATTTATCCGATTCGCTAACAGGGAAAGTTCATGTAAAACTAATTTTATTTAATGCTCAGGCATCAATTCACGCTGAAAAATTAAGTCATATTCCCCTGTCGGTCGGCAAAACGAAATATCAAAATGATATTTAGAAATCGATATTTCATCGTAGGTTCGGATGACAAATCACATGTACTTTAAACGAGTCAGCACATCAGTAATGAATTCCAGAGTCCCAAATACAAACGAATTCGAATAATTGATAGTGACAGTGACTAAATCAATTCATTAAATCAGCGGTTTCAAAGTTTGACTTTCTCATTCACCTTCCAGCGAAAAGCCGAAATCACTTTCAAATTTCTTCAGTTCAACTTCACACGTCTTCAGTGCATTGAGTTAAAAAAAAATAAAATGACGTGTCTTGTTATTGAAAATAAGAAAGTGGTGTTTTTTGTTATTGTTCTATTTCTTCGAAACACATTGCGATTATTTCAATTCGCCAGCCTTGGTAAATCGTAAAGTTAGGGGAGAAATAAGACGGGACTACTTTTTGTGCGGATACTCACACATTCCAATGGTTGGAGTTTGGTTGTTGTAATTTTTGTATGGACGCCGGTTCGGCACATAAATTTTGCGCCTTAATGGCAAATAAAGGCCACAAATTGGAGAGTTTGTAGTCGTAGAGCATTAAATAAAAAGAAAATTCACGAAAATTTGAAAATTTGAACAAGAAATATGAGGATCTTCACTCGCGACTGCGTCGCTCGTGAAGATCCTCATATTTCTTAGTAGCCACTCACGAGATATTTTCGGTATTCATCAAATTTTCGTGAATATCCTCTATGTATTGAAGATTCGTGTGGACAGGACCATAAACTACTTGAACAAACTGACCTGGATGTAGAAACGGACACTATTCCGAAGACGATTTTATCAGTGAGACCCTTGTATCGCAAAAAAGGAAAAAAAAAACAGCGGAGGCAAACGACACAAGTATTCCCGTGTATAAAATATCTAAACATTCTGGTGTTCAGAGTGAGCAAGAAATCCTACGAAACGCTAGACGTCTGGATATTTTGGAAAATAATCTAATAAAAGTTATAGATGAGCAGGCCAAGATGTCCAAATTGCATCAGGACACAATTGAACACACAAAGATGCAGAACAATAGTCTACTGGAAAAAAATACGATTGTCTGACAGTCTCCACCTCAAATTCAGAAGATTTGCGACTCAACAATCACAAACAGAACGAACAACTACTGCAGCATCACGAGGAACTAAAACTCCTTAATGAAGAACTGCGAGTGGCACACCAAACGACATCCATGCTCAGATTAGAGCATCGGAAAGAGCTGGATCGTGCCGCGACAGGAATAGCTGCGTGATTCCAGGAGAAACTACAAACGGCGGAAAGACAGCCAAATAATATTATTGAAATAGTACATGATAGCCTTGAAACAGTTTGGAGAGTGAAGTTTGCTTTACTTGAAAAGTGTAAGAACTACGAATCCATCTTGGTGGACCGTGACGCAACCATCCTCATCTTAACGCAAAAACTGTCGGCATTACCTCACTACAATAACACAGAAAACAGTCAAAGTGACCACTTCTCGGATTCGCAACGTACATAAACAATACCGCATTCGCAAACACATGACGACTCAATGGATAACGTGGACAGAACCATAAAAAAGCCTTTAGCCAATCGCCATACGTCAATGATGTTCTTTCATGACTCTGTTTGTAAATATATCAAAGTGGAGAGACTTGCATGCAATTACATGTAAACAGGAACAGGTATACACCATAGATGCTCTTCAGGAGAGAGCAAAGCCGTTAGAAAATACGCAAACAGTGGTCACACACGAAAGGATTAACGATTTAAAGGAACATGCTTTTGTGAACAAGGAGCAACACTGCAATGATTTTGTTGAAGCCATCAGAAGATTTAAGGACAAAGCAGATTACGTGGTAGTCTCTTTAGTGACACCAAACAATTCCGAGTCGGATCCCCTACTCAGGCAGAGATGCGTAGATTTCAAGCGCAGGATACGTTCGAATCTTTGAAAACAATCCTCATATACTCATTTGTGACAATTCAAACTTTTGTGAGAACGGTAGCCTACCAGACTATCAATTTGAAGACATTTCGTCCCTTGAGTTCCAATGTGTTCTATGTGCCTACTGGCACACAGAACACATTGGAACTCAGGGGACATTTGTCCAGACAAGGCACCTCAAAAATAGCAGGTAACTTAATACGCAGTTTGAGTGCATGTTTTTACAAGATACAGTTGGAATCAAACCGCTCTGCTTTGCCCAGTGGGCAAACAACTGTTAAGCTGCTATCATACAGATAATCGATTATACTACGACCAGGTCGATATACCCGATAATAAAAAAAACCCGTTCAACTCGATTAGATTACGATTAAGTTGTCAAATTGTTTAATTTTCTTCAAATTTGATGTAATAGGTAGATCTTAGTTTGATTAAGACGGTAGCAAACCGATCATATCGTTGTCACTTCGTTTATGACTCGATCAGAACTCGATTATAAGTGGATCGTAACACGACCAATCAGATAGCGACTCGATCGCAACTCGCGCAACCAGATGCCAACTCGATCATAATACGTCCAATCAGATCGCGACTCGATGCTTACTCGAGGCCCACTCGACCAAGTGGTTTTCTACGACGTCCGCGACTCGATCTGTATATATATAACGGATTGAGTTAAGATCGAGTAGATCGACTTGCTGTTGAGTTGGACAAGGCCCCAAACCTCAATAGATGTTGACTCGATCAAGTAGATATCAACTCGATTTTACCTCGATCTATTCGATTCTTACCCGATTTTAACTCGTTTAAGTCGATCTTAATACGTTCTCAGCACGTTCTGACTTCAATCATTAGATCGACCTGAGGAAACTCGATCATATCACTGCAACCCTAAATGATCGAGATGGCTGGGCTCGATATTCTCGATGATATAGACATTAAATCGACCACGGCGATCATAACACGTTCTAACTCGATCAAACTCGATCTGAAACTCGATCTCAGTCGAAGTATGATAGAATTGAGATCTACCTTTGGTGTGACAGCAGTATTAGACAGCGTAAACCATCATATTCTGGTCAAAACTCATATCGCTCGAGTCGTAATTACGGTAATCTAAGAGAAGGAAAATTTGTATTGAACAAACTCCGCATATTGTTACTACAGTCACGTCACTGATGGTTTCAAGTGACACCTTGATGGTAACTTTCCTAATTTGTCTTTATCATCTACGTTATCTTAAAATTAGCTACTACAACATCAACGGGTTGTATTAACGAATTGGCAGGTCAAGACAATGTAAACTTGCAAATAACGATTTTGAAAAGCTCACGAAGAGCGACTTTATATGTTTAGACGAAACGCATTCTAAGAGAGACGACCGCGGGCTATTTCTGCAAGAGTACGACTGCTTTTCGGGGAAAAAAATTAGGGGGCTTGCTTTTCTAATTCGAAGCTCAATAAACGAGTGTGTTAGTTTCAAGCCGGTGACTTCTTAGAATTTCCAATGGTTCCGGTTGTGTAAATCCTTCTTCGGTATGCTCTAGGATATTTACGTTTACGCTGTATATCTTGCACCTGTCAACTCGGTGGTGTACAATAAAAACCTTCCAATACCGTTTGATGGTACAGAAGCAGATATCACCAAATACAATCTCAGGGGGGGGGGGGGGGGGGGGGGGGGGCAGGTTGTTCTCCTTGAAGGCGTGAATGCAAGAGTTCATCCATCTGATCGCGATAATATTGTGGAAGATTCATCAAAATTCTTAGACTTTCCGCGCACCTTCCGCTGTGACTCGCCTTTTCCGCAAAGGAACTCACGAGATACAGCTAAAACAAATGAACACGACAAACTCCTTTAAGATTTATGTATGTCGACCGGCATTAAACTGCTAAATGGTAGAACTCTTGGGGATACCCATGGTGAATACACCTGCCACCGATATAACGGCTCTTCAGTTGTTGATTGGTGCCGCACAGTTCACTGTTTTGGAGTAAATGAGTTTCACAGCCTGTCAGACCACTGCCCAATAACTTTGATCCTCAAAATAGGTAAACCCGCAATTCAGAAACTATAAATCAACTTCGGCCAATTCCACAGCAAATTAAATCGAACTCTCACGTCTCCAGCGTTACTAAACGGCGCCTCATCTTCGATGAAATGAGAATTAAATACCAACATCTTTTTAACACAAATTCCACAAGTAAAAATGAAACCAATGTCGATTCGATGTGCATTGACCTGACTGATTTATTGCAGGAGTCTCTACCAACCATCTATAAAACTGTCAGATCTATTCACAAAAGCAAACCCCCCGAAACACAAAATCGAAAAAATGGTTCGATATTCGAATATAAAAAAAATTATAAACACAAAAGCGAGGGAATTAAAACGAACAAGAGCCCTAGTGGGCTGGCCGACTACTACTGGACAAAAAAGAAATACAAAAAGCTGATAAATACAGATTATCATGATTATGTGCATGTCCTGTGATTTGTATCAGATTCGAGGTGGTGTCGACAATGGGATATCAACGAGCTGGCTTTGCCGGCGAGTTGTGATCCCTTCTTTGAACACCACCGAGAATCTGAAGCAAATTACAGGACATGCACATTATCATGATAATTCATTTATCTAACAATTCTGTCACAAACACAGATTAAATCTTAAGTTATTAATACAGTTTTGGGACATAACGTTGGGCGAGAAAAAGTTAAAAAAAACACCCCATATTTTATGGAACTATATTGTGCACTCTAACAAACAATGAGTAATGTGGTCACCGCAATTTTCAAAGTTGTGTTTTCAGATTATTCACTCTCAGTTTCACTTCCTATGATGATCCGCTTGAATTTACGAGTGTGCGACGTGGGCACATCCTCAGGAGCCGGGTAGGTGTAATATTGAATTGTGCAGTTTCTATTTATTGTGGGGGTGGGGGAGGAGTGTCATTGGCTATTAATAGTTCTGTTGCTAACTGTAAGGAATTTTGTTTTGTTTTTGTAAGCGATCAGCTGAGTCGATCACTGAAATGCACATAGAATGTATTCATACGCCTGTTATGATAGCCCTTCGCGTTAACGGAACCGAGTCGTCTATATGATACGGAATCAGACTGAGTCGTCTATATGATAAGGAATCGGAACACATTATGTGATAAAAAATATAGAGCGACCCAAATCTGAAATTTCGTGGAAATAGATAAACCTAACCCCAAAGCCTCTTGGAATCAATTCATGAATTGAGTGACAACTCCAGTAATAAGGATTCCGCAGCAAAACTCATTCCACCACACCAGCGGATTAACCATTTTCCAAAACTGATGCATAATAAGAAGCAGCCAAGCATCGGGACAGATATTGACCAGACGAAGATAGAACTGGATTACCCCATAACACTGCACGAATTGCAACGCGCTGTATCCGTTCTGAAAGAACAAAAAGGCCAGAGGCACTGATAGGGTAAACAACGAGATGATCAAGGACTCAATGCTGTGCATTAACCATTTACCTAACAGGAAAAGCAGACGACACTTGCAAAAAAAAAGTATTGAATAACAATTTTTTTTCATTTTTTGTCTCAAAAACATAGGTTATGACCCCTCTTTGGAACGAGCTCGATGAGTTCGTTCCAATGAGGGGGTCATAACCTATGTTTTTGAGACAAAAAATGAAAAAAAAATAATGAAAAGTAATTGGCGATTTTTGCGAATTGCGCAGGCCGGTTTTGGCCGTTACATGGGGAAAGGGTTAGTGCTTGTTATCTCAAGTTATTTAATTCCATACTTAGTAGAGGCAGCCTCCCCAGTTGGTGGCGCAGTGATCTAATTAAGCCTTTACATAAAGGGTGTGATCCAACATATACCTCAAATTATAAGGGGATAGCAGTCTCCAGCTGTGTCAGCACAATTTGTCTGCAAGATTATGGACAACGGATTAGTTGAATATCTTGAGTCGAGTAGCATTCTAGATGAATGTCAGGGTGGCTTTCGACCCAGTCATAGGACACCTGGCCATATATTTGCACTTCGCCATATTGTCGATAAATTATTTTAAAAAGGCGGAGTGACTCTATTGCTGTTGGCACGGTGTGGCCTGACGGCATGCTACACGTATTACATCGGTACGGAATGGGTGACAATTTTCTCAAAATTATACAAAACATGTATAAGGATGTACATTTTTCTATCAAGCTACCGGAGGATTGACGGAAGAATTTAGCACGAATACAGGCTTAAAACAAGGCTGTGTCCTCACCCCGAGACTTTTTAACCCTTTACCTAACACGAAAAGCAGACGACACTTGCAAACACCATTCTTGAATAACTAAATATTTTCATTTTTTGTCTCCAAATCATAGCTTATGACCCCTTATTGGAACGAGCTGAACGGGCTCGTTCCAGTGAGTGGTCATAAGCTATATTTTTGAAACAAAAAATGAAAAAATAATAAAAACTGAATGGTGATTTTTGTAAATTGCGATGGTCGGTTTTGGCCATTACGTTGGGTAAAGGGTATACGTCAAATACCTTCCGATTATATTCGATAGTGATTGTGGGGCCGTTGAACTGAACGGACGCCAGTAGGTGTATGAGGCCAATTCAAACACAGATGACGATGTACGTGTACATGTACACGTACATCGATGTACACCTCCATAGGATTTAGTGTTAAAATCGGGTACAGGTACACGATTTTAACGTTTTTTAGGGTGTTTTAGAATCGGCTTTGCCGATTCAAAATCACTGGATTGTATCCAAGAGTGAAAAAAACGCATGAACTTTTACGTATGTGTGCATGTACCGTTTTGTGTTTGAATCGGCAAATGGGTTTCCTCATAGGATTCAGTGTTAAATTGCGAGCAAAAAACGTTTTGTCGTTTCTAAATCATCATCTTGCTGATTCTAAATCATCCGCGTCCGTACACGATTTTAACACTGAAACCCTATGGAGGCGTACACGGAAATCCATTTGCGGATTTTACGTCGGAAATCGAATCGTGTACGGTACACGGAAAGGAGGTGTTTCTGAACCGGCAAACCCACTGTCACGTTTCCTGAAGTAAAACTAACACATGTTTATTGTTGTGACTGAATGAGGTTTTCGTTCAAAAGAGTAGACTATAAAATATGAGCGTCAGTTTTAAAAAGGTGTTGCGTGAATGAAAGGCATCCGTTCAAAAAGAGTCGACCATAAAATATGATCTGTAAAAATAGACATTCGTGTTTTGTTTTGATGTAACGAAGAGAAATTGAGTTTAGAGACAATTAGAGAAAAGAATCAGTGGTAAAAAAAGCGTTTGTTCGAGTTTGTCACTATTAATTCTTGTGAAGTAATCTTAATAAACACTTAATGGAATGTTTGAATAATGTTATAATAAAACGCATTTTCCACTCAATTAGGTTTGAGTGGTAAATTTTTAATATATTCATGATAACGATCAGAGAGATTTGAATGAATGAATGAATGAATGAATGAATTCCTTTAACGTTAAATTAGAAAAAAACAATTTCTTTTATGCGCTAGAATGTTTTAAGTGTCATCAAAAGTTTCTCTCTTAATTCGATACTGAGTGAATGTTTTTTTGATATGTGAATGGAATTCCTTTTAACAAACGTAATTTACTCTCAAAATGCGTTAAATCAGAAACCGGTTTGTCATGTACTGCTTAAAACGTTTTTTAAACTTTCCCAATTCAATCAATACTGAGTTGAGATGTGAATATTTTTAGTTATTATATTAAAGACAGAAAGATTTTTATTAACTTAAAACATAAAAATATAATTATACATTTAATTTTGAAAATAATAAAATAACTCGCATTAGCATACTGAAAGGAACATTAACAATTAAAAAACGAAAAATGTTTTTACAGATGGATTCTAGACGCCGAAATCAAATTTTAGAGGAGTATGAACGTGTTAAGAAGGGCATTCAGTCGGCTGACAGAAGCAGACGTCTTGGTGAGATTGAACTCAAACGCGAAGCAACAAAAATATTTAAACCCGTGACGGAGGGTCAAGAGCGAAGCAAGAAGGAGATAGTCGAAGAATTCAGACCCATAAAAGAGAGTTCTTTGAGAATGGTGGGTTCGTTGCCCGGTAGTTTTGGAAATCGGCATTCCGTTCAATCTACACCAGATTACGTTCCCACGGGAATTCAAACAGAGAGCGAGACCGACACCGATACAGCTTCGACTATCACCACTGATAGCGTCGCATCGTCTGATGATGGCGGTAAGAGAGATCTGTTGTATGGATTTTATAAGGATTCGGACAATAATACTTTTATTGGAGACACAGAAGTAGAAATAGGCGATGATGAATTGATCGTGGGTTCGAACAGATACGAATTGACTGATGGACTGCGCAGATTGCTCCTTTACGACAAGCCTAGTGATTACACGGAACAGGATTTCGACAAGTACGGCGACATTCTGGTTCAGACCCACGCCATGAAGAGAAATAACGATGCCAGAGAGACGAGACCCAAAGCCAACAGAGGTTACAAGTGGACGAAAGTGGTGAAACCCATATGGGATATGAATAAGAAGTTCGTCGAATCGGTGACTGGCAAAGGGGTGAAAACCACTTTTCTTCCGAGCGATTCTGACGCTCTGTCTCAGAGATTGAGTTTGTTGATGGCGAGCAGACGGGCTGGTAACACAGGGTTAGATAATCAGATAGTTACTATATCTGACGAATTGTTAAGACAGAAGATTTTGAATAAAAACCATTATAAAAGGCTGATGAATGAATTGAAGGATTGATGTGTATATAATAAGTAGAGAGAAACAAACAAACAAAAATATATAAAATTAAAACAGTAAATTTTTACACTAGAATAATAAAAGTATTTAAACAACAAAACGATTTACCAGTGAAAAAAAAAAGAAATATATTATAAAAATAAAATATGTTGGTGATAAAGAACAGGGGATACGTCAGAACTTACGTTCAAGGCGGTTCTGCCATCGTCGATTCTAAAATGCGAGCGTTCACGGGCGATGCGGGTAGAAAACTCGCATCGACCGCGTTTGAGGTCGGTAAGAAGACGGCTTTGGATGCTGGTAAAAAAGCCGCTCCCGAAGCCAGTGGTAGGATAGCTTCTGTGGCTGGCAAGAGGGCAGCCGACGCGTTGATCGACAAGTTGATCAGCCCGCCGGCGAAGCGAGCTGCGTTAGAGCGAACGCCGAAAAGTTGGAAAGATTTTAAGGATGCTGTGGTACCCATACAAGATTTAGCCAAAATGACGAGCGGATCAGGATTGAAGAGAACTCGCGACGGTGTGATATAAATAAATAATAATATTAAAACAACTGAGTTTGAAAAACATAAAAAATTTGTGTTTGAAAGAATCTAAAATAACAAAAAAAAAAAAAAATAAAACAAAGATGAACATTAAAGATATGTCTTGGAACAACGCCGCGACTAAGAGGTCGAATAATGAGTTCTTTCCTAAAAGCATAAGAGGCTTGATAGTGGGAAAATCGAATTGTGGAAAGGCCAATCTGTTGATGAATCTGTTGTCCCGACCCGACTGGTTGGATTACGACAGATTGTTCGTGTTTGGCAAGAGCTTGTTTCAACCCGAATACAGATTGCTTCGAGAGTGAATGGATCGTAGATTGCCCAAGGACGTCATAGCCAGAATCTTTGACAGTAGGGAGGAATTTGACAAGAGTGAAGCTCCACTTTCGACCATTTTGGACGGTGCGGCGATGGAGCTGATGAAGAGAAATGCATCTTCGAACGTTGAGTGTAGATTTTATGAGAACGCTAGCGACGTTCCGGATCCTAGAGAATTGAAATCGGAAGATAAGAATCTCATGATTTTCGACGATCTGCTTTTGGAGAGACAGAACCGATGCGAATCGTATTACGTTAGGGGTCGACACAGCAACGTGGACTGTTTCTACCTGTCGCAGAATTATTTTTGATTGCCCAGACAGACGATAAGGGAGAACGCTAATTTTCTATGTCTCTTTCGCCAAGATCTCAAAAATCTCAATCACATCTACGGCGACCACGTCGCAAACGACATGAGCGTGGCGGAATTCAGGAGATTCTGCAAGAGGGTTTGGGATGGAGGACTTTACAATTTCGTCGTAATCGATTTGACAAGCAAATTTAATCATGGAAAATATCGGTGCGGATTCGACAAGTTTTATGTTTCTGATGATAATAAGATAGAGCGTGAAAATAAAGAAAATTTAGAAAATAATAAATCTTCAAATAATTAGTTTTGAAAAAAATAAAAAAAATAAAATTAAAATATAATGTTGGAACAAGGAGAATTGTTAGAACGGATAGCCGAGAATACGGCTGCAAAACAATCCATTCAAATCGTGGTGAGTGGCGATTCGACTCGATTCGCTACGAAATTCGAATTGAATAGAGAGAAAAGATACGAGATGGCGTTGGTGAATTTGGAGACTTATTATTCCTTTCCCAACGTCACCGAAAAGAATAACTCATTGAAGTATTCCGACGGAGTGGATTGGTTGGAGATTCGAATTCCCAAAGGGAGTTACGACATAGACGATTTGAACAATTACATTCAGACGCGAATGAAGACGGATGGAAAGGGAAGCAACAAGATCAGACTCGCTCCTAATCCTAATACCTTACAGACGATGTTGGATTTGGAAGATAAGTTTGGAGTGGATTTCAACACGGACGATTCTATAGGCAAGATGTTGGGATTTGATCGAAAGATGTATCGAGGCCACGCGGCATCTGAAAATACGGTTGACATTCTCCCAGTCAATAGCATTCTGGTGAACGTGGACGTGATTGCTGGAAGCTACGTGAATGGTAGCGCTCAACCGATGATCTATTCCTTCTTTCCAAACGTGTCGCCGGGTTATAAGATCGTGGAGCAACCTCGAAATTTAGTTTATCTACCAGTGATTTTAGACACGTTGTATAGTCTCAAAACCACGTTGATGGATCAAAATGGTGAACTGTTAGATCTTCACGGAGAGAGGGTGACGATACGATTTCACATAAGAGAAATATAAAAGCAAAAAAAAAATATTGTGTATATATATAGAAAACAAAAATAAAATAAACGCAATATTAATTTTACAAAATTATTTTAATATAAATAATTATTATTAAACAAGAAAACAATTGAAGTAAATATATTTAAAAAAAAAGAAGAAAGAATTATGACAGAATACGTGATTAAAAACGTGAAGATATCCGCAGGACAGGGGAAGAATCTTAAGAGAGTGTTAACAACTCGAGGCGAGGCGGTGAGATTCAAATTCACTCACGAAGATCTGATGAGAGGCAGTCAGGATTCGATTGCCTGGACCAGAAGTCAAATCAAAAGGATGGAGAAAGCGATTCGCGATGGAAGAGGGTTGACGGTGAGATTGAGTCCCGCTCAATTGAGATACAATTTGGGAATGAAAGGTGGTTTCCTACCGCTATTGGCAGGAATCGCCGCAAAAGCATTACCCTTTGCCGCAAAGGCACTACCCTTTCTCGGAAAGACTCTTGGCGTGGGAGCTCTCACGGGACTCGCGAGTTCGGCAGTTGAGAAATTAATGGGTGGCAGCGGACTGTTTTTGAAGAAGGGAGGAGCCATGTGTCGCGTCCATGTAGACGACAGCGGTAAAGGATTGTATCTAGAACCCATTAGAGGTGGCAACTCTTTGAGTGGTAACGGTCTCTATCTGAAGAGTGGACAGAACATTGAGCAACTCGGCAAGGGTTTGTTGCTCGGTGAGAATTCGCCGTTTAAGAATATACCGATTTTGAATATGTTATTATAATATAAAATTATAAAATTATATAAAATATAAATCATAGAAAGTATAAAATAATATATTTAAAATGGATAAAAAGGTGGAGAAACAATGAGACGATAATGATGAATATCACGAGACAGAGTGCGAAAAAAAAGATGTGGAAAAATGGTTAGATGCTAATGATGGATATCTAAGGAAAGAACTGATGAAAGAGTTAGATAAACAGTGGGATAGACGGTTAGAAATGAAAAGAATGAGACGCTTTCCACCGTCACCACTACCTTCTGAAGAGAATGGTAATGATGCGAGTGTTACCAAGAGATGCACAACATTTATTCATAATTATGATTCGGATAAACAAATGTGTTGTTATAAAAACGTATCATATCACAAAAAAAAGAAAAAAAGAAAAGAAGAATTGACGCTGAAATTTAAGAAAAAAGGAAAAGTTATTATAATATATGGTAATAGTGAAGAATGAAAACAAAAAAAAAAACAAAAAATGAGATCTGAAGATGATCTCATTACTTTTTTTTTTTTCCTTCTTCTTCGCTAAAAAAATCAATCTCTCTATTGTTTATATTTCCAAGACCATTATTAGCATGTTGACACTCGTGTTTTCTCCTTTTTCACAAATGTGTTGAATGTTTATCTTTACTCTTTTGAGTTTTGTTACTTCAGTCCACTCACTCTCACCACCCACTTTCTTCACGAGTTCGAATGAGATGTTTGGAAATATGTAACGTCCATAGAGCAACGACAAATCATCCTTGTCGAATTCTCTATCTTCGGCGATGGCAATGTTCTGCAGATCGCTTTCATACTCGGAAAACAAATCGAGTGCGGCTTCATCTAATTTCAAAGGCATGTGATATTTGTCGTATTTGTGCTCTAAGCCCTTCGTCTCGACCTCGTTCAATTCGATGGGATTGTGTCGTTGTAACCTATAGATTTTAAAACCTAATTTCTTACAAGTTTCAACTCGTTTCAATTTCAATTCGCATCTTTTAGGTGTTGTTGTCCTCATGATCGATTATTTGGGGTTTTTTTTGTTTTATGAATTCTTGCAAATAATGTATATTTTAAATTTTGTATTTAAATAATAATTTGTCAAAAAAGTTTGTTTATTTTTTTTTGCTCTTTATATATATATATAAAAAAAAGTTTTTTTTAATTTTTAATTTTCTTTAATGTAAATTTTTTAGTAAATGTTTTTTTCTCTTTATATATATAAATAAAAAGTTAAATTTTAACATTTCAATCTCTCTATTGTTTATATTTTCAAGTCTGTTATTTGCATGTTAACACTCGTGTTTTCTCCTTTTTTGAAAATGTGTTGAATGTTTATCTTTACTCTTTTGAGTTTTTTTACATTGGTGAACGCGCTCTCACCACTCGATTTGTCCACGAGTTCGCGTGAGATTTTTGGATATATGTAACTTCCATAGAACGTCAAATCGTCCTGGTCGAATTCTTTATCTTTAGCGATGACGATTTTCTGCAGATCGCTTTGGTACTCGTAAAACAAATTGAGCATGGCTTCATCCAATTTCAAAGTCATCTTATATCTGTCGTATTTTTGCTCTAAGTCCTTCATCTCGACCTCGTTCAATTCGATGGGATCGTGTTGTTGTAATCTATAGATTTTATGACCGAATTTCTTATACGTTTCAACTCGTTTCAATTTCAATTCACATCTTTTAGGTGTTGCTGTCATGATCGATTATTTAGGTTTTTTTTATTTTATGAATTCTTACAATAATGTATATTTTAAATTTTGTATTTTAATAATTTGTTTAAAAAGTTTTGTTTTTTTTTTTTGCTCTTTATATATATATAAAAAAAAAAGTTTTTTTAATTTTAATTTCTTTAATGTGAAAATTTTTTAGAACAATTGTACAATACATTGAATCACACAAAACAAGACGTTATCTCAATTCTTGACTTTAGAAGATTTGATTCGATTCATGAAAGAAGCAGACGAGTTTTTAGAATGTGCAAGACTTCGAACGTTTAAAAATTAGCCTTCACATCTTGCAGTTATCATCATCTATTGAGAAGGAATCGGGTGACATGAACACACGTCTGCTTCGCGGAAATTTGTTTTGAACCTCTTGCGAGACTTTGCGTAAAAGTCATAAGAGTTCTATTTGTCTTGAACCTTCTTCTTTTTTAATAGTTCAAATGACATTGTCGATTAAGTTTTGTTCGCTAATAGTATTACGATTCAATTTTCTATCGCAAATCTTATCGTTTTCTTTCTAAACGCATAAATATAAATTATGATTTTTTTCTTCTTGGTTTTCGGAGAATATTGATTTATTAAACAACGTCAACGTTTATGTCGAGATTCTGTTGTGGATGTTGTCATCATGATCGATTATTTGTTTTTTTTTGTTTTACGAATTCTTGCAAATAATGTATATTTTAAATTTTGTATTTAAATAATTTGTTTAAAAAGTTTTGTTTTTTCTCTTTTTATATATATATATATATATATATATATAAATAAAAAGTTAAATTTTTAACATCCTTTTTTTCTCATATTAATTCAATTTTTTTCACGTTAAGGAACATAAAATTGATTAGTTTCATCAAAAAATATTTTTCACATTAAAGAAAAAAAAACAAAACTTTTTAACAAATTATTTAAATACAAATTCGAAAAAAAAAATATTCTTACAAATGAAGCAAACAGATAAAAAAAAATTGGAAAATTTAAATGAGAAAACTGTACCTCAGTTAAACGAGATTTGTAAACTATTAAAAATTTCACATTTCAGAAATCATAGAACTAAATCAAAAAAAATTGAAGTCATACAGATATATTTGCAAAATGAGGGAAAGGCAAACAAAATGTCGATAGCAACGACGTCAAAAAATGCATCGGTTGTGAAAAATGAGAAGAAGAAGAAAAAGATAGTAAAAGGAATCGAAATGCCGACATCGAAAAAAAACAAAAATGTTTCGATTGTGAAAAATAAGAAGACGACTAAACAAAAAGCCGTTGAAGAAGAACTTCAAGTTTCCAAAGAAAAGAAAAGAAAAACTAAAACGAAAATGAGTGATGCACTTCAGATTCTAGGCAAAAGAGATATATCAAGCGAAATTCGACGAGCAATAAATGAAGGGAAAGGAAAAGAATATCTACCACGACTCGCCATGGAACTATTTCAATCGAAGACCGTAGAACGGGAGAGTGCGATCAAAGGTATTTTTAAAACTTTCGACGTGGTTCCCTCGTTGAAGAAAATCGATTCGAAATTGTTCATGGAACGGGTGAAGAAGAAAGTATTGGATTTGTTTCACAAATACATGAACGTGGGACTAAAAATTAAGATGATACTCCATTGTGTGATGAATAAATTCGACGTGAAGTCCGGCGAGAGCATCATGAAAAATGCATATTTCAGATCTAACGTCGAACCCGTATTTCGAGGTTCAGATTTATCGGACGTTTTCGAAAAGATGAAAGACAAGATGTTGACATCTCTTGCAAATTATCAACATGAAGGTAGTAATTGGACGTTCGATGAGGTGTTGAAACTCGAAATTCACATAACTGAAAACGATTCGTTGAAAGGATCTTCCTATGTGGAATTACCATATTTCCTAGCTAAAAAACAATCCGTGGTCAACGTGAGAAATAAAGATAATCAGTGTTTTAAATGGGCAGTCACCTCCGCTTTATACCCTGTCAAAATGAACCCCGATAGAGTTTCTCATTACGAGAAGACTTCTAAAAATCTCAATTGGACCGGAGTGACTTTTCCAACAGAGTTAAAACACATCGAACGTTTCGAGGTTCAAAAACCCACTGTAGCAGTGAACATCTTGGGATATGACGATGAAAAACGAATGATCTATCCTCTCAGACAGACTTTGTATCTCGAAAGAGAAATGATGATTATTTTTTTTGTTATTGATTTCGAATGGTGACAATCGTCATTATTGTTGGGTTAAACATCCAAGCCGATTACTGTCGAGACAAAATAATAAACATGAACATAAGGTATGTTTATGTTGCAACTGCATGAACATGTTTAAGAGCAAAAAATCATTAGCGAAACATCAGGAATATTGCAATGAAAATCAAGGTCTCACCGTCGAAATGCCCAAACCCAACACCATCGTGAACGTGAAGTTTGAAAATTGCAAAAGAAGGTTAAAAGAACCATTCGTCGTGTACGCCGATTTCGAATGTTTCACCACGAAAATGAGTTCCTGTTAACCCAACACTCTTCAAAGTTACGTCGAAAGATATCAAAAACACATGCCTTCAGGCTATTGCATTTACGTGAAATGCGCTTTTGACTCACAACGCGACATGGGTCCCTTCACCTACACGAAACAGTATGAAGACGACGACGTGGCCCAAAGGTTCGTGGAAGAGTTAGAATCGAAAATTCAAATGTTATACGACAAATTCAAAACTCCGGCGAAAATGATCATCACACGAGAGCAGCAGGACGAAAATAACAGAGCCACCGAATGTCACATATGCAGACAATCGTTCGACGAGAATTTGGAGGAAAATAAGAAGGTTAGAGACCATGATCATTACACGTGTCTGTATCGCAGTCCGGCTCACAGCAAGTGTAATTTAAAATATCAAGATGCCGCTTTCTATCCGGTGATGTTTCACAATCTCTCAGGTTACGACAGTCATCTGTTCGTGAAAAGTCTCGGCACCTCACACGAAGAATTAAATTGCATCGCGAACAGCAAAGAAAGATACATTTCCTTCACGAAATGGAAGCTCATGGAGAAGAAAAGAGTAATCGATGGAAATACATTGGAAGAAAAAACGAAATCCATTCATAGAGGCATACGTTTCATCGACAGCTTTAAATTCATGTCGACCGCTCTGGAAAAATTAGTCGATAACATGAGCAAGGATAAAATTAAAATCACGAGCGAACATTTAGGAGAACGAGTAGACGTCATGTTGAGGAAAGGAGTCTATCCTTATGATTACATGAATGATCTAAAGAGATTCGAAGACACCGCACTACCTTCGAAAAAAGATTTTTATTCGAAATTATACGAATCCGACATTTCCGACGAGAATTACGAACACACCAAAAACGTGTGGAAATCATTCGATATGAAAACCATGAGAGATTATCACAATCTCTATCTGAAGACCGACGTTCTGCTCTTGGCAGACGTGTTTGAAAATTTTCGAGACGTCTGTTATCGAAATTATGATCTGGATCCTGTTTGGTATTTCACCGCACCCGGTCTGGCGTGGGATGCTCTGTTGAAGACCACCAAAGTCCAATTGGAATTATTATCCGACATGAACATGTTGCTCATGTTTGAAAGGGCTGCGAGAGGTGGCGTCTCGATGATCTCTCACAGATATTCTGAAGCTAACAATCCCTACATGAAAGAAGGTTTCGATTCGAAACGGTCGATTAAATACATACAGTATTGGGATGCTAATAATCTGTATGGTTGGGCTATGAGTCATCCTTTACCGATTGGAAATTGCGAATGGGTGACGGAACCAGAAGAGATACAAAAATGGAGAGACTATCCTTGCATTTTAGATGTCGATTTGAACTATCCGGAAGAATTACACGATGCACACAAAGATTATCCACTGGCTCCCGAACGAATGGAACCGAACGAAGGAGACAAGGAAAAACTCATTCCCAATTTATTTAACAAACATAACTACGTCGTCTACAGCGAGAATTTGAAACAGTACGTCAATTACGGGATGAAATTAGTCCACATGCATCGCATCATTCGATTCAACGAAGAGCCTTGGATGAAAAAATACATCGATCTCAACACGAATCTCAGAATTCGAGCTGAGAACAATTTCGAAAAAGATTTCTTCAAACTCACGAAGAACTGCATGTACAGTAAATCGATGGAAAACATCAGGAAGAGAATCGACGTTCGACTCGTCACGACTGAGAAAAGTGCTAAAAAATTAGTGGCAAAACCCAATTACAAACACCGAACCATATTCAACAAAAATCTAGTGGCAGTTCACATGCAAAAGACGCACCTGAAGTTCGACAAACCATATTATCTCAGACCGATCATCTTATATATCAGCAAGCGATTGATGTACGAGTTTCACTATGATTACGTCAAACCAAAATTTGGTAATAAAGCCAAACTACTGTTCACCAACATGGACAGTTTAGTTTATGAGATAGAGACAGAAGACGTCTACCGAGATATATCTCTGGACGTGGCCACGTGGTTCGACACGAGCAATTATCCCGTCGATCACCCATCCAACATTCAATCAAATGACAACAAGAAGGTGTTGGGTAAATTTAAAGACGAGAGCAGTGGTAAACAAATCGTCGAATTCGTGGGCGTGAGACCCAAACTGTATGCTTATCGTCTAGAAGATGAAGAGATCAAGAAGTGCAAAGGAGTTAAAGCGTGCGTGGTGAAGAAAAACATCTCTTTCCAAGAGTATAAAGATTGTCTGTTAGGAAGTGGTCCGGTGTATAAGACTATGAAATCGATTCGAAGCGAAAATCACGACTTGTATACCGAAATAGTCAACAAGATTTCGCTGACGGCCGACGATGATAAGAGATTCGTGTTAGACGATAAAATAAGCACTTTGGCACTCGGACATTGGACTTTAGATCTAATTAGAGGCGATATGAATGTGGATGATTGGATTCCAGATATGATTGTGGATGATAGGATTCCAGAAAATCAAGAGGAATTAGATGGATTTGAAATTACAGAAATCGATAGAGATGGATTCGAAATTATAGAAATCGATAGAGACATCGACAGAGTTTGTTTAAAAAGAAAAAGAAAAAAATAAAAAAAAATAAAGTCATTTTAGTGAATTATAATATAATAAATAAATAAAAAAAATATATACGCATTTATAAATAAGAAAATAAAGATATCCGTAGAAGGTGTCGTCTTACCTAACGAACCCCTATCCAACATCGATCTGTTGAATGTGGCAAAAGATTTGAAAATCAAAGATTTTCTAGGCGTGTTTTCCAGAGATGCCTTGCCGAAGAGAAGACCTCGACAATCGGAATGCGGAATTTTAAATCGATTCATTGGGTGAAGGCACTCACTGGGTGGCGTGGATCAAGAACGGGAAGAAGAAAAATTATTATTTCGACAGCTACGAAATCTCGCCGCCAAAAGAAATAAAGAACTATTTCAACAAATCGATGGTTCCTTACAACACGGAACAAGTGCAATCACCAGATCAAGTGTTTTGTGGTCACCTGTGTCTCTACGTTCTCAAAAGATGGTCTGAAGGAGATCGGTTTCAAGACATTCTCAATGATTTACATTAGAGAGAGATTTTTTTATAGTATATATAAAGATAATAAATTATTTTTAAAAAATTTTAATCGAATAAAAATGAAAAATAAAAATAAAATAGTTCATTTTTAATAAACTGCGTTTTGAATATATTTTTTCAAAAAAACAAAAAAATCCCACAACAACATGCCAGTTGATAAATTTGGTAGAAGTGACGACGAAAAAGTCAACCTAAGAAAGAAGAGGAAGACATTCAAAGTCGACGATGGTTACGACGTTGCCAACTTGGACGAACATTACATTCGGAGATATGAAGCTCGAGAAGAACCTTTGAACATGAACGATAAGAAGCTCTACAATCTTCCCGAGCTGATAGATCTCGCAGATGCTGCGACTAAAAAATACTTCGACAGGGGAAACGCCAATTTCGAACGAATCATGCTAGATAATTACGTGGATAAAACCATGACCGACAATCTCGATCTGAAATCCAAACGTTTGGTGAACGTCGCGAATCCCATAGATCCCACCAATGCCGTGACCAAGAAATACGCGGACGACTCTCACGCGAGATTCAGTGAACACCTGAGAAATAGATACATTCAGAAAACGATGCACTCGGAATTGAACGCCAGTTCTAACAAGATAACGAACGTGGCCACTCCCACGAATCCCAAGGACGTGGGGACCAAACACTATGTAGATCTGGAACAGAGAAAGTCTGACAGACGAGAAATGAAATCGGATCTGAATGCGGGATTCAACAAGATATTGAATCTGTGTGCACTCAACCACAGTCAACAAGGGCTACGTGGATTCTGCCGTGATACGATCACAAGAATACCTAGAACCACAAGTGGACAATCTCTACCTGAACAAACAATCTGGCAGAACCATGGAGGGTGGTATCGACATGAATGGTAAGAATTTATTCGGACTCAGAAACGATCCCGAATTCGATTCCAGCGCAGTCAGCAGAAAGTACGTGGATGACAACTCAGTCTGGAGAAAGGGTGACATAATGGAAGGTAAACTAGACATGGGTGGACACGCGCTCACGAATCTACCGGATCCCGTGAACATGACGGATGCCTGCACCCTGATTTCGGTGGTGGAGAAAGTCAAATATGCTAGACAATTGATCACTGTGTGGGCCGAGGAGGCCGGCACCTTAGATGAAGGAAAAGCTGAGTGGTCTTTCGGAAATGGAGGTAGCAGATCGAAACATGGTCAGGTGGGATATCCCATGCCGCTGGGAGGTGAAATCCTTCGAATGAGTCTGGCTTCCTCGGATTTGAATAACAGAGCGGTCGTCAATCTCATGGTGAATGGAGTAGAGAGCGATAAGAGATACAGCGTCGAAAAGACTGAGAATCAACACGTGAATGTTAGCACGTTCAGCACGCCTCTCAAAGTGAACGCCGGAGACAGGATTAATTTTGTTACAAAAACCAATAATCCCGAAGCCGCCACTTCCGTGGTGAGTCTACTGATCGAATTAGTTCCTTTGAACAAACAGTGAACGCGTGGAAAATAATGAATTAAAAAAAAAAATAATGTGTGATTTATTAAAAAACAAAAAAAAAAGTAATGAGATTTAGAAAGATGTTCAATCTCTCTAGATCACATTACTTTATTTATTTTTTTTTTTTTTTGATGTTTTGTTTTAATACATTATTTCTCATAATATTTCATCTCGTGAAATTGGATCACCTATCTCAAAACACGTGTCAACATCTATTTTAGCATTTTGAAGAGCTTTTATAAATTCTCGAAAAGCAGTCGGTCCTCTATACGTCAACGTGTCTAAAAGTTTTCTGGTCTTATCTTCTATCAAGATTTTACTTTCAATTTCACGTCTCATATAATCAGTCAATATCAAAGGTTCTGTTTCGACTAAAGTGTCTAGAATTATTGCTAACAAAACTTGCAAAATATTTTTAATCAAAACACGTCTGTTTCTTCTTAAGTATTCTCTTTCTTTATCATTCATTTTTATAATAATTTTTAATTTTTATTTATATATATTTTTTTTTTTCACACTCGTCTCTCATCGAATGATCAACATCTTATTTCCATCCGATTCGAATTGTAATTCTCTATCCGACAGGACCAGGGCAAAGGCTTCGGTTTTTCTCGGCATGTTCCTATCGAATTGCATCTTGATCTGAATTTCTAAGACGCTACTCTTGAGTCGTTCACTCTGTTTACTGACGTCGAATACGAACATGGGATACATCGACTTGTATTCACCGGGAGATATGTTATGTTGCTCATCAATTCGTCTAGACTGTGATACTTCTTTCTAAAATCAGCGGCGTCGCCGTACAGTCTGCAGAAATCGTTCTTGTTGAAAGATGCATTGTAATCGATTGCTCGATATCTCGTGGCGTTCAGAAACACTTGCATGTTTCTCAAATGGCAGTGATCGAACAGCGACGCATTCTTTTCCTGAGACCCGTCCCTATCGGTCTGAAACACAACCATGATGAAACGCAGTCTCTCGTAAGCGGATTTCACCGTCAATCTCCAATCGAAGTGATTCGTGGAGGGTGGAATGCTAGCCGTGTCGCACTGTCTCATTCTAAATCCCACGGGTAATTTACTCTTGGATTCTATGAACTTGTAGAGACGCGCTTTCTCCACGCTCGAAGGCTCCACATGCGGAACGAACCACAATATCTTGTGTAGAGTTATCTTACCCGCATTGGTCACAGTGAGTCTCACTATTGCGTCGTCGTCTCCTTTTCGAATCAACGTCAGATTGTGTTTAAATCCGTACATGATCTTGTTGTAATCGTCCGCAAATCCAAAGATGTGTTTCAAAGGTATCCTGAACGAAAACGTTCCTTTAGGTCTGGACGTCTTGACGACGTAGTCGAATATCAAGGCGGCTCCGGCGCTAGCAGGGCCTATGGTGTCTTTCACCCACAACTGATTAAGTCCTCTGGATTTCGAAAAAACATCAGGATACGTCAAGAGTCCAAACATCGTGGTGGCCTGACCGGGATGAAACACAGATTCTATCTCTTGTCTGGATAGCATGTATTTTATATTACTGAATAGATGCATGATGCCATTATTAGATAGAGTAACCGTGTTATCGTCGGCGTAGTCACTCCCATCTTCCTTGGTGAGACGTCCCTGCACCACTATGTAACTCTTGCTAGGATGTATGAATAGATCTTGAGTTTCGACGTTGATTCTTATCTCTCCCGCATTGTTCAAACTTGTTCCGGTTACCGGTTCGTATTCGTGAACCTCATATTCTTGAATACTTTCATCTTTCACTATGCTTTGTGCTATATCTAGTATATTTGTCATTTTAAAGGATTTTTAGATTTTTTTTTGTTTATTAATTAACTTGCTTTCTTTATCTAAAAATAGTTTTTAATTATTTTTTATTATTATTTTTCTCTCTTATATATATATATGTGTAAACAAGAAAATATTAAAGAAAGTAAATAAAAGAAATTTGTTTTCTTTATCAAAACTTTGTCTTCTGTAATTGTTGTTCATAAAACTTTCCGATGATCTCTTCTCCATCCAAAGCTTCGATTTCGTAAGTCACCGGATCGGTGTGAAATATTTTGATTATCACGAAGATTTCCGAGGTCCATCGAGGAGTATAACCCTTTTCGAAGTGCTTCTTATAAGCGTAGATTCTCACTCGATCACCGACTGCAAATTTCGGCGTTCTAGACTTCTTCCTAATCTTAGATCTTTCAGGATATAGATTCGCGTAGACCCGTTTTTCATTTCGAGGATCGCTAGCTTCCACGGGAGTCATCTTGATCGATCTGTGTCACGTGTTGTTGTAATCTTTGACCAGACCGTTCAGAGCGTATATGTATTTCTTGGTCGAATTCGCCGTGAAGTATCTGTGCATCTTTTCCTTCATCGTTCGATTCCAATGTTCCACCACGCTGGCTTTCTCTTCATCTTCGATCGAGTAGAGGTCTACCAATCGATGAACGTGCTTGTTGTAGAATTCCTTTCCCTTATCCACCCACAATTTACTCGGTTTTCGAGAAGACGAGTCGAACACGCTCTTCAGAGCCTCGGCGACGCAAGGTCCCGATTTATTCTTCAAAGCTCTGATCCAACCGTATTTGGAAAACACGTCGATGACCGTCAATAGATATTTGACGCCCTCGTTCAACCTCGAAAACGATCTCGTGTCGACCAAGTCGGCAGACCAAATATCATCCAAACCCTTCATGAACACCCTTCTCTTTTGAAATTTACGCACTATGGGTTTGTGTAACTCCTCGGCCAATTCGCTCGTCAATAATCGTTTCTTCTTCTTTTCCGATGCGCTTTTTTTTTGAACACCCCATCCGAATCGACGTTTCGCACCGATCAGATTGCCGA
Organism: Pictodentalium vernedei; assembly: GCA_031216915.1. Taxonomy (NCBI): domain Eukaryota; kingdom Metazoa; phylum Mollusca; class Scaphopoda; order Dentaliida; family Dentaliidae; genus Pictodentalium; species Pictodentalium vernedei. The sequence goes on from CM062295.1 coordinate 625,335,529, forward strand.
CCAGCGAACGTTCTATCTTCTCTCTCCTGGTCGGATTCGATATGCCTCTCAATTTCCACAACATGTTTTTATCGCAGACGTCATGGCGAGTCTTGGTGTCGGGATGTCCGGCGTAGCACAGATCGTGATCATACGCGGCCGCGTCCACCCTATTCACAGGTTTGCTCCAAGATTTAGGTGTCAGATCGGCGTTGAGTCTCTTGTTCAATTTCGTTCCGGGTCCCGTGAAACTGTGACCGGGCAGATGCATTTCAAAAGGTAGATTATTGATCATTTTATTCACGATGCCTTTACCTTTGCTCGCGTTCTTTTTTTTTTGACGAATCGAGTCTTGACAGAACCACACACGTCGCAAATTCCGAGAAGCATCTGTCTGTCGTTTTTAGTTCGTACTTCTCGAGAATTACTCGCTCGTCTCGGTAACTCTCTTACACTTTACGCAATACATTTTTAAGAGTTATTTAAATAAATTTCGTTTTGTATTTTATATATAAATTTAATAATTAATTAATTCTGTTCTTATTATATATATTTTTTTTTTCAATCGCTGCTCTTGAGTACTATCATCTTACTGAATTCCTCCCTGACCTCTTTCCTCCCCTTTTCCACGAGAGAATCCTTCATCTCTTCCTTGATGATCTGACGAGTCTTGATTCTCACGGCTTCTTTCATGGCATCGTATTTCGTTTTCTCGCTCAATATCGCGAAGTATTCTCCGTCCGATATCCTACCGTCTTTCAACGCCATAGAGATCATTTCGGATATCGTGTCGATCTTGGAGTCGGCCAAGACGCGAATCTTGTCGTGTTTCCTCGCCTTCAGATATAATTTCCTACTCAAAAAGTTTCCGATCGTGCTAAACAATCCGGCGGCGGGAGCCACTCCTTCTACGGTCAACACGATCGGAATGCCGACCGCGGTCGACAACAATCCGATGCCAGCCGCATGTAAACCCATGGAAATCGTGATGAGTGTCGTGTCGATCACGTTGACGAATTTCACGAAACGCGAATACTTCTTCTTGAGAGAATGACGAGAATCTCTCTCTCGAGTTAGATACTCTTGGATTCTACTGATTTGATCGATGCGATACCTCTCTCCTCTTTCTTTTTCTTCTAGCGATGGTGCCGTTGACAAAACGCTGATCGGCTTCTCATCCTCGTCGTCCACTAACGTCAGATACAATTTATTTCTGGTTCTCATTTTTGTGTTTTTTTTTCTTTCTAATATTAGATAAAAAAATTTATGTGTGTATTTATTTTTATTTTCTATTCTCCCTTATTTTTATATCAACTAGAAACTTAGACATATGCTTCATTGAACAATAATTTCATGATGCATCCCTTATCTTGTAAAGTCAGACTTTTACGCGCCAATTTCTGTTCTTCCGAAACTGTGGCTTGCTTTGATCCTTACAGAAGAGTAATCTCTTCCAAAACGTGATCACTTTCGCCGGTTCGAAAATACTTGACGACCATATCTTCCCTTTCCATCCACAGACACGAATGATTCTCGTGATCGAAGTCTAGGTGATCCCGACATCCGACGCATCGTTCTAACAAGAGACGACCTAGTTGTTCGTTCACGCAGAATGCGTAGGCTCTCATCAGCATTTTTAAAAGAAACCTTACTCTAATAGTCTGAGAATCGCTCATGATTTACGTATTTATTTTTTTATTATCTATTCGATTTGATATATTATTTTTTTAAATAACTATTTATTTATATATATTTTTTTTCTCTCCTATATATATCAATCACTTTTTTTATTTCTTCAAGAAACGTGACAGTGGGTTTGCCGGTTCAGAAACACCTCCTTTCCGTGTACCGTACACGATTCGATTTCCGACGTAAAATCCGCAAATGGATTTCCGTGTACGCCTGCATAGGGTTTCAGTGTTAAAATCGTGTACGGACGCGGATGATTTAGAATCAGCAAGATGATGATTTAGAAACGACAAAACGTTTTTTGCTCGCAATTTAACACTGAATCCTATGGGGAAACCCATTCGCCGATTCAAACACAAAACGGTACATGTACACATACGTAAAATTTCATGCGTTTTTTTCACTCTTGGATACAATCCAGTGATTTTGAATCGGCAAAGCCGATTCTAAAACACCCTAAAAAACGTTAAAATCGTGTACCTGTACACGATTTTAGCACTAAATCCTATGGAGGTGTACATCGATGTACGTGTACATGTACACGTACATCGTCATCTGTGTTTGAATCGGCCTCATACACCTACTGACGCATGGTTCACTGTTTAATGTGCGCTGAAGATCATGTACTATTATCGACCAGTAAAGAACGCCTCCAGAGGAAGCTAAACCTTCTGGGTACGTATCTCGCTCGATTCCTGGTTACTGAACCTTAATTCAGAGAAGACTAAAATAATAGTTTTCAATAAAGCCGAGAGGAAAATAGACATAAATCTTCAATATAAAGATGAGCTTATTTGTTCATGTGATCAATATAAATATCTTGGTAGCTACATCAAGCCGTCTGGTAAAATTGACGTCGACGTATTGGCCAATAAAGCACTAAACGCCGTTTACCTACCGCGACAGAAAATACACTCAGGCGAGATTGGTGTCAACGCGAGTAAGAAACTCTTTGAGAGTGCCATACGCCCCAACCTCACTTACCGGTGCGAAGTGTGGGGTGTTGATAAGTTTGGCCTCTCCCAAATGGACACTAATCAGAATTTAAGTAACCAATACGATGAATGTAAATATGACCATATCCAGACGAAGTGCTTTAACCCTTTACCTGACATGAAAAATTCTTGAATAACTGTGCTTTAAACCCTTTACCTAACATGAAAAGCAGACGACACTTGCCAAAAAAATTCTTTGATAACTAATTTTTTTTGTCTCAAAGACATAAGTTATGACCCCTCGTTGGAACGAGCTCGACGAGCTCGTTCCAACGAAGGGTCATAACTTATATTTTTGAAACAATAAGTGAAAAAATAATGAAAATTAATTGGCGATTTTTGAGAATAGCGCTGGCCGGTTTTGGCCGTTTCGTTAGGTAAAGGGTTAAGCAGCTATTGGGAGTACTAACAAAGTACTCCAGCACATCAGCTATAAGGGGCGAAGTAGGTGCTTATCTTCTTGATATGTTTATCATCAAGCAGAGTATCAGTTACTGGCTTCGCCTGCACGACATGCCTTGCAACTCTCTATCACACGCATGTCTAAGTGGAGCATACCAAACAGAAACTAATTTCTCGTTAGAAGCAGTCAGAAACATTTTACATAGCCTTAATTTCGAACATATGTGGCATAATCGGAGTACTTTTGAGACCAGGAGACTCATCGTTTCGTTAGAGAAAGCGCTACAAGAGAAGTATGTAACTTGGTGGTCATCGACTGTGCAAAACTCTTGGAATTTGCTCTCTATAAAACGGTGCAAGATGCTTTCGCACTGGACAGTGTTCAACCGATTTCCAAAAATGGTCGCTGACCGATTACCGGCCGATTCTGATGCCAATTCCGACTGTAATACCGTGCACTACAAGACAAGTCGAGGAAAGAACTACATTAAACAGAACATTTTTCACAGTGATAAACTTCTTTGACTGGGATCGTAGTAAAATTACCAGTTAGGCACACTTGGGCGGTAAATGTAGCTCTCAGAACCACGTTTACCGCCCAAGTGCGTGCGACTGATCATTTTATTGCGACCTGGGTCAATGGAGTGCAATCTTCACTTTTCCGGTATGAACTGGCGATTGCCTCAAGTACGCTCAATTGTAAGCTTTACATGTCGTTTAACATGTATATCCCGTAAAGGGGCGTCTAGAGAGATTAACAATACACATTATGGCTGTTTCTCAACTTTATTGAATGGTATCGTTAACATCATTTTACATTAAAAATTGAACAATTGCAGAAAATAATAAAATGCGGTTAATGAACCATCACAAAACGCTTGGCAACAATCGGTTGAACCGATGTTCCAGGAGCCGTTGCTGTTGTCATCCGATTGCCCACAGTCGGCCGCTTGTGGTGGCCGGTTCCATTCATCGGTTGAATACTAGCTCTGGAGGAATATTTCACAACGGAAAAGAACCATGTTACTAGGCGTTCGTTTACAAAATTGGGAATACGTGCCCATAGACTAGTGCATGAGACTGGTAGGCATAGGAGACCACCTATTCCCTCTAATGAAATATTTTGTCAGTTTTGTACAGATAGAGCAGAAGCTGAAATTCATTTCCTTTTCGAATGTTCGTGTTAATCGCAAGAAAGACAAACATTCCTACAGGAAATAGACGTCATTATCACAGGTTTTGCTGACATGAATCATCTTGATCTTACAGCGACACTAATCGATTCTTTTGATTATGACATAACCCCCAGAGTCATGCGTTATGTTCAGAACCTGTTCTCTTGGCGTGGAGAAGCTCTTCCAACTTCACAAATCAGTTACAATTGAGATGTTCCTATCTCGTCTATCTTATTTATATTATATTAATAATAATAATTATTATTGTCAATAGTTTCATAACACTGGTACATGACAATTTAACCCTATCCCCAACGAATCGGCCTCATCCGCCCGCGTAATATGCAAATTCAGCAGTTGAAAAAAGGTTACTTTTCAAAAAATGTCAACAAAACCATATCATGTGACCCCTCGTTGGACGAGCTCGTCGAGCTCGTTCCAACGAGGGGTCACATGATATGGTTTTGTTGAAATTCTTTGAAAAATTTGAAAAAATGATATTTAAAATAATAAATTTTGATATCGTCTGCGTTGGGTAAAGGGTTGAAACAGATAAAAGTGACAGATAAGCAGTAAAAGACAAAATACAAAAATAACAGTGATACTCAAACTTTGAACAATCGTACATGCACGCTCTCATGCGTACAGTACGTGGAAAGTGTATTATCACAAACAGTGCGGAGATTCCACCCAAGTAAAAATTGCAAATTTGTTGTAAAGCATAACAAGTACAAGTAAAGTTCCAGCCAATGGACCTCCGGGTTATACCTGGAGGTCCAATGGATGAAACATTGCATGTGTTCTATGTCCACATGTACAGAATTGGAAAGTGATGCTTTGGATAGTAGATGACAATTTAAAACAGATAGCATTAACTGACAACAGACGAAAAATAGCAGTGACACCCATACATTGAACAATCGCACATGCACGCGCTCTGTACATATGTAAGCATATGCATTCGCAATTTTCCTTGTACTTGTTTTTATATTGATTCAGTACTCAATTAACCACAAATGAGACGTTGGTATATACCTTCTGACTTAGTTTTGTGCGTGTATGTATGTTTGTAAACTTTTTATTTATTTTTATTTCTCCACATTTCGTCATCTTAGCTATTGTTGTGTCCTCTATGTATGGGAATGTAAGTCAATAAAGTTGTTATTATACTGAGTCAAAAAAGAAAGTATAATAAACTTTGAGGAGCAATTGTTTTAGTATTATCTACTTTAATCCCAAACAAATTATTGTAAATTCATATTTGGTGTCTAGCTGTATGAATGTGTATAATTTCATGTTCTTACTGTTGCCAGCGTCACGTCAGGACGTCGCGATTCAGACATGGTGTGAAATGAAAAGTTCACAGATGCAGTCAATAGCGTGTATGTCCACCGTTTGCCTCTTGGATGGCAAGACACCGACGGCGCATGGACCTGATAAGTCTCTGGATGTCTCCCTGTGGTATTGCGTTCCACTCCTGGCTCAGAACATTACGTAAGTCGCCTAACGTCTGAAAATCATGAAGTTGTACCCGATGGTCCAATTGATCCCAAAGATGCTCGATTGGCGACAAATCTGGCGAAAGTGGGGACTGGGGAAGAGGTTCGATGCTCTGCTCCTCAAGAAAGTCACGACAGATACGCGCCACGTGACATCGGGTATTGTCTTGCTGGAATAATTGCAATCCGACGTTAGCATTGAACAAAGGACAACAACAGCGTTAAGAATTTCGTCCCTATATCGCTGTCCATTCAGATTACCATCGATGAATATCAACTGCGTTCGATGGTGCAAGGAAATTCCTGCCCAAACCATTACACTACCCCCGCCGAAACGGTCGCATTCCCGTACGCAAGCATCAGAAAACCGTTCTCCGCGTCGGGGATACACTCTTGCCCTACCATCAGCGCGCCGTAGACAAAATCGTGATTCATCACTAAAAAGAACTGTGCTCCAACGCTGTTGAATCCAACAAACACGCTGACGTACCTATTCCACTCTAACGGTACGATGACGTTGGGTAAGGATTGGTCCGTGGTATGGACGCCTACTTCGGATGCCGTGTTCAGCGAGTCTGTTGCGGACAGTTTGTGCACTGATAGTTATTGATAGTCTATTGTTAGTTCTACCAGGAGTAATTGCTGCTGTCCTCGTCGTCGGAAGGATGCGATCCCGAAAGAAAGTGAGACGTCCCCATGTGTCGGTATTGTGCAGGGGGCATAACTCTTGGTCGATCTGAACGCGGTCGGTCGGCAGTAGATCCAGTGGTTCTATACCATCCAATGAGACGGTAAATAGTGGCCACAGTGACTCCGAACACGGCAGCGAGCTCATCTGGAGGTATCACAGCCTCATGCATACCAATGGCACGCAACCTCTGATTTTCAATTAACCTTGGCATTTTTTAAAATGTCGGAAGACAAAAACTAGCGTGTTTTCTCAACAACCCGGGCTCTCTAGCACAACATAACACAAGGAAAATCGTCGGTCCCCCATTCAATTTGACATTCTCGGGTAGCACGAGCTATTTTGAAATCCGAAACAAGATTTATACGGTTGGGTGGACAACAACAACATGTCATTAAACTCTTTGCACGACTTCTTGTCCACAAACATGCAACATTAGAACTATTATATTTCATCATTTATGCTATTTTTTCACATTTGTTTCTATTATACTTTCTTTTTTGACTCAATATATTATTATCTTAACTTCTTTATTGTACTGCTACACCACCATGGTCAAATGTACACCAAGCGTAACATTACACATTAAGTTGGTCAGGAAAAAAGAGAAAAAATCTTATTTTTAAATAAGGTGGTACAAAAAACTTTCAACTTAGCTGGACATGCTGTTATCGCCCTGGGGATGCCACAGACCCTTTTTTGAAGACCGTGATAAACAAAGTGTGCAACATTGTTTATGCATTCTGTGTTGTCACTTGTTAATATATATTTGACTGTTGCTGTATCAGCCATGCTGCTGAAATATTCATTGTTTTGGGGTTTTTTTTGATGTTTTGTAGTAGGCACTCGCGCTCTTCTGTCAGCATTGTGCAGTGGAGGAGGAAGTGTGTTTCATCGTCTACCACCCGACAATGTTGACATAAACGCTGCGCTTCTGGGATGTGATAGTATCTGCCTCTCTCGATTCCCAAATTGTGGCAGCTTAGACGGAATCTTGTTAGGGCCTGGCGGTGTTTCGAAATTTGGAACTTTTTTTGGGGTATGGTTCAAGTTCAAATTTCTCTTTAAATTGCCTATAAGTTCTTAGTTTGTTTCGACCGTTTCGTCCTTCATCGCTGTTCAGGTCTTCCCATATTGCATCGCTGAAATACGAAACGATTGAGTTTGTATCCAATGGGCTGTCAACAGGGGGTGTTGGCGTTATAAGCCTTCTACAATTCGTTCCCTGTGTTCCAATGTGTTCTATGTGCCCACTGGCACATAGAACACATTGGAACCCAAGAGACGAATTGTGTAGACTGTATATCCAGGAGTTCAGGTATTTATCGGCTGGATAAATACCTGAACTCCTGGATATGCAGTCCTACCAGGTAGTCACCTGATTAGGGCTTCCTTTATCAGGTGACCACCTGGTAGGGCATCAATGTGCTCCTTGTATTTCTCCAAATTAATTACCATGTTTACCATCAGTGGCAGAATAGACAGTTCCAGTTTCGTACCTATGTTACAACAGTGTCTTGGTTTGTCTAGCAGGTGCTTGCAAAATCTGTCTTGCATATTTTCATACTCCAAATTATATTATTTAAGCTTTTTATAATATTGTAGTATGTAGTTCGAGAGAGTAATCAATTTTTAGAGGCGGTGAGTTTTTCGATGATTTCAGGGAACCAGGCCTCTGAGCCATACGTCACAATAGGATTTAGCAGAGATTTTAGTAGTTTTGTTCCTGTATGAGGTGATATATGTTGTAGTGGTAAAGATTTAATGAGGGCGTAACACGCTTTATGGGCTCTCTTGGAGAGTTCTTCTCTTGCTAACCCGAACTGGCATTTACCGTCGAGTTGTAGTCCTAAGTAGGTATATGCATTGACAGATTCTATAGGGTTGCCATTATAATCAAATCTTACTTGGGGTTTGTGAGGTGTTTTGGAGAATATCTTCGTCTTATTCTTTCAACTTTTAATTTTAAAAACCATTGTTTGTTGTAGGTGAAGAGTTTATCTAGTTTGTCTTGTAAGCCCTCTTCTGAGTTTGCTGAAAGCATTAAGTCGTCTGCAAACAATAGACATGGGACCTCGCTATGTTTCAGTATTAGGTTGTTATTTAGTCCTATAAATTCATCAGCCAGGTCGTTGATAAAGATATTAAATAGGGTGGGGCTTAAATTGTCCCCTTGTTTAACGCCTTTGTTAATATTCAAGTAAGCCGTTTTGCCATTCGAAAATTTCAGTGATGATTGTGGACTATTTTACATTGACTTTATTACTTTGTAGCATTTTCCCCTATTCCAATATCCGTAAGTTTTTTGAGGATTGAGGAGACCGGTTCTCAGATAGAGTCGATATATATAATCCACAAAACATGCGTAGACCTTTTTATTTTCTCTTTTAGTGTATATATTGATTAGTGTTTTCAGAATCATAATACAATCCGATGTTCTGTGGTATTTTCGGAAGTTAACGAATTTCTCGTCACAATATTCCAGTAATCTGTTGTTTATGACTGAGCTAAACACTTTCGCTAAGCAACTCATTACTGAAATACCTCTGCAGTTTGAGGTAGAGTTGTGTCACCTGATTTGTGGATTGTTGTTATGAAAGATCTATTCCAGGATGTTGGGTAAAGGCCACCAGACAAAATGTGGCTAAACAATTTTGTAGGGGCACATAGAGTGACCTTTCAGTATTTCAGGGTTTCATTTATTAGACCGTCGGGGCCTGCTGATTTATTGTTTTTGAGTTGGCATTCCGGAAAGAATGGGGTCTTCCCGGAATGTCGACATCTATTGTTCTCATACAGTCGACCAGTAAAGGGTTCTTCCCGGAATGCCGACATTTATTGTTCTCATACAGTCGACCAGTAAGGTGTAATAAGGTGTGATAATTTAATTAATCACCTATAACCTGCTTCATATTTGTGAGCAGTTCAGACGGAGTTATAATTAACAGAAACTCAGTTCACATTTCCATTAATTTTATTGGGGATTTTCAAGGATATTCTTTACACACATCAGATAATATATAATACATAGATATGATTTTGAAGAAAAATTTATTTTTTCCCTTAATTATTAAGTGAAAAAATTAATTTTTCTTCCAAATCATATGTTATGATTCAAAACTAAATTTTGGATCATAACATATGATTTGGAAGAAAAATTGATTTTTTCCACTTAATTTTGAATACAAGAATATACAAAAAATTACAAGATAAAAAATACATAAATATTTCAGAACAAACACACGTTTTATAGTCCTACAAGATGGGACACAATGTCACCATATTGAACAGGCGTCATGTCACCCGCCTCTAATTTTGCCTTTTCTGTTTCTAACCTCTCCTCCAATGCTCTATATTTCTTCTCTCTTGGTGGCATCTTTCCCCCGTTTCTGTTTTGGAGGACTGTGGTCTCCGTGAATGCCTGCTCTCCTTTTATCAAGTCAATAAACTTGTAGATATTGGGGTGGTGGTGATGCAGTTTGGCTAGTTTAGCATGCCACCCCTCAAAAATCGTCTATATCACACATTCTCATGAGAGGCAGTGCTGATGCTCGACGAACAAGTTTGATAACACCGTCATCATTTCCAAATACACTTTGTAGTCCGTGTTTTTGTGCGTTTCTCGAAATTGCTTGTCTAAAATGGAATAAGCAACCCTTTAATTCACAATTAAACACATTCCGAACAGCATTTTGAGCAGCAGTTTCAAAGTCGGTGACAATCCTGGTGGGCCGTAGAGGTGCTTTTAGCCTTTGGGAATGTTTTTAATGTATTAAAGAATGATTCGTAGGTTTTTTTAGTTTTATTTTGGAGTAATGCGTACACCAATGGAAACATGTTCTTGTCCACAAAAGAATGACTTGTTTTAATCTGTGTGAAGAGATTTGCGCACATACTGAATGTCCCGTCACAATAATAAAACACAAATTGAAACTGGTGTGAAGTTTGTTGTGCTAGTGTGAACAGTTATATGAAACAAACTACACCTAATTAACAATGACCTGTTCCGGCACAGTGAGAACAAATTTCAGTTTTATGATTACCGTTATTCAAGAATTTTTTTTGCAAGTGTCGTCTGCTTTTCATGTTAGGTAAAGGGTTAGTCCTTTACCTAACATGGAAAGCAGACGACACTTGCAAACAAATTCTTGAATAACTAATTTTTTCATTTTTTTGTCTCGTTCCAACGAAAGGGTCATAACCTATTTTTTTGAGACAAAAAATATAAAAAATAACGAAAATTAATTGGCGAATTTTGAGAATAGCGCTGGCCGGTTTTTGCCGTAACGTTGGGTAAAGGGTTAATCAATCAGTCAGAACGACCAACTGTTGTGACTGTACCAATGGACAGACCAGTGATATGCTCACCTTATAGAAAAGTTCTTGAAAATCCTATGTATGTTTGCTTCTGATAATCGCAGAAATACTGGCCAGCAGTGACGGTGGCCACTGCTAACGAAAAATAACACCACATCCGGGAACACGGCCCAATTATATACCTGAAACAGGGGGATGTTCGATAGATGTGTGGCATATTCGGGGTAAGATCTCGTTGTGCACACAGACCCGGATATGGAGTTTTCAGAGGTCACCACACTCCTCCCACTTTTAAAAGGCATGGGTTGGTTGAGTGTTATGGATGGTAGCCTTAACCACCAACACTTTGTTCAATTCAATATGAATAATAATGTTGGACAACATCCGTACAATGTATATTAATAATATTAACTTTGGTAAAACCAAGAAGCGCGCGCAGGCATGGTTTTGAAAAAAAAATAGACGATGCAAAACGTCAAAAGCAGGGGGTGTTCAATTTAAATAATTTCTGTCAAAAGTAGAGTAGTGTTACTCGATACTTTCCGTGTAGTTGATTCGGAAAAATCCGTGTAGATTAATTAACTTTCTAATTAATCCGAAAAAGAAATCTGTTTGGTTGCGGTGTTGAAAGTATTTGAAGCATTTCTAGGGGTACGAATAGTTTTTGAATTTGTTCTTTGGAAAGGGAATCTCGCCATTTCTCTTTGATTGGCGATTGAAAGGCAACGTTCGATTTCTTTCAAGAACAGGGGTTTCTACTTCCGGTTTCGGAATCGGAGGAAAAACTCGATTGGATGGTATGTGATTATGTAGTTTACCACTAATTTTCAATTTCACATACGCTTTACCGAATAGGCTGGCTTCAAAGCAGCCCTGCGGGCAGCTTTTGCGCGCGCTATAATATAGTCATCAATTTTATAATCAAAGGTAGCTTGAACAGCCAGCACTTTGTTCAGCTCAATGTGAATAATAATGTGTGGCAATATCCAAAACAATATATATTAATATAATACAATCATCAATTTTATAGTCAAAGGTATATATATATATATATATTTAAATTTTTTATTTTCCTTTTTTCTTTTTTATTCAGAGGGAGGTGCTACATCCCATAGTTATATGTTGTTTTACAGGGGATATGATACATCCTAAGGGTATTAGTAGAGGAGATACTTAAGAGATGGTGGACAGGAGTGTGCCTGAGAATTGAAATGCGTTAGGAACATCACCACCATATGCAGGCGTAGACACATGAATACCCAATGGACCGGAGAAGTATGGAAAGCCAGTCTCCACCAGCAGCCCATTGTCGGGGATCGTCTGGAGTCCCCTAATCTGCCTGTCTGAAGCACAATAACACTTCACCCCCACGCTAAAGTAGTCCAGTCTCGCACCACATTGGCATCACCGCAAAAGCAGTGAAGGTGAATGATTTTTGTGGACTGCAGTTGCGAACTACAATCTGGAGGCCTCAAGCACACACGTCGGACATGTGGGTGCGACATCCTTATGCCCCCGTAGGTGCAACACCAGGGTTTGTTTTTGGAGCACGGCACGTCGGCAGACTTCCTCCAGGATGTCATCCCGGATGTCCCAAAAAATGCTCTAAACCGACCTCATCGAGGACGCTAACCTGAGGAAAAAGTGACTGGATGGTTTGTAAATGCTGCTGTAGGAAGACTTACGGCAGAATACTGAGATGCTTTGGTTGCAGTCCTATGGCTGTAGCAATATGGGGGTTAGGATCAGGACCTTTGCGGTAAGTGTCTGGGTCGCAGTATACTGCGACACCCCAACTGCATTAACAGGGACCTGGGGAGGCCTTGATCTGCTAAGGTTCAGGAGGCTGTTGTGGATAGGTTGGGAAGGGCCAGTTTTTACGAGATCTCCACCTGCATGGACTTATTGTATCTACTCTTTACTCTTTCTTTCTCCAGATCACCTCTGGTGGATATCTACCCACATGTTCCTCCCTTGGTACCCACTGCACCAGTGGTTGAGGCTTTGAACTCTCACTTCCATGCGGATAGAAGGTGATTGTGGTGTAAGTGGTAGTGTGGGAACTAGTACCTAACAAACTACCACAGAACAAGAGGATGGTGTGGGTATAGCGGTCGACCCTGAGGGCTGTTGCACAGGCAGGACCACATTGAGGGGCTCAAAAGATGAGGTACAGCCTGCACTAGTGCTGGATACAATGGTGAGCGGAGCTACATACGATTTAGACAAAGAGCCTGTGGTGGTCATGGGAGTTACACCCTTGGAGATGATGAAAGTAGGGCGGCTGGTCTTTGGTAATCCAGCCAAGAAGAACATCAAAGCTCTTCAATGTAGCAATCCTGCCCTGGAGTTCATGGGCGCAAGTTGGAAGGTTGGTGGCATAGACCACCCTTGGTGCTCACAAAGAGCCAGCATGCAAGTACAGGCTGCCTGAGATGGCTCAGTGTTTAAGAATATAAGGCCACTGTTGTTAACTGTCGCCACCATCTCATCAAGAGATAGCATGAGAGCTTGGGCCAGAAGTTCCAAGCCTTTCATCTGATCAGATGGGTTAGGGGAAGCGTCTGCAGTACCTGGCTCCCAGAAAAAAGGAGGTAGGTGAGCAGCCTGACAATGCTTCCTCAGGGACCTGGAAATTGCCTCGCATTCAGGGAGGGCACATATGGGAGCTCTTCCTCTCTGACGCCGCTTTGGGGTGGCCTCTGCACTCCCGACATCAGTGGAGGACCTACGCGGAGCTTCCTGCGAGGTCACAGCAACCTGAGGAGAAGGAGAAGGTGAGCCAAGATGGCGCTTCTTAATTTTGTTGGTCCCCAGGGATGGGGGAAGCTCAATTAGAGGAAGTAATTGACCTCTTCCTTTAGGGTCATGTATATCCATATCTAGTAAACTGGGGACACTCCCGGAAACCACCCCCGCCCCTCCCCTTCCCAACTTTTGGGGTGATGGAGGTAACCGTCTGAACAGGGATATTTGTAAGCAACCGCTGTGAAGCAGATTCGGTGCGCGTACCCACCAGAGAGGTCTTAATACTTTGAGTAGTGGATGGTGGTGGATCGGCGGCATTAAAAACCACCCTGGGAAAGTTGGGGTCCTGCTTAAGGAGGAAATCAACCGGACCCGTGGCAACACTCTCTGAAGGTTGATTATTAGACCGCCATAACATTTTGCCCTTTGGGTTTTCCTCTGATTCAGATTGCATCCTAACCTTAAATTAAATAATAAATGAATAAAGAAATAAGTCCTGGTTCATCACACGCCGTGGACAGGTATACCTATCCAATTGTTCCGCGTCGTGCTCAGTTACATTCACACAAGGCCCATGATACCATTCGAGGCAAAAATCACATTGGATCATGAAACTTCTATTATCGGGCTGACATGAACAGTACAAAGGAACTGTAGACCCATAGGCCTGAGTTCTTGATAAATGTCTTTCTATCCAAGGTGGTAAAGTAGTGTCAGTGCAGGGTTTCAGTTTATCATGATGGATATTAGATACCTTATTATGAAATTGAATTTTGTAAAGATATGGTTGATACCATTCCTGGGCCTTGCCAGACTGGGTTTAATATTTTGGTTTCGCCCTTCTTGTTACCAGAATTCAAAATATAAACTTCATCATTTGGTTTGTAAATCAACATCCTAACCTGTTTGTCATAAGACTGCTTCATAAACTTTTGCTGTGATTTCAAGGTGGTTCTAGCAGCGTCATGGGCTATCCGAATAGATTCTTGCAGGGTAGTCACATATCCAGGTATGGTACCTGGATCTGGTTTTGATGGACACCCAAAAGCAAAGTCAATAGCGTGGTAGTAGGGTGATATCGTACTATCATCACAAAAGTTCTGAATAGAGGGTGGAGTGAATTTTGAAATAATGACCTGGAATAATTACTAGCAAAACTTTTCACAAATTATTTTCTGAATAGAGAATGGAGTGATTTTGAAATAATGACCTGGATTAATTACTAGCAAGACTTTTCGCAATAGCTGAGAGGCAATCTGGAGCAGATTACACGCACCATCCTTAGTTGAATGGTGGTTGTATTAACACAATACTAACCTGGAGAGGTCTTGAGTCAGAACCGACTTATGTTGTATCCCCAGCTGTAAAAACTCCCTGTCAAATATGTTAACTTCTGGTCCAAGATTGAAAAAGATTGGATAACATATAGCTGAGAAATGCCACGGACAACAACCAATCCGGACGGACGGACAACCCATTTGATAACTCTGGTTTCAAAACACCAATCAAAGTTAAATTCACTCTTGAATAGCTTCTCATGGCGGTTAACTTCTGTGGCAAGTTTGAAAAAGATTGGACAACAAAATTAATGGCTGAGAAACTCCCCGGTCAAAACTGTGTCCACAAGCTGTATAATGTTTAAGTAAAACTGTACCATAACTCTGGTTTGGAAACTCCAATCAAACTTAAAATCACACTTGCACTGGTCCTCATGGTGGTTAACGTTTGTGCCAAGTTTAAAAAAGATTGGACAACACTGGAATGGCGTAGTCATATTTCGCGAGAGCCGTACATCGCGTTCCGTGTTTATTACACAACCCATGCATTAAAATTCATTTAAATAAACAAATTTTAATTCCGATGTTTAAACCCAAAGGTGGCGAGTCTGTTTGTTTTGACTGAAGCTGTACTGATCAAATGGATCGATAAAAAATCAAAACAACTTTTTCGGAACCAGTGTTTGTTGAAATTCGTATCGCTGTTTCTCTTCGGCTGGTGCCCATTCACGCCTAACCATTTAGTAGCTATTACTGTCAGTAAAAATATAAGTACAAATTTGTGCAGATTTGCGAAACAGCTGGTAGGTACAATTTTAAAAGAAGTTCGAAGCATGTCAAGATGTAGGAAGATTTACCGAAATAAAGTTGACCAATTTAGATATAACGGATCCACAAAACGAGACGGCCACGGGACAGGGTTAATGTTCTGGTTGGAAATGATTGGGCTTTTTTTTAAAACATTTTCTCTTTTTGGTTAACTAATTGTTTGAGAACCGACTTTATTTTGCTTTGGACGTTTTCATTTTCACACTATGCGACAGGCTGTCGATAATTGTATAACAAAATTCGGAAACTTTTCGATGCATAACTAATGACTCGCTGGGAAAGGAACAAGTATGAACGGTGCCAGGCGGTACTGGGAAAAAGTTCCGCTTGTCCATCACTCATTGAATGCAGAATCATTTATGTCATAGCGGCTATTCCATTAAATACAAGGGCTTAAAGTTGAATGAATGTGTGATAATCCAGAGTCTCACTCTTGTTTCTAAGGCCATACCCCGGCGAGTCGACATATAGCCTTTGAAACAAGAGCGAGATTCTGATACAACATTTTGTACATAAACCTAATGATGAAGATAGATTTATCTTTCAGTGCTCAACTGTAATAATACGATCAAATCTTAATCTAACGAATCGGTATATGGAATTATTCCCCATAGGAACTAATCCCCCCATGCAGTCAAAAACTGCAGAGGTAGAATTTTTCCCCCACTCTAATTTTGGATGTGGAATTAATCCCCCAAACAGAAAACTAAAGTAGGAGAAAATCCACCCTCCCCCACTAGATATTTATAGGAGGAATAATTCCCCCAAGCAGAAAATTATGACTGGAAATAATCCCCTCCCCCAATAAAAAATGCATTATGCAGCCATTCTGATCTGTTAACAGTATTGTTCTAGGAAACATATCAATTAGTAGACGCAAACCGTGGGGGTTGGGGGGGGGGGGGGGGCAGATGTCCTACCTTACACAACCTCTAGTGAGTTACTCCAGTGAGATCTTTTCATTAACTCTCTGCACTCTGATGTCAAAATACAAAAGTTTTCAACAGTGCATTTTTCCCAGAATGTACGGCGGCGTAGAAGCGACATGTGATGTTTAGTTACTAAATTGAATATTCAATTTACTAAATTGAATATTTAATTTACTAAATTGAATATTCAGTTTATTACAAGACTGTTTATTCAATTTATTACGAGACTGTTTATTCAATTTATTACAAGCCTGTTTTTTCAATTTACTAAATTGAATATTCAATTTATTACAAGACTGTTTCTTCAATTTATTACGAGACTGTTTATTCAATTTATTACAAGACTGTTTATTCAATTTACTAAATTGTATATACAATTTAGTAAATCGAATATTCAATTTATTACAAGACTGTTTATTCAATTTATTACAAGACTGTTTTTTCAATTTATTACAAGAGTGTTATTTCAATTTACTAAATTGAATATTCAATTTACTAAATTGAAAAAACAGTCTTGTAATAAATTGAATAAACAGTCTCGTAATAAATTGAATAAACAGTCTTGTAATAAATTGAATATTCAATTTAGTAAATTGAATAAACAGTCTTGTAATAAATTGAATATTCAATTTAGTAAATTGAATATTCAATTTATTACAAGACTGTTTATTCAATTTATTACGAGACTGTTTATTCAATTTATTACAAGACTGTTTATTCAATTTATTACGAGACTGTTTATTCAATTTATTACAAGACTGTTTATTCAATTTATTACAAGACTGTTTTTTCAATTTATTACAAGACTGTTTTTTCAATTTACTAAATTGAATATTAAATTTACTAAATTGAAAAAAACAGTCTTGTAATAAATTGAATAAACAGTCTCGTAATAAATTGAATAAACAGTCTTGTAATAAATTGAATATTCAATTTAGTAAATTGAATATTCAATTTAGTAACTAAACATCACATGTCGCTTCTACGCCGCCGGCGGCGTAGAAGCGACATGTGATGTTTAGTTACTAAATTGAATATTCAGTTTACTAAATTGAATATTCAGTTTACTAAATTGAATATTCAATTTATTACAAGACTGTTTATTCATTTTATTACGAGACTGTTTATTCAATTTATTACAAAGACTGTTTTTTTCAATTTAGTAAATTGAATATTCAATTTAGTAACTAATCATCACATGTCGCTTCTACGCCGCTGTAAGAATGCGACTGAGAATTTAAAAAATTATATCTTTTATTACACTTTTCATGGAGCATGGGCAATTTGGAGTCAATGGCGAACATTCTGAAATAGAACAAGAGTGATAGGAGTTAATGTAATGTCACATTCACTTATCTTAATCATTCTCTTCCAAAGAATGTATTTGCAGTTATTAATTTCCTTTGAGGAATTTTCTCCATATCCAAAATCTTAGTGGGGGGGGGGGGATAAGTTCCGACTATTGTATTTTGTTTGGGGGGATTTAATCCTCCTTCAAACTTCTTCTGGGGGAATAGTTCCATGTCTGTACTTTTTAACTGGGGATTATATGCTGGGTGGGGGGGGGGGGTAATTCCTACTATCAACGATTCGGCCGGATCCTCCCACGTAATTTACAAACTGAACAGTTAAAAAACATTATTTTTCCATCATGTCTTACAGTATGATTTGTTGAAGTATTTTTTGGAACAGGCGCTCTCTAATAATTTGTAATAAAACAAATTTATACAAACAAAATATTATTTGCGTTTGAATGAATATGAAATATAAGCAAGGAAAGTGTTGGCTTTTGCTCTGGTATCCTCATTTTCTGAAAGCCCTGATAGTGGCTTCTAGCACTCAACCAGTTAAGAAGTCTTGACAGCAGGATTATATTTGTATTTTAAGCTGCGATAACATTTGGCTCAACAGTTGTCACTGAGCACTATTCGGGAGAAAATAGGAATTGAGATTAAAACTTTAAAAAATCGAAAAATAATAACAAAACAAATGACCACAAAGTATCAACGCGCTGTTTGATTTCGTTTGTCATAAGACGTACAAAAATATCAAAGGGTTGAAGAACATACTTTGAAGTCTGTGAAAAATGAATATGTTGATGGCGCACACCTTTTTCGTGGCCGAATTGAATATTAACATCATATTTTAGTTATTGTTGACAGAAAAACGGGTACCGATGTTGGAAAATTTATACTAAGCTACAAGCTCTGTGCAAGGTAACACCGTGACGTTTGATAAAGTGAAAGCTGTGGCCACACTAATCTTTACAGCCACAGCGTAACAGCTTTCACACCATCAAACGTCGTCGATTGATTGACTTGACGCCATCTCGAGGGAGAGGGGGTAGTTTGAGTTGCGATATTATGGAGATCAGCTTCCGCTGGACAGTTTTGCACTGTTGCACATGGGGTAAAATTCTAAACACAGGGCATAATCATATTGAAACTCATGACATGTTCAAATTGTTAATTAAAGACATATTTTTAGTATCAGATATTTGATTACATTAGGCTATTTGCCAGACAAGAGAATTTCATCTTTTGGTCATACAGTTGGAGCCTGATGCACAGGGATAAATTGCCAGAGGAATTATGGGAAACAATGTCTTCGAAAAATTTACTATTTTTTAAAATGTAATTTTTATACGGAGTTGCTACCAGGCGTGTAACTGAAAAATGAGCTAGAAACATATGATTTTTTCCACATTTTAGAAACAGGGTATTGTTGTATGCTCCAGGTTAAGTAATTGGGGATAGTGGAAATGTTCTGCTTTTAGGGATGCTGGGTGGCTGAGAATGACTGATATCGGCATATTTCCATGCAATTTTGCAGGTTGAAGCCATGTATTTGACAAAAAATCACCATTCAATTTTAATTTTTTTTCATTTTGTGTCACAAAACATAGTTTATGACTCCGCATTGGAACGAGCTCGTTGAGCTCGTTCCAATGAGGAATCATAAGCTATGTCATAAGCTATGTTTTTGACGCAAAAAATGAAAAACAAAATAGTTATTCAAGAATTTTATTGGCAATTGTCGTCTTCTTTTCGTGTTAGGTAAAGGGTTAATCTACAAAAACATAGTACTCCACGGTGTGATTGCATACTGCAGGATTGCCCTGAAGTGCAGTGATTCCAGAACAGCAGAACAATCTTCAGCTTGGAACAACATCATCAAACAACATCCAGCAATGCCTTCCTCTGCTGTTGACAACCACTGTTGACACGAGTACATCACTGTTTGTTCCACAACACATCAACTTTATATCATGTCTGCCACTGCTACAATTTCATAGCACTAATATCCTTTGCTAGTACAGTTAAAACTAAACCTAGAAGTCCTTTCATGAAGTGCATACAAATAGCTCGTCACTTTGCGCGTTGCTTTGCGCGCTATGACGATTGCAAGGCTATCAAATTCTGTACATATGCCCTATGCACAAGCAATGTTTCAGCAAATGAACCTCCGGGTTCAACCCGGAGGTTCATTGGCGGAAATGTTGCCTGTGCTTTCTATTGATAACCAGGTGAATCTGTCCTTCTTTAAATGCCATTCTATAGGCACCTTTCGCGCAACGCTTTCGGGAAATTAAAGCGAAATAGATGCACAGTTCGTGACAGGACTTCTAGTTTTAACTGTAGGTCCAAGTACTATACCACTACTAATAGTTTCTAGAAATATACCTCGTCTCTATTCAAACAAACTATTTTGTAAATTTCAGAGTGGCTTTCTCTCCAACAACAGCACAGTCTATCAGCTCCTAGAAATATATCACAGCTTATGCTCTGCTCTTGATGATAATCGATACACTTGTGGTGTTTTCTGTGACATGTCTAAAGCATTCGACAGAGTTTGGCATAAAGGGCTCGTATTCAAACTCAAACAATACGACATTAAGGTCCCCCTCCTCCGTTGGTTCCATCACTATTTAAAAAACAGAAAACAGCGCGTTGTGGTGAATGGTCACCTCTCTAAATATAAAGAAATTGTCGCTGGAGTCCCACAAGGTTCAGTACTGTATCCCGACCTGTTTTTGGTTTATATTGCTGAAAATATTGAGTCCAACACAAGCTTATTTGCCGACGACACATGCTTAACAAACAGTCAATCAATACCTACAGCGTTGACTAACACATAATCAACAATGATATAAAGCAAGTTAATAATGGGCTTGTTACATTTGATGTAGGAAAACACACAAGAAATGCTATTCACTCTGTCCACGACAAACCAGTATCCAGACATAACTTTTGGAAAAACTCACTTAAATTTTTCAGAAGATCACAAACATCTTGTCCTTGTTTTACAATCTAATCTATCTTGGGAAAAACATATTGATAGCATATCCAAGCGAGCAAATTCAAAATTATCACCGTTATGAAAGCTAAAATATATATTAAATCTGGTTACTCTGGAAAGGATGTACCAGTCATTTATTCTACCGATCTTGGAGTATGCCAGCCCCGTGTGGGGTGGTGCTTTTCAAATTCAACTAAAGCGAATAGATGATATACACTGCGAAGTGGGCCAAACCCGCAGAACTGGCGAGCGAGGACTCCGGACATTTTTCTCATTTTTCTCTTCTCTTTTTTTTCTCTCTCTCTATGTTACTTTCTACTCACATTCTTTCATTACTTATGATTTTTATATATTTTTGTAAGTTTGTTTATGTTAACATTTTATTTGTATTCTGTTGTTTGTAACTTGTATTCAGTAAGATTTAGGGAAAACAGGTTTTGTAAGTGCTAGCACTTGTCCTGTAATCCTTTTTTACTCTAACTTAGCAAATAAAATATATTTAAACTAACCCATTGTCAGCTTCCAATGATAACAGCGTCCATCACTAAGCCACTGTTGTTGTGGATTAGATGTGGAAGCTGATATTAGTGGGAGCTGAGTCATGGAGTAGACAACAATAGCCACGGTGGAAGGCAGTAACGATAGCCTTGTGCAAACACTTCAGGGTTAACATTGGTTGAAGGCTAGTGTACCGCCATCGTGCGCTATGTCTTAGAACACCGCTCCCACACTGGCAATCGGGACGAGGGTGTCTTGCCCAAGGACACAGGCAAATCAAACAGATCAGGTTCGATCCGCCGACCGTTCGATCTCAAGCATAACTGACAAATTTCGTCATTGGAAGAGATTTACGGCAAGACACTTTATCCCGGTTGCCTACATGGGCACTATGACTCCGTGTGCTAAGGCGTACTGCGCATCGCTGGTGCACATGTCTTCAACCGCTGTAACCCTGCTTCAGCCAAGCTTGAACAGAGTTAGAATGTTGAGGAGCTGACAGTTGCTCGTCGATGCTCGGTGGTTCTATCCGGGTACTCCGGCTTTCTCCACCCGTAAAACTTGCACGGTCTCGATTAGTCATTGTGCTTAAATATGTGACCTTAAAAACCCAGTAAATAAATACATAAGAGATTTACGGACCAGTTACCTCCAGTTAATTTCCTAAAACTGTCAGTAAATTTAACACCAGGGGTATGAGAATTTCATGTAAAAAATTTAAATTTCAAAGTGTTTCGAAATGTGCGCACAATTTCACAAAGATCTGGCATTTTCCAGTTGGGCAGTAACAAAGAAACACAAGTTGGAGTTTGGCATTTTTTTCCAAATTCGTTTGAACGTTTGACTATTATTCTCTGTTGAAACCCATTTAAAAGTAGGAAAACAGCGTTTTCACCATTTTTTTGATGTTCTGTAACTTTTTGTTTGTTCATTATATAAACAGTGTGGGCATTGAGGGATATAATACAGACACTGTCCTTTCTATCAATATAAAAATCTGGGAGGTGAGATTTGCTATTTTTCTCGGGAATAATAACAACTTGCAATTTACTGTAAAAGCACATTCGCTAAACAAGGCGCCTATGTGTACACTTACTTAGTGTTGGTAGGTGTGATACTGATAGCTATTCTTAATGACGTATTATCTATGAAGTAGTTACTTCTAGTTAGCTTGTTATAAAAAGCCGAGTTTCCTTTTGTAACTTTTAATAAACGAAAACAACAGACAGCTCCCAGCGTTGTCTTGTATTTTAATTTATTAAAAAATAACAAACGGAAACTTGGCTTTCTTTTCTTCTGCTGTCACGGAATTCTTCTCCACGGGAAGAATAAAACTTGTAAATTACTGTGAACACATTTGCTAAACAAAAAGCCAAAGCGGATGCTTAGTGTTGGTAGGTGTGATACTGATACATATTCTTAATGTCGGATTATCGGTGGACTAGTTGCTTCTAATTGGCTTGTAATAAAAATCCAAGTTTCCTTATGTTATTTTTAATAAACGAAAACAACAGACAGTTCAGGGAGCTGCCTGTTGTTTTCGTTCATTAAATACAACAAAGGGAAACTTGGCTTTATTCAATTCAATACTAATGTCATAGGTGTTTCCTCAACAATTACTTGCTTCTTAATTGGATTTTCCTCGCTCATGTAATAAATATACAGAACCACACTTATGTTTGAATGGGTTAACGATTACTGGATGAGAGCTACTGGCGGAGGGATGTCACGAGAGCCGTTAGGCGAGAGTGGTATCCCACCGCCTCTCGCTCTAGTCCCGCAATCGCTAACCCATTCAAACATAAGCGTGGTTCTGTATTTATTACACACCCAACTCTGAAAGAGAATTCACTGCAATAAATCGCTACTTGAATTAAATAGTCGATGATCTGAATGGTTCATATGATTTTACTGGGAAATTTTTGTCAGAACATGTCTTGAGTCTTTGACCTTGCCACCTGTGAATCGATGTTGATTTATTTTGTTCCCGCAAAATTATCCGAACAGCCAAAAGCTTACACTTCACATCAGACATCGGAAAGTATAAGCTCTTTAAATTTGTTTTGAAAAGTGTGTGTGTGAAGGCATCATTATATCTGGAGGATGGAAAATATTCAAGGTTTTTAATTTAAATACCATGCGAATTGGTCGCTCTATTTAAATTTCGTGCTTTTTGAACTGAAACTGAGTCTGAAGTTGAACTTGGATTGGCTGTGCTGTAAGTGCATTGGGATATTGTTTGTGGACATCGATCATTTCTGTTCTGTACTGTACTGTAACAAAAGTACACATTGGACAACGAAAGACATTTTTGTGCAATAATTAACCTTCCAGGGAATTCATTCGCCCGTTTAGTTTAACTAGGACAGTTTGTGATTTCAATTTCCATTCTGGGTGAATTCTTGGTAAAGTTTTATTTTTCACCATAATTTAAGGTTTCTGATTTGAAATTTAGCCTTCTTTTTATTTGGACTGCACTAACAATATGGACTTTAGGTAGGGCATATTTACTACATACAAAGCGAGAAACAAATTTCAGGAAAACTGCAAGAAAATGTCAGATATTTTGTTCTCTCCACCAATTTTACACAATTACCCCCTCCCATCCCTCCCCACATTACTTGCCAAACAGAGTTTTCTCAAAAGTTCTCAAAATGAGTGCCACCGAAGCCTTCGTCAGATGCTGAAAGAGAAATAAAGCGAGTGGGGTTGTTCTCACCAGTTAGCTCCAACTAATATTGATAATATGTTTAAAAATTGATGTTTATTTTCATTATTTGGTCCATACATAGTTGACCAAGTCACCAACTTGTTACCTTAATAGCTCTATCAATATCTTTTTCTTGGTATCGGGTTCAAAACAAATTTAATTTTTTGGTTGTCTGGTCCTAAATCTTCTCAATTTTAAATTTGGAATTATTTTGAATTTCCATTTAGCAAGTACTCTAATGTTCCAAATAATCATACCCATACTATTAATACTTTAACAAAAATGTTCCACCCCCCTATGAACCTTAGTTGGGCCAGTATTTTTTCTCACTGCCAGACAACAGAAATGAATTTTCTAGAAGGTATGCCGCTTAATTGATTCAATAGATTCATCCAACTGAAGTTTTCTGAAAATTCAGTGCATGGCTGATTTCATGGGTGGATATTCATAATTATTATCAATTCTTTGTGCGTTACCAACACATGAACAGTAATTTACATAGACGGTAAGAAGGCCCAGCAGACTTATAAATAGACGTGCATATTTTCTAGCTGGTCGATAATGGCTATTTATAGCCATTATCGACCGGGGACCGGAGTCAAATATGACGTCATGACCTACTTTCGGAAGCGTTGTTTATGTTTACAGTTTGCAGACAACAGTGGTCAAGGAGATTTTGTAAATTTATCTTTAATAAATGTTGTTACTGTTAATTTTTTGTGAATATTTAACGGATAAACCCAGCAACCCTACTGATACTACTGTGTCTGAATGCAAAGTACCACGGGGCGGTATTGATAATAATAATAATAATAAGATTTCCTTGGGCGTTTGGGTCCATTATCGGACCGCTATCAGTGATTAGCAGCCCTACGGTCATTAGCGGCTCTCGGCTATCGCCTCGGGCCGCTAATGACCGCTGGGCTGCTAATCACTGATAGCGGTCCGATAATGGAGTCCAACGCCCTCGAAAATCATGTTATTGTATAAATATCACACATTACAAGTTGTAATACAATGTTCTATACCCTATAGTCGGGCAGCTATATAGGACCCCCTCAGGACGAAACGAGACCGGTTTTTCCATGTACCTGGACATCTCGAGAGTAGATTTTCAGATGTTAACAAGAAGTCATCCTGGCTGGATATGACGTAATCCAAGATGGCGCCCATGAGGGTGGGTCAATTTCGCGATTTTACACCATCACTAATTTTTCTCGTTTATGGAAAAACTGTATGAGATAAGGAACGGAAATTAACTCATTCGTATTTATGATACCATTCCCCGTATAATAATATCAATCAAGTAAGTGAAAATTAAAGATGGCCGCCAAAATATGCCTCAAAATAGACGGAAATCGAGTTTTTTCACACTTTTTTCGCAAAAAGCTTCTACAATCATGATAAAACATTAGAAACCTGTAAACGTTTAGATGTTAAGTTGACCGTAAATTATTCTCCGATAATACCCACCGTGAACATGCACCATCGAAAGCCGATGTGGAAAACAAGATGGCCGCCAGTTCCGACCACCCGTTTTAAGTTATCCCGCTTATGTGATGGACAAGTTCACACTATCTCAAATTGTACGATGGTTGCGGTAAAAATGTTTGATACAGGACACAGGAATCAACTGTATAGTATTGTGGACACTTTTTCTGCGTATGATAAACCAATCAAGTAAGGGAATATCCAAGATGGCCGCCAGAAAAATGCCTCGAAATAGAAGAAAATCGAGTTTTTCGATACTTTTTCGCAAAAAAACTTATAGAATCATGATAAAAATAAGAATCCTGTAAATTTTAGATGTGAATTGATCGCAAATTATTCTACGATAATATCCAGCGTGTACATGCACCACCGAAAGCCGATGTGGAAAACAAGATGGCCGCAAGGGGGACCACCCGTTTCCAATTATCCCGCTTATGTAATGGACATCTAGTTCGGATTGCTTTGGAATCCTCGGTTTCTATCTGTTCTGTCTGTACATGACACTATTCTGACTATATTGGCCGCCTACCCAGTCTCAGCTGTCTCTGTCCCAGCCTCTGACCTCAACCAAGTCTTATAATCACCAGTCAGATTGCTTCATTTCCCATAATATGTGCATACGCATACAGTTATCCCCTTGTATATAACGAAGTCCAATATGATTCCCAAGGCCAAGCGACAATCGATTAGGAACAGATATTGCTCGAATGGCTCGAATCTTATCCAGCGAATAAGCTATCGAGTAGCAACTGGAACAGGCATTGCTCTAATGGCTCGAAACTAATCGAGAAAATAAGACATAAAGTATTTACTCGAACGAGTGACTCCTCTTAAGACTCTTATCCTCATCTGGGTATTGGACGATACCTATGACATGGTGATGTAGTGCTGGAGGATAACTTTTGAGGATACCTCTTAGAGGATATTTATCGGATGATATCTATCTGAAGACAGTTATGGTTCCTAGTGTATGTTCGGTTCCTTGCATCTAGACCTCCCCATAGCCTTTATAGCTCCAATACCGCTACTGCTGACTTGTCCAACATCGCCATCGTCTGTCCTGTGATTAACTACTACTGTAGTCACCCAATCTGGTAGTCCTCTTCCAGCACTACTTCAGGCTTGCTAACTATCTCAATTGCTCGACCGACTAGAACACCATCGAGCAAATAAGCCATCGAGTAATTGCTCGAACGAGAGACTACTCTTTCGACACTTACCCACATCTCGGTATTGGAGGATACTTATGACATGGTGATGTAGTACTGACGGATACCTTTGGAAGAAACCTTTTAAGCATACCCTTTAGAGGATACTAACCTGAAGATAGTTATAGTCCCTGGTACCTGGTCGGCTTATAGTTTTTATTGCTCTAAGACCACTACTGTTGATTTACCCATATTCACTATCATCTGTCCTATCATTGGCTTCTACAGCAGTCACCCAATACCATAGTCTTCTATCACCCTTGCAGCCTTGAACCATTACGTCTGACTTGTAGCACTACTACAGGCATGCTGACTATCTATGACTTGACTCTACGCTCGGCCACAGGTTTAATAAGATTGCTTCATCCCCATTTTATAGAGAGTCAGCTTCACATTCAGATTCAGATTCTTTATTTACGGTACACATACATGTAAAATGGTTACAAATAAACATATTACACAAATGTAATGAGTAGTATACCGTGGGAAGTGGCATAGCCAGATTGGCTGTCTACCTGCCACCCCCTGGAAGAAGATGGGGTGATTGCAAACATACTGTGACTGAAAGAATGAACTGAGGGCCAGTTATGTGACACATGATGGAGAATGACGATCGAATGATTACTTTTCTGGGATTAGAGTATTGGTGCTTCATTTTCGCCAGCGGAAAGACGGTGCTTCAATGTAGGCAAGAAGCAACCTGCCTATACGACTCCCGCCACTACTTATCATAACACCTGAGGGCGGCAACAAGTCCCATCGTGCAGTTCGTATCGTTTAGACTGCGACAAAGAGGTTGGCCATGATGTTTGGGCGTGGTGTCTACGTTAGCTGCATTTTCATCGTAGGATGACGAATGTTATGATTTATTTGTTTAGACTTTTGTTTGCAAGTTCTTAATTGCATCCATGTAGTATTTTACATAGCTCCACTGTAAGGAGGAAGCGCGACATGTTGCACAAGACGAGGATTCCAGATTTAGACGCGGACCACGGCTTTGACAATTTCCAAATTTACGAAGTTTACGAAGTGCAATGGGGGCAGTAGGGATTATTGCAGCTGACATAATTGGAATATGAGGAAATGAATGTGGAAGCTAAGTTGTTCTTAAGCATGCTTCTGTCGCTAATATTACGAGTTGTGTCGTCCAGAGCATTCCATAGTTTCGGGAAGGAGTATGAAGGAACTTTATCCAGAGTTTGGGTCCGTGTTTTTTCTATGTATAGGAAGCCCAACTGTCTAGTTCTCCTACCAGATGAATTGTCAGTAATTTTAAATACATCATTGAAAGAAACCGGTAATCTGCCGTTCTGCCAGTCAAACACGAACAGTAGTGCATGTAGCCTAAACAAATCAGCAACCTTGAGTATTTGGTTTTCTTTAAACAGGGGATCGGTATGAGAATTGTACTTTTTGTTATTAATTATTCGTAATGAACGTTTTTGCAGGACAGCTAGTTTTTTGACAGCTCTTGAGTTGCCCCATGCCTGGATTCCGTATGTCAACTGGCTATGTATGAGGGCGTAATACAATGTTTTCAGAGCTCCGTGGGGGGGGGGGGGGGGGGGGGGGAGATATGTTTAACTTTGTTGAGACTATAGTTTGCGCGTGCTATTTGCGAGCATAATCGGAATATGTGAGCCTTGTAGGATAAATGTTCATCAATGCTAATTCCTAAGAATTTCACAGATTTTTCTGTTTCAGTGACCCCAACCTTGTTCATGTTTTGGTTATTTATTTTTACCTCTTGACAAAGATTATTGTTCCTACCTTTATTCAGATTAGGTATGATGTACGAGGTTTTCTTAGCATTCAGCATTAACTGGTTCACAGAGCACCATTCGAATAGTTTCTGAAGCTCGTCATTGAAATACGGTGTAATGGGATTATTGCCGGAGCAGTGTGCAGTGGTGTCATCGGCAAATGATAAAAGATTGAGTGATGTTGAGTTACTTATATCATTTACATATAAAAGAAAACGAATAGGGCCTAAAATCGAGCCCTGTGGTACACCGCATCTCTGTTTGGTTAAGTCCGATTTGTGTTCTCCGTACATAACATATTGAGACCTGTTAGACAAGTAACTTCTAAACCAATTGTTGGTGACACCTCGGATACCATATTTTTCCAGTTTACCTAAATGTATTTCGTTATTTATGGTGTCAAAGGCCTTTGACAAATTCAGGAACAGTGCTAAGGTGTTGTTTTTTTCTTGTTTATTATTTTCTATTGCGATGCTTTTAAGGGGCTGAAGAACTGGATGAATAGTACTATGTCGCTTTCGGAACCCGTATTGGTGAGGGTATAAAATATTAAACCTATTGAGGAAACTAGTTAGTCTCACTTCCATGAGTTTTTCCATTACTTTTGAGAATACCGGGAGTATACTGATAGGTCTGTAATTTGTAAAGCTGTGCTCGTCACCCGCTTTAAATATGGGTATCACCTTCGCGATCTTCATCCTGTCTGGTACTTTGCCGTTTAGGAAAGAGTTGTTAATTATATGTGTTAAAGGATCCAATACTTCGGTTATCGTATGCTTAAGAAGACAGGTTGTGATATCATCGCAGTCTTTAGATAATTTTGGCTTCATTTTATTTACTACTCGGTTTACTTCTGTGGGATTTGTGGGTATTAAATAAAGATTATTGGAGACATTGTTGTCCATGTAATCTGTGTAGGACTTATTAGTTTTCTGAATCTGTTCATATGTGTTTTTTTCAATGTTGATAAAGAAATTGTTGAATTCTTCTGCGATGTCATGGTGCTCGCTTACTTAACTCGATGTTGTCGTGGATGAAGAACGAGGGTAAACTGGCTTCACGTTTTCCTTTATTGATGGCTTCGTTTAAAATCTGCCACGTTCTTCGCATATTGTTTCTGTTTTCGTTTAGGATATCTCTATAATAGGTAGCGTTACATTGTTTTTTAACCTTGTTGAAGATTCTACAGTTGTTTTTATAGTTTTCTGAGTTCCTTTCGGTGGGAGCTTGGAGTTATTTTTTGTAGAATTTTTCTTTACTCTTGGAGGATATTACAAGCCCCCTTGTCATCTAGGGCTGTTTTTTTAATAATTGTTTTGTACTGGCGAACACGTTTGAGAGGGAATGTTTTTTCATAGGCTTTCATATAGATGTTTAGAAAGGTTTCATATGACTCATTGGGACAATTCGACTGGATTACAGGATTAAAATCACTTTGCGAGATAAGTGTTTTGAATTCAACAATTCTTTCTGCATTTATTATTCTTTTTAGTGTAAAGTGTGGTGTATCTTTTGGTTTGGGTTTTTCTTCAATATAAAAAACACACCAAAATAATCCGACACGTCAGATATGACTAGTCCAGGAAATGCTGCTCGTGAAACGTTATTAGAGAAGATATGATCTATCAGACTAGCAGAACGATAGGTTACTCTCGTTGGCTTGGTGATATACGGCAGAAAGCCTTGACTGAACATGAGATTAACAAATTCTTCCGTTTTTGAGTGTGTAGTTAGAAGGTCTAGGTTAAGATCCCCCATAATATAAACTTTTTTTTATTTCGGCATTTAGAACATTCGTTATTTCATTTAATTTTGATAAGAAGGGGTTGATGTCGGCTTTATGGGGAGTGTTGGGTCTATAGATAACGCCAGTAATTCTGGGTTGGTATTTATGTTTAATTTCAATAAACAGAGATTCGAAAACATGGGGAATAAAGAACGAAATATCATTACGAACTCTATAGGGTATTCCTTCTTTAATATATAGACCATCCTCTCCTCGACCATCATCATTCTCTGGTCTCATACGTTTAATAATCGGGGCATAGCCATCCAGGCTGAACGACATCTCTGGAGGAATTTGGAATATTTCGGTGAGTCCTATTATGTCGAAGAAGTTCTTTCCTGTTTGTAGGTTATATAGCATGTTTTGGAAGGAATAATGAGCCTTCAGGCTTTGTCAATTGAAATGGAATATTGAGAATCCTGCGTCTATTTTACAAGCCACTGACTGAAAGTCACTAGGCGAAAGGTAGTTGCAGTTAGTTGCGCGATTTTTATATGGGGATTCATCATTTTCTGCCAAGGAACATATTTTCTCATTATAGAGCTGTATAAAGTCGTACTCTGCGTCTACCTGCACCTCGTCGAGTGTAATGTTACCCGCCATAATTCATCAACATACTACCATCCTTTCTCGCTGAACAAATATACAAGACACAAATACAATATATTGTTCCAAGATGAAGATAGAAGGAGGTTAAGTCCCAGACATAGTTGAACTGTTGGAAGGGTTCAGACGTTATTTCTTTTCCATTTCTAGTCACAGTCTGTTGCAGTAATAATATGTAATTGGGAGTTCAAATCCCTTGTATGTCATTTATAGATATAAGCATGCTATGGAAGGAATTCTCTAAGTGGGATTCCAAGCCGATTCCGTAAAGTGGGATTCCGTGGTAGAAGACTATAGTATTTGGGTGACTGCTGTAGAAGCTTATGATAGGACAGATGATCGTAAATACGGGTAAATCAACAGTCGTAATCTAAGAGCTATATAAACCAAAGCCGATCAAGTACCGGGAGCTGTAACTATCCACGGGTATCCTCAAAAGGTATCCTCCAAAGGTATCATCAAATAGTACATCACCATGTCATAAGTAGTGTCCAACCGATTACCAAAAATGGTCGCTGAACGATTACCGGTTATTTGAGCCCACAATCGGCCGATTCTGATGCCGATTCCGATTGTAATACCGTGCACTACAAGACAAGTCGAGGCTCGAAAGAACTACATTAAACTGAACATTTTTCAAAGTGTTAAACTTCGTTGACTGGGGTCACAGTAAAATTACCAGTCGCGCACACTTGGGCGGTAAACGTGGCTCTCAGAGCCACGTTTACCGCCCAAGTGCGCGCGACTGGTAATTTTACTGCGACCTGAGTCAATGGAGTGCATCCTTCACTTTGCCGGTATGAACTGGCGATTGCTGCAAGTGTGCTCAG
Organism: Pictodentalium vernedei; assembly: GCA_031216915.1. Taxonomy (NCBI): domain Eukaryota; kingdom Metazoa; phylum Mollusca; class Scaphopoda; order Dentaliida; family Dentaliidae; genus Pictodentalium; species Pictodentalium vernedei. Next base: position 625,367,246 of record CM062295.1, read on the forward strand.
TTGTAAGCTTTACATTCGTTTAAGACGTATATCCCGTAAAGGGGCTTCTAGAGAGATTAGGAATATACATTGTGGTTGTTTCTCAGCTTTGTTGAATGGTATCATCGACATCATTTTATATTAACAATTGAACAATTGCAGAAGATAATAAAATGCGATTCAGAAAAATCACAAATTGCTTGGCAACAATCGGTTGAACCGATGTTCCAGGAGCCGTTGCCGTTGTCATCCGATTGCCCATAATCGGCCGATTGTGGTGGCCGGTTCCGATCATCGGTTGAACACTAGTCTTAAGTATCCTCCAATACCGAGACGAGGATAAGAGACCTAAGAGGAGTCACTCGTTAGAGCAATTACTAGATGGCCTATTTGCTCGGTGGGATTCTAGTCGTTCGAGTAAACTTACATATTTAACATGCCTGCAGTAGTGCTACAAGTCAGTAGAAATGAAACAAGGCTGGAAGAGGACTATAGGATTGCGTGACCACTGTAGAAGCTTATCACAGGACGGACGATGGCAATATTGGAGAAGTCAGCAGTAGCGGTCTAGGAGCTATGAAGGCCATGGGAGATTGGGGGGGGGGGGGGGGGGGGTGTATCCTCTAAAAGGTATCCTCAAAAAGTGTCTCGAAAGGTAGCCTCAAATAGCATATCCTCATGTCATAAGTATCCTCCAAAACCGAGATGAGGATATAAGAGTCGTAAGAGGAGTCAATCATTCAAGCAATTACTCGATGGCTTATTTGCTCGATGGGTTTCTAGACGTTCGAGGAATTTGAGATAGTTGGCAAGCGTACAGTAGTGCTACAAGTCAGTAGTAATGGTACAAGGATGGAAGAGGACTACAGGATTGGACGACTGCGGTAACAGCTAATCATAGGACAGACTGTGGTGATGTTAGACAAGTCAACAGGAACGGTATTGGAGCTATGGATGCCATGGGGGGGGGGGGGGGGGGGTGGTCTAGATGCAAGGAACTGAACAGACTCTAGGAACCATAACTGTCTTCAGATAGATATCATCCGATAAATATCCTCTTAGAGGTATCCTCAAAAGTTATCCTCCAGCACTACATCACCATGTCATAGGTATCGTCCAATACCCAGATGAGGATAAGAGTCTTAAGAGGAGTCACTCGTTCGAGTAAATACTATGTCTTATTTTCTCGATTAGTTTCGAGCCATTAGAGCAATGCCTGTTCCAGTCACTACTCGATAGCGTATTCGTTGGATAAGATTCGAGTCATTCGAGCAATATTTGTTATTGCCCGAATGCCGATTGGCCTTGGAAATCATGTTGGAGTTCGTAAAACACATGGGACATAATTTTGTATGAATTTTGTATGCACAGATTATGGGAAATGAAGCAATCTGACTGGTTATTATAAAACTTGGTTGAGGTCAAAGGATGGGACAGAGACAGTTGAGACTAGATAGACAGCTAATATAGTCAGAATAGGGTCAGTTATAGACAAAACAGATAGAAACCGATGATTCCAAAGAAACCCGAACTAGATAAATAGGAAGTATCCGAACCAACAAACTACTCCAATTCGATGTAACTTACCCCCAGGAGACCTCTCGGTCCTATAGCACACCGTGCTACTATTATAAGCCAAAAGTGGGGAAATCTAAAAAAAATAAAGTCCGTTTCGGTAATTTGGGGTGGTTTGGAGGGATTGTCGGATTGTTTGTGGTAATTAGATTCATTCTCTTCAATAGAACACACCCTCCAAACATACTCATTGTAGGGGTTTGCGTCACATAGCAACCACGTGCTGCCATTGAAACCAAGATGGCGGCCTTCAGTATAAAAATGTGACGACTGAAAAATTTCGAGGCATTTTTCTGGCGGCCATCTTGGATATTTACTGACAAAATTGGCTTTATCAAACGCAGAAAAAGTGTCCAAAATAATATACATTTGATTCTTTTGCCGTGTATCAAACATTTTTTCCGCAACCATCGTACAACTTGAGAGAGTGTAAACTTGTCCATTACAATAGCGGGATAATTGAAAACAGGTGGTCGCACTGGCGGCCATCTTGTTTTCCACATCGGCTTTCGATGGTGCATGCTCACGCTGGGTATTATCGGAGAATAATTTGCGATCAACTTAACATCTAAAAGTTTACAGTTTACTAATTTTTTATCATGATGGTATAAATTTTTTGCGAAAAAAGTGTCGAAAAAATCGATTTCCGTCTATTTTGAGGCATATTTTGGTGGCCATCTTGGATTTTCACTTACTTGATTGATATTATTATACGGGGAATGGTATCAGAAATACGACTGAGTTCATTCCCGTTCCTTATCTCATACAGTTTTTCCGAAATCGAGAAACTTTAGTGATGGTGTAAAATCGCGAAATTGACTCACCCCTATGGGCGCCATCTTAGGTTACGTCATATCCGGCCAGGATGATTTCTTGTTAACATCTGAAAATCTACTCTCGAGATGTCCAGGTATCTGAAAAAAATGGTCTCGTTAGGTCCTGGGGGTGTTCCACAGGGGGTGTACCTAGCTGCCTGACTATAGTTTTGAAGAGTACTGATAGAATATGGCAAATAAGAGGCTTTTGGAGGGCATTTTGTTGGGGGTGGGGCTGGACAAGTAAACTGCGCCTACATTGTACTTGCCATGTAGCCCTAAAAATTCTCTGCCCATTGCCCTGAAATTTGCCAAAATAAAAAAAAAAGAATACACTTTCCTCTGTACAATTTGTATGAAAATACCACGCTCTTGCAATGAAAACTGCTAAATTAGCTGGCCGTTTGGGAGGGGGTGAAACTGCAGGCTGCCTACAATGTCCCCCATCTCATAACCTATGTAGCTGCTACATGTAGATGGCATTCGATTTAAGTTTAGATGCTGGGAGTTTAACTGGTAGAGTGCTGGAAGCCCTATTTTGGGCTTTACTAAAAGTGACAGGCAATAACTGTCTGTAGTTGCATTCTGCCTGAGGAAGCCTTTATTGTCCCTGATATGAATCAGATTTTTTATACAATACCTTGCTCTCTGACATTTAATTGGATAGTGCCTATAAGGCACTATCCAATTAAATGTGATAGAGCAGTATATGATGAGCTTTGATTTGTTGTCAGAAAAAACTCAGCACTTTACCAGTTAATCAAAATAATAATATTCAGAATTATATTCTTGTACCAAACAGACGTTTCAGGAAAAATTCTTAAACTTTAGTCATTTAAAAATACACATCAAACTATGTTTGGAAAATATTGCAATACTGTCTATGTTTTAAACATCCTTATAATTGTTTTTCATCGGAGACGTCTCATAAAATTGACACTGTGAGGCATCAGGCCACTTGTATTGACTACCCCTCCCCTATTCATGGTCTCACTCCCACCTCACTCATTACTCAAGACTTTCAGCAATGGGTGGGTGGTAATTTATTTTTTATTTCCCCAGTACAGACTACAGAAAGTCATTTAAGCATTACTACATTGGCACCAATAACCCCCACCCCCATCCCAAACAAACAAAAATATTGGTTCTGCAAATATAAACTACTGAGCAGAATGCTGATGGTTTTTTCTTAAACAGGTTTTACTATTCCTTCACATTATTTTCTTTCTTCAACTAATGGCGGGGGGGGGGGGGGGGGTGGACTGGTGGGCACCTAGTAAGTGTGGAATCGGTGATACTGATAGTTAATCAGTAATCACCAGCTGTCAGTCATCTGCAAGCACTATCGCCGTCTGTCTTTCCGCTTCGCGATAACCAGTTTTCACGTTTGGTTTAATCCTGCGTCCAGATAACTGTGCTGCAACATTGCCGAAGTGTGAATCGAATAGAATCACACAGCAGACCAAGTATCAGCATGCAGTGCAGAGGCCAACGCTGTTACAAAATTCCAATTATTTATTTATTTATTTATTGGTGTTTAAGGTCACATATTTATGCACAATGGCTAATCATGACCGTGACAGTTTTATGGGTGGAGGAAGCCGGAGTACCCGGAGAGAACCACCGAGCAACGGCGAGCAACTGTCAGCTCCCCAACATACTAACTCCACATAAGCAGGTTAGCATTGGTTGAAGACAAGTGCACCATCGACGAGCAGTACGCCTTAGTACACAACGCCACCGTGCCCCCACGCGGGCAATGGAGATGAAGTGTCTTGCCCGAGGACACAACGTGGTTGCCGCAGGTGGGATTCGAACCGAGGGCCTCTCGGTTTGCAGCCTGCACCTCTACCTCCTGAGCCACCGCGCTCCCAAACAAAATTCCAATTTCCATTTGAACAGTACCAGTGTCAGGCGCCATTATCGAAACCACTTAAGAATGTTTTGCTCAAAAGTAATTACAAAGGTGGAGTTTTACTATTCTTGTTCCTGGCAGAGATCATGTATCTATGATGACTATCGATACAAGAGGCGAGGGTTGATAAATACATTATCCACATCTTCGAACAGATCAAAGCAATATCTCATTAACCCTTTACCCAACGTAACGGCCAAAACCGGCCAGCGCTATTCTCAAAAATCTCCAATTAATTTTATTTATTTTTTCATTTTTTGTCTCAAAAACATAGGTTATTACCCCTCGTTGGAACGAGCTCGTCGAGCTCGTTCCAACGAGGGGTCATAACCTATGTTTTTGAGACAAAAAATGAAAAAAAATAGTTATTCATGAATTTTTTTTGCAAGTGTCGTCTGCTTTTCATGTTAGGTAAAGGGTTAAACAACCAACATAGTTGGTTTGTTTGGTATTGGGATTTAACGACATTTCAACAGCCGGAGTCACATCGTGTCGGACCACTTTACGGTAATAGGAAGCTAGACTGCCAGGAGAGAACCATAAAACAACGACGAGGAACCATCGAACTCTCCAACTTTCTATCCTGGCCCAATCATGGTTTGAAGCGGTTCGCGGCAAAAAAAACAAAACAAAATCATTCGTCTATCTTCACACATTGTCGCCTGAGTGTTAGAATGTCCTATGTCCCATCTATGGAACATAGGACATTCTAGCACTCAGGCGGCGACATTAGTATACAGTATCATCAGGCTCACACTTTAGCTGTTGGGATTTAGAGTCTGGTCAAAGGACACAACGCAGTTGACGGGAGCCGGGACGGAATTGTCTGAAATTCAATGCCTGCGACCTCTCTTGATATTTCTTTATTGGAATTTGACGACGCTTTAAACGTCTAGGGCCATACAGGTGGAGGAAGCTGGAGTACCTGGACCAGTGGCGAGTAGCTGTCGGAATTCTCAGTCTGTCGATTAAGACAGTGAGCGTGTTCGAGGCAAAAAATACATTTTTAACTTATTAGCGATCTTTTTCTGTTTTAGTGTTGGTTGTAAGTCGTATCAGGTGCTAAGCAAAGAATTAAGTGTGATAATGTATTCTCTTCATACAAATCTTCTAAACCAGAAGTCTTATTTTGTTGCCAGGATATGCCCCTTGTTTTCTCACTCCGTCTGGCATATCATCTCCTGACATCAGTGTGCGAAAGCTGTCATCAGCAGTTGCTGATGTTATTGTCAATGGAAATAAAGGTGGTTCTACATGTAACCGGACGTATCCTAAAATTAACCCTTAACGGGTGAATAAGTTGGGGATTCCAGATGTTTCTTAGGTGCACTTTCTTTGTGCTTGATATAATCCATAAAATAAAGTGTTCAAGAAGATAATATTTAATAAAGTTGAAACATGAGAAATTCTGAGAGGGTTAACAGATAGAAAAATAATGATACCTTTATAAATTGAACCTACGTACTCACATCTATTCACAAACGACCTCGTGCACAAGCCACACTGTCCATTTCGTTGTTATAATGCTCATGAAGGCCTTCACTTCCTCCTAGCGCTAGGTGGTGATTATTAGAGGTGTATCGCAGCTGTAGGAATCTTCTGCATGATGGGCTGAACTTAACGACGAAACAGTGTCCGGCTCCTTATTGGGTTATTTCGTGCTGTGTTGCAAGCTTTGTCCCCCGGACAATATCGTGATAAAATGTTCATTCACAGGTGACATCCCTGGCGACAATGTTCTTCTATTCCTTGTCAATCTCGCGTACACCAGTTGTCAGTCGCTGGAATGGGCATATTCCTTATCCCTCAACTTCAGGTTCATTTTGTCTGGAGGTCGCGAACTGAACACGTTTCGTTTCATGAAAGCATAACACAAACTAAACGTTGTATATATATGATGTTACATGTCCATTCTCGCTGGAAAACAGTTCAACCGCCGCGAACAGCGGCCACAGTTCTTCACTTCTCTTCCTTGCCATGGTCAAAACAATTGTGTCTCTCGCACTTTTCAAGCGTCCACTTTCAGTCTACCGTGGGAATATAAAAGTTCTCATGGAATAAAATGCCGACTGGTAAGATTCACACTGCTATAATCCAGTTGGTGGATCTAATTTCTATTTACCGTGGGAAGTGAAACCTACTATGGCCAGAAACTGACGTCCACGGTTCACCCTTACCAAGACGATACGCATATGTACCTAAGTTCTGTGACACTACACGGGCAATATTTCCTGCAATTTCTTGCGTGCAATTTATTTCAACCACATATTGCATGAAATATTGCTCATGTAAAATGGATTTATTGCATCAATTTATTGAAAAAATTTAGAACCTATGTCTATTTTCTGCACGTTCATAATAATATTGCAACTGAAACTTTTCTTCTCGACCAATCAATGTGATATTGCACCTAGAATTTTTGTGTGTGAACAGACCAAAAATATTTGCGCAATATCTTGATGCAATTTATTGGTGCAATTTCTTGACCGAGTAAAACCACCTTTAAGAAGAGAAATTTTTATTGCACTCACCCTCCAACTTTTTTCTTGCGATGCAAAAGCCGAGTCTTATACTGAGTTAGTGCTAAATAAAAGTCTCCAAAATAAATAAATAAATAAATAAATAAATAAATAAATGTTCTTCCGTCCGTCCGGCCGCCCGCCCGCCCGTCCGTCCGTCCGTCCGTCCGTCCGTCCGTCCGTCCGTCCGTTTATTTATTTATTTATTTATTTATAATAAAAAATACCCAAATAAATATAAGTAAAGAAACATATAAAAAAATAAATAATATATTATATTATTTAAATAAATAAATATACAAAAAAATTAAATAAAAAAAACCCATAAATGTTCGGGCAACACCTTGAAACAAGGACACACAGTTCCTATCAATTGCAGGAGTACAGATCATAGAAATGCATCCGCTCTAGATATATCAAAACACACAGCTTAAAATCTCCCCCTGTGTTGCGGACTTGAACAAGCAAACAGTTGTGGAAACTTGTAATTCTTCGGATTGCTGACTAGTATGAAAGAATTTGTACAGATTTCTATAAACATAAAACGTATTAGACAACATGCAGTAAATATCTAAAATAAATATTGTACATAAAAAACCCCTGCTGTTTATGTGAGGTACCTATGCATCCATCTTAACAGATATAATATGCATCGTTGTTTGTACTGTTTGGCATGTAACAGGTTTTTTTAGTCACGATTGGCAAACTCTTGTTTTTTTTAGACGAGAAACCATTCATAACGCACTCTTCAAGTGGAACTGTAATGTGAATTTAACGTACGTGATGCAAAATGTAACCCTAAAGATTTCAGAGGGACTCTTTTACAAGCCAGTGTCTCGAGATCAGGCATGTCAACCGGTACCTGTACCGTACTGGTACCAGTACTGCCGGTTCCCCCATGCTCCAATCGGCACCGGTACTGCAGCTTTTGTCCCGCTGGTACAGGGACAAAATTATTTTATAGGAAAATTCCGAACTGAACGAGGGTAGTAAACGGGCGAAGAATTGTGCATGGAACACTTACACGACATACTTTCAACTTATTTGTGAATGAACATATCAAAACACTCTAAAAGGGCATGTTATGTCTGCACCATCACCTCGATGACATCAAAGACAATGAAAGCACCGTCATCGGCTATTTCAAAGATATTATTCTGTGACGACATGAAAGTAATCATAAAGCAGGATTTCCGTGCTTTAAAATTACTTTGATGTCGCCGCAGAATAATTGGTACGATGCCATGTTTGTCTTTGCGATCTTGGGGACTGGGTCGGTTTAAATACGAATTTCTCCCATCTGATTGTGATGTCACCCAATTGTTGACTTGTCCCGGTACCGGTACCGGTTTCGACGGGAAAGGCTCTGTCCCGTCTCGGTACCGGTTATGTTGGTACCGGCGGTACTTTGACATGCCTGCTCGAGATACATTATTTTTACAGGGACCACGGAATTAGTCTGAAAGTGAGAGGATGAATCTTAGGAAAGCCCGATAAAAGTGGAGAGGCACAACTTTACAATGCTACCATGGTTCGACCCAGTGTGAGAAAGGTTACAATCGTATATAGGTAAATGTACCATGACTCGCTCCAGTCTCTCGTTTAGATGGATATGCTGCTGTGTGGTCACTGTCCTGTCCGTTTCTTCGGGTTGGAAGATGGTTGAAGTAGAAGAAACGGACCGAAGCGACCGAAGTGGGATTCTTTGGCTAAATATTGTCTAGATCTTCAAATAATGTTACAGGAATGCCTGTATATTGACACGATTGCATGCGCCCATTTTAACTCATTGTGTAACTGCGAAACATATCAGTCTGTGGAAAAGGTGGAGGGGCACGTGCCCCCTGTGCCCCCTGGTTCCGCCGCCTCTGATCATAGGTTCGATCTTTGGTAAAAAATTGACAACTTGAATTACGTGCGAATGGAATGACCTAAGGAAAGATTCGCTTCTGACGGCAACAGATTGTCCCTGCCCAAAATTCCATATTTATGGCAATGAGAGTGATCAACAAGTAAGCCACCGCAACCAGCCCCATCCGGATGTTCCATGTTATCGCCCCTGGCTTTAACGTTCATATCTTAAGATTTCTTTGTATAAATGTCTTGTATATATTTGGATTCTGAAACAACGTATATTATGATAAAACAGAAATAAAATCGTATGCAGATCATTTCATATCATATTTATTCATTTATTTGGGTTTATTGACATTTCGTCAAACGAGGTCACCTCGTGTCGAAAAGTTTTACGGGTGGAGGAAGCCGAAGTAGCCGGAGAGAACCACCGAGCAGCGGCGAGCAACTATCAGACTCCCCAAAGTACTAACTCCACATAAGCAGGGTTAGCATTGGTTGAAGACAAGTGCACCATCGACGTACAGTACGTCTTAGTACACAGCGCCAACGTGAGCAATCTGGATTAAATGCTCGGCCAAGGACACATCGCAGTTACCCCTGGCGGAGAACGAACCGTGGACCTTTCCGATTAAAGTCCAGTGCCGTAACCACTGAGCCACTGCGCTCTCATATCATATCATCATATCATATCATATCATATCATATCATATCATATCATATCATATCATATCATATCAATCATATCATATCATATCATATCATATCATATCATATCATATCATCATATCATATCATATCATATCATATCATATATCATATCATATCATATCATATCATATATCATATCTCAATGTTTATAGAAACTGCGTACCACCGTTGCTACTATAGTAGCAACCGCTACACACTAAAAACTAAACTGTTAAAACTGAACCTTTCAAGGTGTTAAACCCATTCTAACTCTTAGGGTTTGATTTTAACACTCAAAGTGCAGTGCTTTAAGCACTTAGACATTTCAATCGTCAGACATCTGAAACTTGAATGGATGGCACTTCTCATGTGTCTAGCATTGGTGGTTCTTCCAGAATCGTCCATAATTTGATTTGCGCTTGGTGGGTACGTAATTAAAAGGAGACAACGCAGATGACGCGGATCAGGCTCGAGAGTTCGAGCCTGATCCGCGTCATCTACGTTGTTTCCTTTTAAGTGTCGCGACATTACACTTGTCAAGTGGTATTACTGTAACACCTGTCAAGTTCTGGGATACCTACACTTGAACAAAGTGCTAGTTCAGCACTTAGTAAGTGCTAAATACAGCACTTCAAGTGTAGTTTTTAACACTTCAGTTTTTAGCGTGTATATACTGTCCAAAAAAGTTAAGCTCCACCCCCTCCCCCCCCTCCCTCCCCCCCCCCCCCCCCCATAATTCCAGTGGATGTACAGTAAATGGGTAAATGCTCATGGGACAAAACCTGCTATTTGTAGTGGGGAATATGCCTTATTAGTGAAACAAGGGTTTCTAGAGGATTTTTTTATTGAATGAACATTAGGCGCCGCGGACGTCATCACAACGTCAAAAAAACGCATGTTGTTCAGTATCTGGCGGGACCACTCGGAGCATCTCTAACACATCATCATGTTGCCGATGACCTTCCGAATTTCTCTCAAGGAGATGTTGTCCCATTCCTCTATACGCGCACGACACAGACTGTCGATGTCATGACGTGGTGGCTATCTATTAACCACTCTCCTAGCGAGCATGTCCCACACGTTTTCTGGGTAGAAGTCCTGGCTCTTTGCACGAAAATTCATCCAGGTCACGTCCTGTTGCATATCTTTGAATTATCGCACTATCCTTGCTCAGTAAGGCCTGGCTTTATCGTCCAAATAGTGAAATCGGTTACCAAGGAAACGGCGATCGTATAGGGGATGCCAAGAGCCTCCTAAATGTGGTGCGTGTACATTTGTGCGTTCATGTTTCCATCGACAACGTGAAGTGGAGTTTTGCATCGAAAGCAGACACCGACCCAAACCATGAAGTTTCTACCGCCAAAACGGTCAACAGGCTGAACATTCCTCTCAATTTCTGAGAAACCCAACAGAGAGTGACCTAAACAGTCTCGTCAAAATCGTAGTTAACGCGTACGGCATATGTCAGAGATGCACGGCACAGAAGTGGTCAATAGCCAACAAATGACAAATTTGGAGCTCCGGTACCATACATATTAATTAAAAAAGAAGTTGCGTCACGACTACTATAGGTGCATTTTATTTATTCACTAACAAATTTTCAAGAAATGTTGAGTTTTTAACTATAATCCCGTCTGAAGACTTAACTTGCTGATATAGTTGGAATACGGGACATGAGCCACAACTGTCGTGACAAATCGGGTTTACAATCCCAGTCGGTCAACTTCGCGACGTTCACATACTTATGCACAATGACTAATCGTGACCCTGACAGTTTTACGGGTGGAGGAAGCCGGAGTACCCGGAGAGAACCACCGAGCATCGACGAGCAGCTGTCAGCTCCTCAACATTCTAACTCTGTTCAAGCTCCGCTCTAGCAGGGTTACAGCGGTTGAAGACGTGCACCATCGACGCGCAGTACGCCTTAGTATACGGCGTCATCGTGCCCCCATGTAGGCAACCGGGATAAAGTGCCTTGCCCAAGACACAACGCGGATCGTCCTGGACGGGGATCGAACTCGGGACCTCTAGCATAGCCGTCCAGCAGTCTACCACTGAGCCAACGAGCTCCCCTGCTGCGATGTTCATAAATTTGCTATTTCAATGGATTAAATGTTCAACCAGTCACTCGATACGTCTATCGGTCGGTCGGTCATTCTGGCAGCCGAAATGCGTGATTGATCCAGTTCAAAAGTCTTGCACCAGAGCCTAATTCCACTTATATTAATGTAATAATAATAAGAATAATAAATCAATGAAAACTTCTCTTTTTCAAATTCCCCGCAATGTTCGCGTGAAATTTGAAAAAGGAAAGTTCTCACTGATTTCCATGTAGAGCAGTATATAGATTTAATAGATGATATTACTTGATGAATTTACGAAAAATTGAGTATTCCTTGTGTTCTGTACTGGTCATGTATATACTTAGTTAACTAGCCTTCCCTTTTTAGGGTCTGTCGTCGGTCGAGTGGTTTGTGTGGTTCAGTATAGTTTCGCTTGTCGTTGGAGCCGAAGGAAACTCTCTCTCTGTCGGAGTGGATTCGAACTCCCGCTGTGCACGCGGAAAATTTGAAAAAGAGAAGTTCTCACTGAGTTCCACGTGGTGAATTCTCACTGATTTCCACGTGGTGAAGTATGTTGATGAAATAATAATAATAATAAACTTATATTAATGTAATAATAATACTGTGATATTGACTGTTTCTCTCCTGTCATCCCTTATCCACATATCTCTCATGTTTTTATCCTATTCTTAGAACATCCCGTTTAACCCTTTACCCAACGAATCGACTCTATCCGCCCGCGTAAAATGCAAATTCAGCAGCAAAAAAAAAATATTTTTCACAAAATTTCAACAGAACCATATCATGTGACCCCTATTTTAAATATAAATTTTTAAAATTTTTCAAAAAATTTCAACAGAACCATATCATGTGAACCCTCATTGGAACGAGTCATACCGAACATACTCCTGTCCCATAAGAAGATTTTAGGTCACATAACAACCACGTGCTACCATAGAAACGAAGATGGCGGCCTCAAGTATACAAAATGGACGACGGAAACACGTATCACCCTTACAACACGCGCTGCACTAACACCACGTATCACTATGGGGATGACGTTACAAGATGGCCGCTCAAGGGGGTTACCATGACAACATAACATGGCGCCACTGGGTCATGTGACATGACGTCACTTCCGGGGTCCTGCAACCTATGCCTCAAACATACGAGCTATTCTACTCCTGTTGTGCATTAATCCGCATTGGTTTCAGGCCGCAGATGACGGTATTTAATTAATTTATTTATTGGGGTTGAACGACACTTTTTCGAGTCGGGCAGTTTTACGAGTGGGGGAAGCCGGAGTATCCGGAGAGAACCACCGAGCAACGGCGAGCAATTGCCAGACTACCCAACGTACTAACTCCACACAAGCAGGGTCAGCATTGGGTGAAGACAAGTGCATCATCGACATGCAGTGCGCTTTAGTACACAGCGGCACCGTGTCCTCGCGTGGGCAATCGGGATTAAGTGCCTTACCCAAGGACACAGCGCTGTCATCTCTCGCGAGGACCGAACCGCGGACCTTTCGGCTTGAAGTCCAGTGACGTAACCACTGAGTCACCGCGCTCCGCTGATGTCGGTATAGATTTCCGTAGCTTGTTTTTAGCTACGAAGGCCTTTGTTGGTATTTGTTTGTTTGTTTGTTTGTTTGTTTGTTGGTGGTTAACGTCACATATTTATGCACCATGACTAATCGTGACACAACATGGAGATGAAGTCAAGTTTAGTCAATCGTTGATCTACATGTTGCCCATTTTAGAGGACTTTCATCCCAAGCATTGGTGACTGGGTCCTATTTTACTAGTAAAGCGGAACTGGTTTACCACATTAAACAAGTGCTGCTTACTTCCCGGGGTTCCCCACGGGGAAACCTTTGTTGGTAAAAACAATATTTATATCGCCATCACCTGCCGGCGTGATCTCATGTTAGATAGATGGGGTCATAAATCGTCAATGCGCGAACCTGGCCAACATGCACAAATATATTAGTTAAATTATTTTAATCAAATGACATCCAAATCTCGCCAAAAAAAAGCAAAAGGTATTTAACAGGGAATGTACTAGATTGTTACCTGACGTGAAGACCAAATCCGGCCTGCATTATTCAATATGTTCAAATTTAATTTTTTCAATTTTTACATTCAAAATATAGCTTCTAACGCCCTCTTTGGAACGGACTTGACGCGCCCATTCCAATGAGGGGTCATACCCTATGCTTTAGAGCCGTAAAATGAAAAGTTTGAGTTATTCAATAATTTTTTGTCTTCAATGCCATCCTCAAGTCGAGTTCCGTTTTGAGTTCAGAATGGTATAACTTTTACAGTTGAAGAAATCAAGTCAAAAGACTAAAAGCAGCAAAAGTTTGTAATGCTACATCATGTAGCGCGGTGAGCCAATCTGACAGAATATCAGGGAGAGTCCAAGTGGTAAGAACGTTGGACTTTTAACTCTTTACCCAACGTAACGGCCAAAACCGGCCAGCGCTATTCTCAAAAATCGCCAATTAATTTTCATTGTGTTTTCATTTTTTGTCCCAAAAACATAGGTTATGACCCCTCGTTGGAACGAGCTCGTTCCAATGAGGGGTAATAACCTCTGTTTTTGAGACAAAAAAAATGAAAACAATTAGTTATTCAAAAAACTTTTTTTGCAAGTGTAGTCTGCTTTTCATGTCAGGTAAATGGTTAAACTAAATGGTCAATGGTTCCCTGACCAGAGGTAACTGCGGTAATTTTGTTGGGTCATTGAGCAAGACACTTAATCCGATTGCCCACTCCGGGACGCGGTGGTGCTGTAAACTACGTTGTACTGCAGACTGATAGTTAGTGAGTCGGAGAGTCTGATAGTTTCTCGTCACGTGCCGGCGGTTCTCTTCGGGTACTCCAGCTTCCACCACCCGTAAAATTGTCCGACAAGATGTGATCCTGGAAGTGTCGTTAACCCTTTACCCAACGTAACGGCCAAAACCGGCCAGCGCTATTCTCAAAAATCGCCAATTAATTTTCAAAATATTTTCATTTTTTGTCTCAAAAACATAGGTTATGACCCCTCGTTGGAACGAGCTCGTCGAGCTCGTTCCAACGAGGGGTCATAACCTATGTTTTTGAGACAAAAAATGAAAAAATTCAGTTATTCAAGAATTTTTTTTGCAAGTGTCGTCTGCTTTTCATGTTAGGTAAAGGGTTAAACCCCAATAACAAACAAACTATTAGAAGATCAATGTCAATAGGAAAGACACTCCTGAAATGAATTTGCATGAGAAGCCTGATGAAACTCCAAGCAGTTATCTCCCCGCCCTTGGCCTGGTGGATGGGCGATCGATATGGAGAAAAGGTCTTTTGATATAAAAAAAACAGTAATGAAAAATATACCAAGCTCGACCCGGTGGTCTTTTCTATTATATTGCCTCGACCGACCACATTTTCCCCCATGCCCGTGCACACATCGTCACTTGGAGATCACGTAACCCATTTACACTACCGCTGTAGCGTTCAAATGTAAATGATAATAACAAAAATACAATTTAAAAAAGGAGGTAAATCTAGAAATGATGGAATTTACGAAATTCCAGTTTCTTTTACACTACACGGCTGAAGGGGGATAACTCTAAAATCATCGCGATACGATAGGGTTGACGAATTCTTTGAAGCGGTGTATCGTTTTTTTTCAAAGCGCGCGAATTTGATTTTTTACCCAGTTTCTTATGAAATGTACACAACCTTAGTTAAATACCAGTCCGATACCTTTCAAACTCAACCGTGAAGAGGGTATCAGACCTCGGCGTGTGACTTGTTTAAATAATACAGCTACTCGTCGGCTCCAGTAGAAAAAATGGAGCAGATTGAGCGCAAAAAATGATGTCTTCTCTTCCGCCCCCACCCGGCTTCCTATCGTAACTACCAAAATAGTATTAAAACATCGCCATTCAAACTAAGTTATTTTTTCAGGGTTTGCCAATAAAACATGGCTTAGGACCCATCACTGGAATGAACTCGTTCAAATGAAGGGTCATATGCTATGTTTTGGAGTCAAATAGTAAAGATTTTTCGTTATTCAATAAGTGTTTTTGGAAGTGTAATCTTCTAATCGTATTAGGTAAAGAGTTAAGGTGATATACCCGCACCTGGCACTGGTTCTTGGGCATTCTCTCTAAGGGCTTTCCAAAAATCAGCCTTAGAGATTGCATCATCAATAAAACAATAGTATACGACACACCATTTTTTATTTGGAATTATTTCTGTACTGGTGTCGCTTTCAGCAGTTTGGCTGTGTGAAGACCCCTTCACAAGTATGCAGTTAAGGTTAGCCAATCATTTATACCTATGCTGCCCATCTCCCAAGCTCTCTACCACAGCCTAATTCTGACTGCAGTTCTACGCTGTTGTGGGCTATTCGTTTCCCCAGGTTTTGTGTAAATTTGCGCGCAGACGACCGTTTGATTTTATGTGATGTGCCTTCAATTACAAAGATATACAGGTAATCTTTCCTGTCCCAGTTCTTAATATTCCAGTAAATATGTATTTAAAATTCCCATTGAAAACATCAAGATATTAACATAATTTATGGAACTATATGCGGCGTAATCATAACACTACGACTGTTGTGAGTCTTCAATTCTGCTTATAATGCCATCTATTTATTTATTGGCGTTTAACGACACTGTCGACAGCCAGGGTCACTCCTGTCGGAAAGTGTTACGGGTAGGGGAAGCCGGAGTACCCAGAGAGAACCACCGAGCAACGGCGAGCAACTGTCGGACTCCCCAGCGTAATAACTTCATACAAGCAGCGTTATCATTG
The DNA here is from genome assembly GCA_031216915.1 of Pictodentalium vernedei. Lineage (NCBI taxonomy): Eukaryota > Metazoa > Mollusca > Scaphopoda > Dentaliida > Dentaliidae > Pictodentalium > Pictodentalium vernedei. Next base: position 625,383,458 of record CM062295.1, read on the forward strand.
GTTGAAGACGTGCAGCATCGACGTGCAGTACGCCTCAGTACACAGCGCTACCGTGCCCCGCGTGGATAATCGGGATTAAGTGTCTTGCTCAAGGACACAACGCAGTTGCCCCGGGCGGGAATCGAACTGTAGACCTTTCAACATTTGTAGCTTTGATTCGTAGAAAATGAATCTTAATGAAATTTTTCAGATCAAATCGTCCAGAATATATCAGTTAGTGGGAACCGTAGGTTCGCTTCTCCAACCAAATGAAATATTCTAGACGAGTGAATCTAAACAGGCGATGCCCTATTCGAGGGCTAAACTTCTTCCGGCCATAATGGTGTCGACTTCTTTACAGAATTAGACGACCATTAGACTGGTGGCTTAAGAACTTGAGAGGACCCCAGTACAGGCGTTGGTTACGGGGGTCATATCACACCAGAAAACCAGAACTTCTTTACCAAATCACCGTGGTTTTCAAACTTGGCCAATACAATGTTATCATGAAGTAGCATGCCATACGTTATTGAAATTTGATGATTACTGTTCAATGTAATATATAAACATTCCCCGTGGGAAACCCGGGAAGTAAAGCAGGGTTTGTTTACTGCGGTAAAAATAAATAAATAACACAACATGACATAAAAACTTAAAGTAAAACGGATTAAACAAAGACTAACAAAATTCCTAGAATTTTCGATCCAATTCAAGAAAATGGTAATAGAAAGCAGCATATCGACATTTATTGAAATCTGATGTATACTTTTCAAGTAATCACATAAACCCGAAAACTTAACCCTTTGAACCCTAGTGGCATCTACCATATCAGTTCAATGGCAGCAACGGGACGAGTCACATTCTTTATTTGAGGGTAGACCAATTAATATTTTCAACGTGCAGCCTGGTGGCTGCACGTTGAAAATATTGATTGGTCTACAGCACACCTTCACTCAAAAGTCAACCTACTTAATGAAATTATGAAGTACCATGTTACTGGGCCGGAAAAACGGCCTCTGGGGTTAAAGTAGAAAGAAACCAACAAAGGGCAATAACTTCCTCAGTTTTCAAGAGGTCAACCTCTTTTGTAACTTGTCTTAGACATTATTAATACAATGGAGGATATCAAAATTCATTGAAACATGCTGTTTACTGTTCAAGTCAATGCACAAACAATGAAATTTCAAGAACTCAACAAACAAGGGGCAATAACTCTCTGAATTTGTGAGAAATCACTGTGGTGTACGAACTTGCCCAAGACAATGTTAATATAACGTAGTATATCAAATTTATTTTTTAAATCTGAGGTTCACCGTTCAAGTTATTTGCCTAAAATGAACTTTTGAGAAAAATTCAATAAACGGAGAACATCAACTCCTTTATTTTCCATCGAATAATGGTGGTTACTGAATTTGTCTTTGAAACTGTTAATACAAAGAAGCGCACCTAAATTAATTGAAACTCTACAACAATTGTTCAAATTATAGCATGAAAAAACTTCGAAATAAAGTAGAGACAGGTAGGCGGACGGAGCTCTTTACTATATCCCTTCCCCGAGGGGAATAATAACACTTTCTGGGGCGAATTATTTCAAAAACTTGGAACACTGGTAGTTATAATGTGAGTGATGTGACCTTATTTGTACACTTCCATTAGCCATTTCAGTTAGATGGTTAACTAGAGCTATTGCTGAAGGCAATTATACCCCCAGTGCAGTGCTGGGGCTGATTAAGCATAAATGGATTATTTATTTCGACAGCCAGGGTCACCTCGTGTTGGAACATAAATGAATTACGAAGTACGGCCCAAAAATCCTGAAAAATTGGGACCACCTATTCTCGGGAACAGGGCATGGAACAGGAACAGGAACGGGTACCTAATCTCAGGAATGCAGGAACAGAGAAAAAGAGCATTAATCCACGCAAGTGAATAAACTTTATTAAAATGTATGCCCACCATAACAACACACTAATCATATGTTTTTAACCCCCTAGGCCTCTCGTCTATATAATGTTTTGAATGTGTCTTTTTCTCACCTTTTTCAATTTTCATTGAATTTACAGGAACATTTACCGCCGGCGGAACGGTTCTCTTTGCAGCGGGAGTACATTTCAACAGCCAAATATTTCTGCTCGACAGGTTGCCAATGATCACAATTTTGAGTTGTTATGCTATCAACTGTGTGTGGAGTAAACTGGGCGGAGTGGAGGGGGGTGGGGGCTATGTCTAACACAACACGACACTTATTCGAGGAATATTTAACAAACAGATGAGTCAATAATTCTGGAATATTCATTTTCCAGTATTTTGTTCTCTAAATTTGTTGTGTGGAAAAGATGAAGAGGTGTCTTTTTTCCACATTTTTCGTTTTTGGTCTGATTAACAAGATATGTAAGGCTCTGCCTTACACTTACCTTGAAAAAAAATAATAGTTTATTTCAAATTTTTGTTAAGATTTTCAGTCATCACAGCACCTCTTCATCTTTTCCACACAACAAATTTCGAGAGAAAAAAATACTGGAAAATGAAAATTCCATAATTATTGTCTCATCTATTTGTTAAATATTCCTCGAATAATTGTCGTGTTAGACTAAGCACCCCCCCCCCCCCCCCCCAATCCGCCAAGTTTACTCCACACACAGTTGAGATCATTGGCAACCTGTTGAGCAGCAATATTTGGCTGTTGAAATTTAATCCCGCTGCAAAGAGAACCGTTCCGCCGGCGGTAAATGTTCCTGTGAATTCAATAAAAATTGAAAAAGGTGAGAAAAAGACACATTCAAAACATTATATAGACGAGAGGCCTGGGGGTTAGAAACATATGATTAGGGTGTTATGGTGGGCATACATTTGAATAAAGTTTATTCACTTGCGTGGATTAATGCTCTTTTTCTCTGTTCCTGCATTCCCGAGATTAGGTACTCGTTCCTGTTCTATATCCTGTTCCTGAGAATAGGTGGCCCCGAAAAATTGACAAAGTAAGTAAGTACGATAACTCTGGTCTAAAATACACGAACGATGTTTTGACAGCATGTGCAGGAGCGACTTGTTACAAGGCTCCACTATACCAAATTTAATTGAAATCCATCCATTCACGTCTGAGATATCACTGCGGACGGACGGGAGGACGGACGGACATACTTTAAGTTAGTCCTTATGTGATTTTTCTTTTGCTGCAAACCAAACCCCTTGAGGACAAAGGGACTACCACTTCAGAAAACAATACCCGGTACTTAGACAATGGAAATCCGTTGTGTTTGACCACACCCCATACAGCTTAAGATACTGAATATGCCCCCGGTTAGACAGACAGGCGCGTGTAATCCACTGCTCTCTTCAAGGATGGGGGAATAATAAAAGAGAACAAGACATCTTGTTCGCTATTTAACTAGGACTGAAACTGTTAGCTTCATATTTTTGTGCTTTATGGGACGAGACCGAATTTATGCAGAACAAAACTCAGCTTATACAGTGAATAAAAGAGGTTCATTTATTCTCAAAAGAGTATAATACAATAACAGTCGTGGACAAGAATGGGATCATGAAAGTCAGTTTTGACAGGTGAGTTACATATACTGATATCGAATGGGTTCACTCTCAGGAGCAGCAAGTGTTTGCTGTGTCCACACAAAAACGTCAAAGATAGTGACCAGGATCGGAACACGGACACTTGTTGTATTGACAAAATTTAAAATATTTAGTATAATATATTATACTATCAATATACTATCAAAAGTTGTATGTGTTTTTTCAGTACCGATAATTTGATAGTAGAATATATATTACACTTGATATCGGAATGGTTGGGAGTGTAGAATGGAGCCGATGTGCTTAAAGATATTTCAATGGCAATCGTATTGCCAAGGAGATAAACATGTGAAAGAGAAGGACTGCGCTTGCTGCTGAAACAGATTTCGAAAAGAAGACATGTTGCAGAGCTTCGTGATTTCGGACATACAAGTTTGAATCGGGATAAAAGTGTTTGTCCCTATATCCCGATAAATTCTGTCTTTTGATTGGTCAGAATGCCTTGGACAGATAGGTATGGCAAAGGGTGCACCCAACATCCGAGGTATATGAGAGCGTGCAACATCCAGGGCATAAGGGCACGCGAAACTGAACATTGGGGATATATGGTTTAAATGAAAGCATTTCGCATTCACTCGCCTCGGTTTTAAGATCGAACCAAAAAACCTGAAAATAGTCACAAATATCCTCAGATTTCCGACAATTCGATCATATTTTGCTGTTATAAATTAAATAGGCGAATAATTTAATGAAACAACTTAAGAAAAATAAAATAAGAGCAAATATCGTCCCATCAGTTTCAATGTGTTCTATGTGCCGATAGGCACATAGAATACATTGGAACTCGGGGGACGAAATGAAAACAAAATACTGTCACTCGTTTCCTTAACGATCCAAGGGATGTAACTCTATCTGTTGTCTTCTGCGTTTGTAAAAACAAAGTTATTCACGAATTTGGTCCAACTTTTTACAGAGCGTGAGAAACGCGTCCACAAATTTTTCTCCACTTTTCAAACGGGACAAAAACCGTTATCTCCGTCAGCATATACTGTATAAGGAGATTTAGTACCTGGATGCCTCATTTAAACACCAACATCCATGTATTAAATCTCCATATACCATACATGTTGGCGGAGATAACTTATATTATCCCAATTCAAACTTTCTGGACGTTGTGAAAAAATATTAAAAAACAATTTCTCTCAGAAAGCACAGTCGGAACTTGGAAGGGGGATCGAATTTTCAAGAGAATTTCCTCGGCGCCAACCACCCAGCGAAACTGCACTAAACCACAGACACAACTCGAATACCTGCAGACTTATGGTGGTGCCCGTGGTTTAGTATCGTTTCACTAGGCGGATGGTGCTGAAGGAAATTCTTTCGGCGTTGGTTCGAACTCCCGCTACGCTATTTGCAAATTTAATCAGTGCCCTTTCTTGATTCTGCGACACCTGGAGAATTTGAAAAAGAGATCATTCTAGACTTATATCATCAGAAAAATCAACTTTCGATAAAGTTATCTCCCTTTAAATTATTAGACGAGCGAGAGGGAGCGAGGTGGCTCAATGGTTAAAATAGCAATGGCGAAAATGGCAGAAAAACTATGATGTGATAAAACGGCAGAGTTAAAAAATAAAATCACCAATCAGCACCAATGGGAAAAAATATTTAAAAAATATAAATTTAAGAAGTGCAGCTATACACAGTTTTGTAAATTGGAAATTACAAGGTGCAATTAAAATTTGTGAGGCAGACATCCCTGCATCTATATTTATTTATTTATTGGTGATTAATGTCACGTTCAGCATCTACAGCCATATAATGACCACAACATAGGTATGAAGTCAAGTTTAGCCAATCGTTATGCCTATGCAGACCACTTTAGAGGACTTCCATCCAAGCACTGGCGACTGGGTCCCATTTCGTGAGGGGGGATAACTTACTTACCACAACAAACAAGTGCTGTAACACTTCTTGGAGTTCCCACGGGAGATCTCTACATCTGGTTTAACCGTTGATTATAGAAATGAATATTTTTAAAAAAATTTCATAACATCAAATTTATCGACATTAATGACTCAGTAGTGGCGTACCTAAGATATGGCAGAATTGGCACGTATCCTGGATGCCACTTGAAGAGGGGGGCCACTGAGCAGTTTCTATTAAAGTGAGACAAGCCACTCTCGGATAGCGAATAAAAATCTTCAGATGTGTGATCTCTCTTTTATTATCATGGGTGAAAAGCACTAGGATGGCCGGATTATTAACCCTTTCAACACTGGTGCCCTGCAAGGTGTCATTTCAGTCAATACTGTCAGTGGCGAAATGGGCTAAATCCTGATTTGTTGGGGGGTTCAGTAATAATTTAATCCAACAGCTCTGTTGAGATGTTGAATTAAATTATTACCGAGACTCCTTTCAGATTTATTGCTCTTTATATGGTCTGCTTGTCCACTACCAATCTTTTATTTACGCAAAAATTTATGCTCACCGGGTTGGAAGGGTTAAAGCACTTATATGAATTATTAGACAAAAATGTAGTGCCGGAACCATATATATAAATATCAACATTTATTTTGGTGGAAATTCTTTTAAGATGGAAAGAGCATGCCGTTCTATTCATATGTGTATGCCATAGGCACTATTTTCCGAAGATACGTTGCTGTGTCGTGGCAGTAATTTCAGGTCCAGTCTTGGCTGCCAAAGTAACAGCCAATTAGGCTTGACTGAGTGCATCTGTCAAGTTGACTTGATGCTTAGGTTCCAAATGGTTATTTTATTTATTATCTTTTTAACCCTGTCCATCCATTTTTTTGCCATTTTCGTCATTGACACTATTTATCGGGCATTTTCGTGGCGTTCAAGTGGCTATACTTCCGATTTGGGTAATTCAGAATGAAAAATAAAATGAAAATAAACGACATGTATTGAGCAATGTAATCTCAAACAGTATAACACAAGTGAAATAAAATATTCTAAAGATTCATGTGTCTCACGTGTATCATACAGTTCTAAAGTTATCAATTGTTCCCTTAGAAAACTAAAACATATACAATAATTCCTAAAAAAAACCATTGCACACACAACACAATGAGGGCGTAACCCTATACCCAACGTAACGACCAAAATCAGCCAGTGCTATTCACAAAATTCACCATTTTCATTACTTTTTTTATGTTTTGTCACAAAAACAGTTTATGACCCCTCAGTGGAACGAGCTCATTGAGCTCGTTCCAGTAAGAAGTCATAAGCTATGTTTTTGACACAAAAAATGAAAATAAATAGTTTCAAGAATTTTGTTTGCAAGTGTCGTCTGCTTTTCGTGTTAGGTGAAGGGTTAAAAGAGAAACATAAGCTTTTACAATAGTGTCTTACTGTTAGGCCAAAAAAATAGTTTTGATTCTCGGAGAATTTTCATTTCAAATCAGAGAGGAAGGGAGAATTAAATTTTTATAACCGACGGGACAATGAATTATAAGGACCATAGCCATGGCGATCTAGCTCCGAGTGTAATGTGTTATATATAGTTCAGCGTTCTGTGGTAATGGCTACCCCCTACGTTCTGATCACCAAACTAATGTTACATAGAGATGCATTTTAATGTTTCTGATATTAAAATGCGAAGCGTGAGATGTATAATACCGTACAAACATTGAACAAGACAGTCTAACAACATCCATATCTCCGCCGACCTTTATGTTATGATAGCAATAATCTCATTATCAACATGGACATGTATTCATATCCAATAATGCCACTCACCAAATATCATTTAATTTCTTTAATCACAACTGAAGATATCTTCTAAAAACCTACAATTTTGGTAAATTCAAAGTCGACAAGGGATATTACTCAGGTAAAATTATTCGAATCAAAACTTCCTTTCTATATGTGCATGTACACATCATACTCATACTTCACACCAAATTTTGAAAAAATCCAATGAAAAATGCTGTGTAATTTTGAACTCAAACTTTTCAACAAAAGGCAATTCCACTGTATCTGCTGTTGGTTTGTGGTTATTTTACAAAATATATATACATATATATTTTGAAACCGACTCCCCAAAAGATTCACCCTTCTCAGATATAGATTCTGTTAGAAATTTTTTTATTATTTTTTTTATTATTTGGGTTTAACGACACATTAACAGCCAGGGTCATATCATGTCGGTGACAGTTTTACGGGTGGAGGAAGCCGGAGTACCCGGAGAGAACCACCGAGCAACGACGAGCAGCTGTCAGCTCCCCAACATCGTAACTCTGAACTCTGCACCGCGGCACAGGCAGGGGTAGATTGGTTGAAGACATGTGCACCATCGACGTGCAGTACGCCTTAGTACACAACGTCATCGTGCCCCCATGTAGGCAAGCGGGGTGAAGTGTCTTGCCCAAGGACACAACGCGGTTGCCGCAGGTGGGATTCGAACCGAGGACCTCTCGGCTTGCAGCCTGCACCTCTACCTACTGAGCCACCGCGCCCCCTGTTAGAAATTTATCCAGGAATTTGCAACTTTATGTTTCCTATTTTCATGGCACATTTGAAAAATGCCAATAAAATGTACCAACGTGCAAAAAAGAAATCAATGCGGCAGTCGCTGAGAATCAACAAAAGTAATTTTTTGGGGACCTAATGATTGTTATTTTTGTCAATACAGAGGAGCTGGATATCTTTTAATTGCATAACCCTGTTAATTGAATATAATTTTCAAACACCAAACCATTTACCATTTACCTTCAGCACAAATTTGAACTATTAATTGCTTGTAGGTTATATAGAAAACTTTGGTTATTTGAATAATAAAAAAAAAATAGCATACCTTCCAAATGGACTGGATTCTTCAAAGGTTATTATAAATGTCAAGGGATGGGGATGGGGAATCAAATTCCAGTTCTGCACAGGATGCCCTTCAAGGGTTACCATGGCTCAATTGTAGAAAAACCCAGGTAAATGTGTTTGTTCTCATTATGCATTTCTTAACACTCATTAATCCTAATATTTGAAAACCAATGTTAAAAATACAACAGGTATATGTAGCTGGTTTGATTTGGGGCACGATTGTTATTCTCTGAAGGAAAGAAGGGGTTATTTCATTTGGCTTCGTGTGTATGCAAGTGGACAAAAGTGAACAAAATGGATTGAACACCAGAGGCTGTTTATCCAGCCGGGTCACAAGCTATGTCATAATGTCAGTAAGTGGGATGGCTACAAGGTAAATATGTGAGTAGACCAATCAATGTTTCAATGTGAAGCCTTATGGCTGCACACTGAAATATTGATTGGTCTAACCCCAAATAATAAATATGGACTCTTCCAATTACAGCCATTGAACTGACATGGAAGATACCACCAGGGTTCAAAGGGTTAATAACGTGCTACGGTTTTGAAAAGTATAGGCACCAACTTTATATTTTTATCTTTTGTTCTTAAAATAAGCTATAAAATCTATTGGGTTAAAAATCAACCCAAATCAACTGGGTTGAGTGAATATGAACGCAGTTGGGTTTGATTTGGGTTGATTTTTCACCCAACTGAGTTTAGAGTGCAGTGCAATTTATCACATGATCTGACCCTAAAACTTTTATTTTAAAAATTTGTAATGTATGACATTTCAATAACAACCTGTAAGTAGACCGAAGGTGAACGTAGTTGTATTCGTGAGTGAAATAATAATCATTAAATCTGTCATGTGAGATAAGAAACGAAAAAGAAACACATCCAGTAAAGTCATTGAATTTGCCCTTCAAACCCTGGTGGTATCCTCCTTGTCAGTTCAATAGAAGCAATTGGAAGAGTCCATATTTATTATTTAGGGGTAGACCAATTAATATTTTTAACGTGCAGCTTCGGGGCTACAAGTTGAAAATATTAATTGGTCTAACCCCAAATAATAAATATGGACTCTTCCAACTGCAGCCATTGAACTGACATGGAAGATACCACCGGGGTTCAAAGGATTAATATCATTCTTTCCAGAGGAACCATGTCCTAATCGAAAACTTGGCTGCCCATCACCCCCTCCCACCACACCCCCATCTCACTTCCCTACAGGGCATGGGGGGTTAAATAACAGGACAGGATAGTGGCTAGCACGCTCCTTGGAAAAGGTTCAGAAGGGTGGCATAGTACAAGGGGAAAGCCTGTATCATGGGCTTTGCTTAATTCCATTCACTGGGAAGGATTAATGATCAAAGGTCCTTATCTTACTTTGATAAACTTTGTGGTCTGAGAACAGGTACTTGATTATACAGTCCAGAATATGTCATGTGGATAATAGTCTGATTCCAGTGGCTGCACCATGGGGGGTATGGGGGGGGGGGGTACTTACCCCTCCACTTTTTTGCCAAGCGTAGTAAAGAAAATACTATCATTTTAATTTTTGTATTGAACGTTGCGGTGTAATGGTGGGTATACTTAATTCCATATTCCCAAATGCACTAAATCAGAGAAGTTTTTAAATTATGTTTGTGTGTTTGTTTGGAATGCAGCCTACTTTCATTTTTGATTTGAGCGTCGTTTGGTGCTTTGTACTTGCACTTTACAACAGCGTTCTTCCGTTAAAATGTCACCATGTACGACGTTTTCTATAACTGAAAGACCTAACCAATAAGTTTCAAAAGGATAAAACTGTTTTAATTTAATTGTCTGAGAATGCTCCAGAGAAAACCATTTACAATGTAAGTTTTAAAAATGTTCTAAACTTCGGGAGGGGTGTCCCCTCCTGAAGTTGAGAACATTTTTAAAACTTACGCGCGGCGGGCAATACCCAACTGTACCCCTCACTTCTTTAACTCTGGCACCGCCACTGTCTGATTCCAGTTGTTTCTTATCAAGAGGCAGCCAAGACTTGGCTAGTAAGCAATGCTAAGCCACTAGACTCACAAGGTGTAGTGTACTTGAAACTTTCTCAGATCATTTTGGGCTTCAAAGAGATCTTGGTAGTTTCCCTTAGATTTGTTATGCAAACACATATTTTTGAATCCACTTAGTTAATCAAGATTTTCTTGATGGGCATTTGCCACTCTCCTAATTTTCAAATGAAGTTGGCTTTAGAGGGCATGTGTCAAAACAACTTGAATTTAATCTTCAATCCAGCATCTCACACACAAACTAGGGAAGATCCCTGATTGTTGGAAACTGATGACAAACGAATGGATAAAATAACCCCAAAAAATTGTGTAACTGTTTTTCATAAATGGAAGTTGACTTATAACACCTTCGATATAAATTTGCAGAATTTAAAAAAAAATAAGAGGCCCCATGGGGCCTGACGCACTCACCTGACCAAAGTTGTTTAAAGAAGGATTTAATTACCATCTATGGCTAGTTTACACAACAGAGGAATGAAGTTATTTAATTATTTATAACTCTGCTGTCATTGCCAGATGATTTTTTTCTAGTGATGGGATGCTACCATAGAAATAATGCTCAGATTTTCAGTTATGGAAAACTAGGGCGTCCAAATATCAGTCTTGGGACTTGACTGGAACCTGAAGAATGTTTTATACCAATTACCAAAAGATTCTGACTGGTGCTTCTGGAGGTGAAGACTTTGAGAATATTACCAATTTTGAAATATGTTAAAATGTGCCCCCCCCCCCCCCCCCCATCCCCCATAATGAATACAGATATCAACCCTGGGACTTTATTTGAACAAATAGAATCAGAACCTTCAAAGGATGCTGTATACCCAATATAGAAAGATTCTGATTGTATCTCAAGAAGCAGAGTTTTAAAGATTATTTCTCATACTGGATTAAGTTAAAATTCGGGCTTCAAAAGGGAGCCCAAATAATAACCCAAGGACTTGATTTGAACAAACTTAGATCCGACCTCCCCAAGGATGCTGTATACCAAAAAATCAAAAGATTATGACTGGTCGATTAGAAGAAGATTTTTAAAGATTATTCCTCATATTGAACCAAGTTAAACTATCTCACCACCCGAGAGATGTTGTATAGCAAAAATGAAAGGATTCTTACTGGTGGAAGAAGAAGATTTTTAAAGAAATTCCCTCATATTGCACTAAGTTAAAATTTGTGCTCTCATTGGGCATCCAAATATTAACCCAGACACTCAATTTGAACAAACTTAAATGTCACCCCCTCTGTAGATGTTGTATATGAAATATGAAAGGATTCTGACTGGTGAATCTGAAGAAGATTTTTGAAGAAATTCCCTCATATTGCACTGAAGTGTAATTTTGGCCTCCAACAGAGAGCCCAAATATCAACTCAGGGACCCGATTTGAACAAACTTGAATCTTACCCCTCTAGAGATGTTGTGTACCAAATATGAAAGCATTTTGGCTGGTGGATCGAAAGAAGAAGATTTTTTAAAAAAATTATCCCCCATATTGCACTAAGTTAAACTTTGGGCTTCCATAGAAAGCCCAAATATTAACCGAGGAACTTGATTTGAATAATCTTAAATCTGACCCACCTAGAGATGTTGTATTCCAAATATGAAATGATTCTGACAGGTGGTTCTGAAGAAGAGGATTTTTAAAGATTATTCCCCATATTGGCGTAAGTTAAAACTTTGGGCTCCTATATTGAGCCCAAGAATGAACCAAGGGGCTTTATTTTCAGACCATGGAAGAAATGTATTGCTAGTTTAATGACCAATAAAAAAAAGATTCAATGAAATATGCAAGTAAGAAAAATGAGAATGCAACAAAACCAACAAAAGCCAGAAAACCTACGTTCCTGGCTTGTCACAATAAAAATAAAAATAATCATTCTACTTCCCATATGAGCATAACAATCATACCCACGTTGAACCATCCAACTATTGTTTCTATTCAGTATGGTTGCCGTGGACTGGTCACATTCCATGGGTGGGCAATATTTCCACGGATGCAATGATATTAGATTTTAAACACTAATTATAGGAATAATCATCAAAAATTCAATTAATGAAGAACCGGATACAACCCGGTGCTTCATTAACCCCCTGCACACTGATGTTGAAATATCTAAAGTTCAAGGTGCAAATTTTTCCCATAATGCAACTAGAAATTTAACCAATTCAATCTTGTTTGACAGAGCTCATTGAGCTCTGTCAAACAAGATTGAATTGGTTAAATTCCCAGTTGCATTATGGGAAAAATGGCTACTTAAAATTTGGATATTTTGACATCAGAATGAAGGGAGTTAATTAAAATTTTGCTGCTGATAATTTGAGTGGACATCACTACCCATGCGTGGATTATGACCAGTCCATGGCGACTATACTGTACATTTATCCACAGATCATGAAACTAGAAGAGAGGTGGAACATTGATGGATGAGACAAACAAAGGGTTACTGCATGTTTAATACATGGGGTAGGGTGGAATATGTATGTGATGGAGAGAGATGATCATGAAATGTAATGGGAATGGAGATTACTTCTACAACACTACACAGAGGATTTTTCAACCAATAGAAATTATGCAAGAAGCACAAGCCAACTTTCAGGTATGTGTCCACCAGATAAAAAGGCTTATCCCTTTACCAAACGCAGACAATATAAAAATTTATTATATTAAATATTATTTTTTAAAATTAAAAAAAAAATTTCAACAACACCATATCACTTGACCCCGTGATTGGAACTAGCTTGATGAGCTCATTCCAATGAGGGGTCACATGAAAAAGATTTGTTGAAATTGTTTGAAAAATCATTTTTACTTGACTGCTGAATTTGTGTATTATACAGGCAGATGCAGCCAATTTGTTAGGTAAAGAGTTTATTGAAAATCTGAACAGATAGATTTTTTTTTCACCACTAAGGTACTGAGATATATGTAAAGTTGTGTGGGACAGCTGGGAGAAATATGCCTGTCTCACCTCACCCACGTGACAGCTATCTCACCCTTCCCACGTGACCAATCTATATGCATATTTAATTGGAGTCGGAACTATTTAATCATTGCAAATCATGTCTGCACATGTATAAACAAACAAAATGGAAGGCCATTTTGCATCCATGAATACGACTGACTTTATAAACAAAAATCAAAACCAGAAAACTCTAAGAAAAACTTCAGCCCACCTCAAATTGCTCTCTCAGTTTATCAGAGAGAAATGTACATTTGATATCATTGCCGCCCTGCCAAACTGAAGTACAGGTCTGGAAATGATAATTTCATTTGAGGTCACTTCAGTGCATTAACCCTCCACATGGGGTGCTAGTCTGTGTGTATTGAAGTTTATATACCTTTGGTTTATACCTAGGGCTGTCATGATTAATCGATTAATTGTCAATCGATCACGTCGAAATCGATTAGTATTGTTCAATGTCGAAGAATCGGTAAATTTTATCCCATTTTAGACGTTTAATAATTAAAAAAAATTGATGAAAAAACTATTTTTTCTAAAGGTAAAAAGTCAAGAACGTCCACGTTAAACCTCAAGAAGCTGTTAGAAGCATTTGTTTTTTAGGTACATTCAAAGCTTTGATGTTCTGAACTTTTGAACCCTCAGTGTAATAATCAAGACCGGTCGGCAGTTGCGAACTTTGCAACTGCCGACCGGTCTTGATTATTACACTGACGGTTCAAAAGTTCAGAACATCAAAGCTTTGAATGTACCTAAAAGAGGATCGTCTTCGTTGTTTACTTGAGGTAGGTCAGCTGACTTGAACTTCATTTTTAACAACTTCAAAGAGAGGGAGAGTGTGGGGGGGAGGGTTATCAAGGTACGATTAATTGATTATTATCGATTATTTGCGATGATTAATCGATTCCTAAATTAAAAAATCGTGACAGCCCTATTTATACCACACTTCTCGACAAGCTTTCCAAATATCTCATTGGTTTTCTCCTTGAATGAACGTACTAAGAATTATTTTTTTCATGGAAAATATGGTATTTTCTTTTTAACGGCATCACATCCCTAAAATGGTGGGAGAAAAATCATCCTTGGTCGGATGGGTAAATCTCACCCTTGAGGCAAGATATTTGAGCCAGACACTCGGCAAACGTCGTGTCTGGCTCGAATATCTTGCCCCTTTGGGTGAGAATTCCCCATCCCACCCAGATACCCATCGGGGATAATAAACTCAATCAGATCATGATTGGGTCACAATGCACTTACACACCAGTTGGTCAAGATTTCATATATCAAATATTATAAAATCAAGACTGAATGATGAAAAAAAAACAAATATTGCATCTGCAATTCAATGTTCTTGCATTTCCTGTGTGAGGGTGAGATTCTACACCGATGACAGGAGAAAAGCAGAAAGATAATTTTGACCGCATCGTGACCTTGTCACAATCGGATCAATATTCTCTCTCAGCTTTTTGTGATTACAGTACAGCCACCATGCACTGCTCATTTTCCACAGGTGGGCAATATTTCCACAGACACAATAATATTAGACACAAAATACTAATTATAGGAATAATCATAAAAAATTTAATTAATGAAGCACCGGGTACAACACGGTGATTCATTAAAATTTTGCTGATTAGGGCAAAAAAAAATAATAATCTGTTTCTCAGGCCCTCCCGCATGGTCCTTTTGGCTGCCGCATTCTCTCTTTTTATAACGAATGTAAAATTTTTAAAAAATAAAAATTGAATGGTTTATGTCTGATATTTTACCCAAGTTAAAAAACTTTATAAATTTCTCCCTTGAGTGCAAGAAGGCTTTGCAATGCTTTGGCATTGCAAAGCCTTCTTGCACTCAAGGGACAAAACACCCCACCACCCATGCTATTCCATAGATTATGAGGCCTAAAACATAAACCAAGAACATGAACTTTTGATGGCAAAGAAATAATTACAGAAATAAAAAATAAAATAAAAAAACGCTCGCCCGCATGCAATTTTACAAATAATGGCCTGAGAAACAGAAGATCTACTTTATGTGGCCTTATAATTTTTATTGTCCGTAAACACTAGGCATGGACATCACTACCCAGACATGGATTACAACCAGTCCATGTCAGCTGTGCTGTACACTGGTGTATTTAGCTATGTGCAAAACATACACATCCCTTGAATTAAACGTTGCAGAATTCATTGTGGGCCTTGAAAATCTTCCAGTTCCAAGAATTGAAAAATGTGTTTTCAAAACCTTGAAAGTTCTTGAAGTTTGCGCTTTGGTATTTTTAAGGATGCTTCCAAATTGTATCCAGTGAAAGCCTCTGAAACAAGAGAGAATTTATTGAACATTGAAAGGTAACAAGACACAGCTTTTTTTCCGAGATCTTGTCTGTGTTTCTTATGAAGCAACCAGAAATGCAGGTAGATGACTCTTGAATAAAAAAAAACTGATCATGTGATATGACTTTTCTTGTTTGCTATTAGTCAAATGTCAGTGTGAGTCACTGTCGTAAAATCAAAGGTGAACAGATCTAGACCTGGACTTTGGTTTCTAGGCATTGACCAATACCTTTTTTTCTTCAACATAAGTCTTTCTCATTTATTTTGGAAAAGTCAAAAAAATTGTTTAAAAGGTCCTTGAAGATGGCTTGAGAAGATCCTTGAATTAACCCTTTACCTACAAAAATGGCCAGGAAATTTACCAAATTAATTTTATCACAGCCTAAAATATCTTACAAATGTCTCGATAAAACCATACAAAATTTGTTATTTTTATTCTTTTTTTTTCAAATAATTTCAACAAAACCATATCATGTGACCCCTCACTGGAACATTGTTTGATGAGCTCATTCTAATGAGGGGTCCTGTAATAAGATTTTGTTTAATTTTTTTTTTTGTTTAATTTTTTTTAGCCCTTTACCCAACGAATCGCCCGCATCCGCACACGTAATATTCAAATTCAGCAGTTGAAAAAATATTATTTTTCACAAAATTTCACAAAATTTCAAGAAAACCATATCATGTGACCCCTCATTGGAACGAGCTCGTCGAGATCATTCCAACGATGGGTCACATGATATGGTTTTCTTGAAATATTTTGAAAAATTTTAAAAAATGGTATTTAAAATAATAAATTTTGATATCGTCTGCATTGGGTAAAGGGTTAAAGAAAAAACTGGTTCATCTACTCAATTATATGTGTGGATGCATCCAATTCATTAGGTAATTGGTTAACCTCATTCTTCTGTCTCAGGCTGATATGAAGTTACCTCAGGCTGATATCTAGGCTGATATGAATCTGAACAAGTAATAACCTCTAAGCCATGTGTAGAGGAAAGTCCTCCCCATTATGGTGAAGTAGTAATTCTCTATCGCTGTACAGATGCAAGTAGTAGATGAGATGATTGATATTACATAACCGGGAATCACAAATCAGCTTTTTCCTCAGATCCTGTTGGTGTCTCTTGTGAAGCAACCAGAAATGCTTTTTGTCCAAATAATGTGATAGAATCTGAAAGATAAAATTTAACAATGAATGTTAGGCCCCCCAAAAAAAGGTTTTGGTTGTCAGGCAATCCCTCATTAAAATTAAAGCCCCTTGATGAATGTTTTTATTGGCTTGCAGTGTCTTCCAAATTTATATAAAATCATGCGTCTTTAAAATTTTTTTAATCTTTTTTGATTGATGTAGCAATTAATTTCAAATTAAAGCACCAAATGACCACAGATTCATTCTCAGGCACTGAATTTTCAATATTTTCCCAGGTGAGGCTCAATCCCCCACCAGTGGGAGGGGGATACACCCTCCCATACCCACCCCCATCTCAAGCCTACAGCTTTAGGATTTGCCTGTGGGATATATCGACCTGCCACCCCCAAAAATTATGCCCCCCCCCCCCAATAGAAAATTCTATCTATGCCCCTGAATGGTCCTCTCTCAATACTCCAGTTTCCTCCACCCCATAAAACTTCCTGACACTATATGACCATTGTTGTTTGAAATGGTCATTAAACCCCAATACATAATAAAAAAAAACACATAAGACCTAAAAGAGTTAAAAATCTGTTAATCAGGCCCTCCTGCATGGTCCCTTTGGCTGCCGCATGCTCTCTTTTTATAACCAATGCAAACTTAAAATAATAAAAGTGTCAATGACACTGTAGCTTATCTTGACCTTTTTAGTATATTTTGGGGATTAATGTCATAATTACTCAACTTTTATGTTAGATTCAAGTAAATTGTGCATAATTATTGACTTTTTGTTGTTTATCAGAAACTACAGATTTTTTGGCTTTAAAGAGTGTTTTGGATATTTTCAGTGATTTTATGCCCCCCAAAAATCCACTCCATGGACCCTTCCTCCCTCCCATACCCCCCACCCTATGGGGGTGAACTGGGTGCATTGTTTTTGCATGAAATCACTCAAAATCCTCCAAAACACATTTTAAAGCAAAAGAAAAAAATGCATCCCAGGTTTATTGGGAGAAGTTTTTTGTTCTTTCATAAAACCACTTAAAATTCTTCAAAACTCATTCTAAAGCAAAATAAAATAAAAAAATACACCCTACAGACCTTCTTAACCCACTCTTCCCAGCCCCATTGCATCAGGTGAAATTTCTTTCTTTTTTTTGGGGGGGGGGGGGGGCATTAAAATGTACTTTGGAGAATTTTGAGTGATTCCATGCATAAAACAAAATGAAAGAAAAAAATATAGCTGCAGTAGCCATGCTACCATTGGCTGATTTGAAGCCAATCATTATGAAAAGTACTGATGGTCAAAGCTGAACCTGCATATGAAATTTCGTTGAAATTGGGAGAGAAAAAATACATGGTTGCAGCAGCCATGCTACAATAATGTTTGAAGCCAAACATTATGAAAAATAGACATGGTCAAAGCTAAACCTATATATGAAATTTTGTTGAAATCGGAGAAAAAAATACATGGCTGCAGCAGCCATGCTACCATTGGCTGATTTGAAGTCAAACATTACGAAAAGTAGTCATGGTCAAAGCTATAAACCTGCAAATGAAATTTTGAAAATAAATACACAGCTAAACCTATATATGAAATTTTGTTGAAATCGGAGAAAAAAATACATGGCTGCAGCAGCCATGCTCCCACTGACTGATTTAAAGCCAAACATTATGAAAAGTAGTCATGGTCAAAGCTGAACTCGTATATAAAATTTTGTAAAAATCAGAGAAAAAAAATACATGGCTGCAGCAGCCATGCTACCATTGGCTGATTTGAAGCCAAACATATGAAAAGTAGTCATGGTCAAAGCTAAACCTGCATATGAATTTTGTTAAAATCAGAGAAAAATATACACGGCTGCAGCAGCCATGCTACCATTGGCTGATTTGAAGTCAAACATTACGAAAAGTAGTCATGGTCAAAGCTATAAACCTGCAAATGAAATTTTGAAAATAAATACACATTTAGAATGTACTTACTGATCTCAAACACACACAGTTGAGGACAGTGACCTACATACCTGAGATATCATATTACATTCACACAAAGACAATTTTATTCAGTGCTTTATTGTTTTTTTTCACTCAATGTAGTACAAGAGAAAAGAAGCCAAAACAATTTCACCCCTCAATTCCCACACCCCAGGGGCAGCCACCATGACCAAAATAGGAAGGTTTCATCTACTCATTACTCCAAGACAACCTGCCAAATTTCAAGAAAATTGGTTAAGATAAAAAAAAAAATTAAAATCACCCCCACACTTCTGCTGCTGCTGCAGCCACTGTGTTCAGCCAACTGTGACCAAAATAGGATGTTCTCATCTAGATACCAAACTGAACATGCATTTGAAATTGGGTGATGATCGGATAAGAGCTATGGCCTGTAGCCTGCACCATGGGTGGACAGACATGTAGACTCACAGACTTACAGACTTCCGCATGCCCCATGACAATAGCTTAGCTTGACTTTGTCAAGATAAGCTAAAAATTAAATAGTTTATGGCTGATATTGTACCCAAGTTAATAAAATTCATAAATTTGTCCCTTGAGTGCAACAAGGCTTTGCAATTTTTTAGCATTTGCAAAGCCTTCTTGCATTCAAGGGATGAAATACACCACCACCCATGCTATTCTGTAGATTATGAGGCCTAAAACATAAAACAAACCAAGAATATGAACTTCTGATGGCAAAGAAATAATTACAAAAATAAAAAATAAAATAAAAAAAACTGCCTGCCTGCATGCAATTTTACAAAACCTGGCCTGAGAAGCAGAAGATCTACTTTGTGTGGCCTAAAATGAATAGAACTACAGTAAAACCTGTCTTAAGAGACCACTGTCATGAGAGACCACCTGCCTTGAGAGACCACTTTGGCCATGTACCGATTGGTTTCACTCTATAATGGACCTGTCATGAGAGACCACCTGTCTTGAGAGACCACATAACTGTGGCAAAAACACCTGTTTTGAGAGACCGGAAAATCAATTTTTGGCAATTTCAGAGTGTTAAAATCAATACACAGGTTGAGGGTTAGATCTTTTTGGGGGGTCATAATTTGTAATTCAAAATTTGTTTTATTAAAAATTATTGGAGAGTGCCTGTTGGCACTCTCCAATAATTTTTAATAAAACAAATTTATACAAACAAAATATATGTGTTTGTCTGAAGAGGAAACATGAGCAAGGAAAAAGATGGCTTTTGTTCTGGTACGCTCGTTGTAACTCAGCCAGTTAAGATCAATGCAGTGTGCACAGAAATCAACAGTTCAAAAATGTAACAAGGTTTTTTAGTTTATGTACTTTTATCTACAATTAATAAAACAATGCTTTTGTACTTGTATTAAAACTGAATTAAAATAAAACAATAATAAAAAAAAAATTGAAAAAATCAGTTCTTCTCCATTTCTGCAACAAATATTCTCTGGTTGGTTATTCACTGACTAGCAAAAACATCAAACCTGTAATGAGAGACCACCTGTCTTGAGAGACCACTTTTGCTCGGCAAATGAGGTGGTCTCTCAAGACAGGTTCTACTGTGTTACAGTCCAAAGTCTCAAGCTCTGAGAAAACCAAACAGCTATGTTTCATAATTATCTAAGCAATATTCTAAGTGATCATCATGGCTCCTTTGAGGTGACCATGGTTGGGCCAGGTAGAGAACAGTTTGCAATAGGGCTGTCGCGATTATTCGATTAGTCGACAAACCATCGACTATTGAAGTAGTCGACGGTTTTTATTTTTAGTCGATCGTCGTTCATTTTCAAAGTGGTACACGTCTACTACACGTCGGGGCTAAATTGCATTGTTTTTTGAAGTGAATGATCAATGAAGGTGAATAACTTTGAAATATCTAACCATAGTTAACACCCATACCCGGAAGACTTTGAACGACTGTCACTGTGCAACAAACAGCACTCACACTCACTGGAGAAGAATAGATTCTTCTGAATTTCTCCAATCTCGTACACACGAACGCACCCATTGGAAAACCCAAAGCACGAAAGTAAGAAAATTATGACAACAGTCAGAATGTCAGATCGCTTCTCAATGTTCGGAAATTTGGACCAAGGTCATTTTTAACAACTGACGAAGGAATGTATAGATCTCAATGTTAGAAATTTCGAGAAACTTATTACAGAAAGGAAACATATGCAGGAACGTTCTTTGATAAATTCATTTTAATTCATCGGCTTCAATCTAGTCCTAACTTGGACCCACAGTCCGTAATATAATTTTTGGGGTTGGTGCATCCTAGGACGTACCAACCCCAACAATTATATTACGCACTGTGGGTCAAGTTTGGACTAGCTTCAGGCGGGACCGATTTGTTGTTCCCACAACCCCACTTCGTCTGAACACACTAGTGCCGTTATCATTTTCAGAGTCTTACGTACAGAAGAACGATTTGCTAAAAACCATGGGGACCGACTATTAATCAACTAACCGTCGATTACTGGTCACGATTAGTTGATTAAAAAAATGATAGTCGCGACAGGCCTAGTTTGCAAAAATAATTTCAAATGATGCTCTTGGTAGTATAATCTGGAAAAATATTATGTGAAATTTAGGATATAAAATATAAACAATTTGCATTATTTCACGCCTGTTCTGTGTAATCCCCATCTACAGCAGCAGTACTAAACCATGCGGAAAATGAAAATCTGTTCTGCATATATATGCAGAACGGAAATCATTGATGGACTATTGTTATAAAGAAGCAAAATTTCACTGGAATTTTCCACAAATCACGAACCGCAATTACAATCTGAATCTCCAGCGATAGTTAAAAATAGTCTCCAGAGTTCCAGCGAGTTCTATGAGCCATTAGGCACATAGAACACATTAGCACTCAGGGGACGAAATATAGTGACACAGGTTCATCTCGCAAATTTGGTTAGCGATAAAATGTGTTCTTTTTGTTGATAGTCATCAAATGAATTGCTGAGTGTCCTTTTAATAATTGCTTTTATAAATGTGAAGGCATATAATAAACACAGAATGACACGTGTGTGTGAATGGGTTAATCGATATGGCACTTGTGCCATCGCAGAAGGATAAAACGCGAGGCCTGTGTATTTATTGTATGTGGAAAATTACCACAAAATAGACTGATAGAGAGTTGACAGGCATATTTTATTTTCCAGACATATATTATACCTATATGTCAGGGTTTCCGTTAGAGTGACCTGGGATTCCCTGAATGGCTCCATTCCCCACGCCCTAAATTCACCTAAACGCACATTCCATAGTTGATATAAATTGCTACAAGAAGTTTTACATCTGGACAAACGTGAAATAAAACTCTCTGCTGCCACCTCAAAACATTCAACCGTAATAATCACAGGTTACACCAAACAGGAGCAGGAAATGCATTGTAAAATTATACACAAATGTTGGTCAGAGATCAATTAATGATACTCTGCGAGTTCACAAAGACCACATGTTCGTTGTGCGACAGTGTATCAAAGCATGAGAGCATCGGCAATCTTCAAGTCAATCAGTGACTGACTGCATGCTTTTTGATTTCCATGTGATCGCTTCTGAGTAAACTGTTGCAACATATAATGGTTGTTGACACACCTGTACATGCAATCGTTGTTGAACTGGATCATCCATGCCACCATGGACCGGTGTGGTCGGTAAGTAATGTAACCTGTATAAATGACTTTTCACCTGAATTTTTCCTCATTGGTCCTTATTCTTCCGCAATTACTGGCTCTCGGAATGTGAAAACCTACATAAATATTGCTGTGAAAAACCTGAAAATATCCCTCAGAAGCAACGAAATGGGGGCTTTGGGATGCCCAAATTTAAAATTTTCCTACCACGGCCCCCAACCATGGTCGGCCCATGTTAGCGATGACTCTTGGTTGCCTCATTTTCCCCAAATTACTGGCCCCAACATTTTTACCCTTGTGGAAACCCTGCATATGTGTAATTCTGTTAATATGTGATTCTGACAAAAATTAAATGATAAGCTCGGTATTAACATAAGGAGCCTGTAACACCAGGATCATACAACTAGTTTCTGCAAAACACCAACAGACTTTGATACTTTTTTATAGCCACGGGATAAAAGAGTATCAAAGTAGTGCCTAGGCATTTCACAGAAACTATATGCAAACAAGAACATTTAGGTTTTAAATATAGAATATAAACATAGTCGCTTGGTGTACCAAATGTTCACCATGAGTGGTGAAGTGGTGTTAACCGCAAGCCTTTAGCTTGTGGTTAACACCACTTCACCATGAGTGGTGAACATTTGGTACACCAAGCTACTTTGGGTATATTTTATTTATACCATGATCATCGGATTAATGAGTTTAAATGTTAAATAAATCAATATTCACACGTGCAAATCTGTTTTTGGTTACATAAGTACCGGTGGGAAGTACTTCTGCTGGCAATTTTATTTTTATCGCCAAAACAAAATGGAAAAAGAAACGCAAAGATTACGTGGCCTTTTTCATTTTAATAACATACTATTTCAACTTATGGATGCTTTATTAACATGAGACAACGTATGTTTGTTAATATTTTGTGTCTCATGAGGTAAATTTAGCTCTGATTGTCAGATTATTAAGAGGCGCTATTATTTTTACTTGATTTTACTGAGCAGCAGACATTCATACATGCAAATCTGTTTTTGTTTACATGAGCACCAGTGGGCAGTACTTCCGCTGTCAATTTTATCGCCGAAACGAAATGGAAAAAGAAACGCACAAATCACGGGAACTTTTTCATTTTAATAACATTCTATTTCGAGTTATGGATGCTTTATTAACATGAGACAACGCATGTTTGTTAATTTTTGATATCTTTTGAGGTAAACTCATTTAAAATGTAATAAATTATTGCCGCTTTCATTTCACTCTTTGCAAGGCGATGAGCGATAAATTTACCCCTAGTTTCCATTCATGGCAAGGTCGCCAAAGGTCAACTTGGATGTAGTTCCACTGTTGGTGTATATTTTAACTATTGAAATCCCATTGCAGGCGTGTTCACCATGGTTGGTGTGTAAAGGTAAAATTTATGTCATATTATTTTTATGTACAGTACATGGAGAGTGTATTATCACTAAATCACCTGCAGAGTGGAGATTCCACCTGAGGAATAATTGCAAATTTGTTGCAAAGCATAACCAGTACAGCAAAGTTTCAGCCAATGGACCTCCGGGTTAAACCCGGAGGTCCATTGGCTGAAACATTGCTTGTGTTTTTTGTCCATGTGTACAAAATTTGAAAGTTATAGCTTGGGTGATAACTCCTCTCCACGGGTGATTTAGTTACAATCCACTCTCAACGTACTGTACAGTAGAATAGGTAATCATGGTATAAAAGAACTTATCCTCATATAAGATGCATTGGGATAAGTGAGGCTGGACCATTTTATCAAAATTTTGATTCACAATGGGAGATCGACCCTCAAGTGGAACTCCAATTTTGGGAGTGGAGGTGCACTCTCACCCATTGCATCTCCCCTGGTTACATGCCTATTGGGACATGTGTTCTCTTGCAGTAAAAAGTGATAAAAGTCAGAAGCAGGCTTTTAAGAGTTAAAAGGGAAATATATGATGTAATTTGGAAATAGTACTTACCAACAAAATCCAGGAAAGGTTTTGGTTTACCTTTCCACAAAACTCCTAAAATATATACTGGTATTCCAGATAATACTAATAACAATCCAATTCCAGTCTCAGCAGGTGCTTCGATCAATGGAACAATTAGCAAAAATACGACTGCGATTAAAAATGATACAGGAACTATCATCGGGAACTGAAATAAAAGGGAAAATAAAACATGATATTCTCTGAATAATTTGACTTAGTGTTAGCTTGGCAGTCTCAACAAATCGCTGCTGTGGAGACAGCTTAAGTTCCATGACTTTTACACGAACATGTTAGCAGGGGCAAGGCCATGACTTTCGGATAGCTGAACTACAGTTAAAACTAGAAGTCCTGTCATGAAATGCACACAAATAGCACGTCGATCTGCGCTTTAATCTAAGCGTTATGACCATAGTAAGGCTATCAAATTATGTACATATGGCCTGTGCACAAGCAATGTTTCAGCCAATGGACCTCCGGGTAACCCGGAGGTCCATTGGCAGAAACATTGCCTGTGTTTGCAATGAGTAACCACGAGAACCTGTCGTGCTTTGGATGCCATTCGATATGGCAATTGCGAGCAATTCCTACATGCAATTAAGCCTAGATAAGTGCACAGTTCGTGACAGGACTTCTAGTTTTAAACTGTAGTTTAACTGTAGCATAGGATTGCAGCAATGACCTCTCAGTAGATGGTAACTTGTGAATTAATTATACTTTGTCTTAGTCTCCACTTGAGTGGTGCTCATGTGCGATGTTGAAATTTAATAATTTGATTAATAAACAGGTTATTAGGCTCCACAAAGTAGATCTTCTGTTTCTCAGTCCATTTTTTGTAAAATTGCATGAGGGTGGGCACTATTTTATTTTTGTAATTATTTCTTTGCCATCAAAAGTTCATGTTCTTGGTTTGTTTTATTTTTTAGGCTTCATAATCTACAGAATACCGTGGGTGATGGTGTATTTCATCCCTTGAGTGCAAGAAGGCTTTGTAATGCTAAAGCATTGCAAAGCCTTGTTGCAATCAAGGGACAAATTTATCAATTTGATTAACCTGTCTGAAATATCAGACATAAGCCATTAAATTTTTTCTTTTTTTAAGTTTGCATTGGTTATAAAAAGAAAGCATGTGACAACCAAAAGGACTATGCAGGAGGGCATGAGAAACAGGTTTTGACTTTTTTAGGCCTCACTTAAAGTTATTTAAAGATTCACTGAGCATGCGATGGTGGTAGGTAGGTACCCAACCAAAGTTACTCAACCATTTCCCTGAATGTGAAGCGACCTTGATTTCTTGACTCATAAGCACACTTGGGAGCTGAATGAAAAGGCTTTTTTTTCGCTCAAGGATTATGGATATCAACTGACAGCTAGTGAACTTGATTGAGGACTTATCGCTCAGTGATGACACTCTTCATTTCTGCGGTCACCTAAAGGATACAGTTGTGATTAACACATAAGAACAGAGGGCATGCCAACAGTGGGAAGGGATGACATTGCAGGGTTCACCCATTGGAGTAACTGTTGTTAAAAGTAAATGTGGCAGACTTGCATGATTGGCTGTGTTGCATCTATATCACTTTGTCAAGTCAAATTTGGGAGAACGACAATCGCTCATATTGGAACTGGTCTTATTGAAGCTTCAGATGCAGATACTCTCAGATGTCATTACAGTTAAAACTAGAAGTCGTGTCATGAAATGCGCACAAATAGCACGTCGATCTGTGCGCTAATGTACGCGTTATGACCATAGTAAGGCTATCAAATTATGTACATATGGCCTGCGCACAAGTGATGTTTCAGCCAATGGACCTCCAGGTAACCCGGAGGTCAATTGGCAGAAAGAATAGTTGTCAAAATGTCCGATTTCAAAAACATCCGATTGTCAAAACGTCCAATTTTGAAAAATGTATGGTCAAAACATCCGATTGAATTGGTCAAAAAGTCTGATGGTATTAGTCAAAACGTCCGATGATATTGGTCAAAACGTCCGATTCCCGAAACATTTTTTTTCTTTACTGATATATTATATATATTTAATTAGTTATTTGAGTTCTCATTTGAGTCTTTGAAAATTCAAAGGCTATTTGAAGATAGGGTTCGCAGTGTTTTCACTCCGTAAACATTGGTGAATTACCGGTAATTATTTTGGTTGAGAAATTAATGTTTAATGTTTTGACTCTCCAGTTAACCCAATCCTTTGAGGTTGAAAATCAAAAGAATATTTGAGGAGGTGTTCCGCATTGTTTTTACTGCATAAACATCATTGATTAATTGTGTTCAGTTCTTAAGTTTCTTTAATCTTCATTATGTTTGAAGATAAAAAATCAAAACTGTCGGCTTGGTGGACTGTTCACTGAGCGGTTGTGTTGTAATTTTGCTTGTTTTGACTTCTATTGTCTGTGAAATCAGCTATCAAACGACAGTGTTTTACGTCTTTCAGCACTTGCGGTATAAAAAAGGCAGGCTGGAAGACTGGGGCATCACTTCGTCCGTTCAGTCTTATAATGGCAGACACTCTTCATCAAGAGTCCTGTCTGTACTGTGATAGAGAAGTAAGGAAACGCCAAGAAGCATTTCGTTGCGACATTTGCACCCGATGGCAGCACAGGACTTTCAACACAGAAATTTCTAGGGATGATTATAGAATCTGAAAACGGCAAGAATCCTTCCCGTGGTGTTGTACCCATTGTCAAGAAGATTCCTTTAGCTTGCATCTTCCAACAGCTGAAAGCACAGGAACAGAGGCGGTAGTTACATCTGATGAACAGCACTCCCAACTGGAGAATGACGCTACCATGGAACAACTGAAGAGGAAGCTATGGATGTAAGGAATCTTTTGACATCTCGTTGCCTGTACCAATTATTAATGAACCTGCAGAAAGATCAGTTTACATGCCAATGCATACTCCAGTTCCGGAAAGGGACATCGAATACGAGATACTTTCTGGCACATCTCAAAAAGGAAAAGATCTCCTCCTTGGCACAAATGAAAATGCATACACACAAAAGGAGGTAAAGAAAACATCCACCACATGGATCTGCAGTCGACGCACCAAAAATAATTGCAAGGCTACAGTCGTACAATGTGGTACTGATTTCAGACGGGGCAAATATCCACATAATCATGAGAATGGTGCCGGTGAAATACTGTGACTGAAAACCCTAAAGGAGGTAAAATTAACCACGAAACAAAATCCACACAAGTCAGCACAAAGGGTGGTAGAAGCTCTACAAACACTTGCTCCCACATCAGATGATATTCTGCCACAGATACATTACATCCAGTGCGTAGCTAACAGGTGTAGGGAGAAAACACGACCAAAGCACCCTCTTGATTTACACTTCACTCTTGAAATGTCTCATTTTCCAGACAACTTTTTGCGGAAAGACATCCAGCTTAATGGTGAACATCACCTGGTGTTTGCCACTGACCTCCAACTGTCTCACCTTGCAAAAGCTAAAATGTGGTTTCTGGACGGCACGTTCAAAGCTGCCCGAGAGCCTTTCGTACAACTCCTGACAATTCATAGTTTTATAAAGTCAAACAATACTACCAAACAAGTGCCACTGTTATTTGTTTTGATGTCTCAGCAAAAAAATGATTACCGTGCCATCTTCAATGAATTAATTGACATTTTACTGTCTGAACCGGTGGTTGAAGAAGTTATGGTTGATTTTGAAAGAGCCATTTGGAGTGCTATTCAACAAACTTCCTTGGTTGACGTAAGTGTACGTGGATGTTGGTTCCATTGGTCCCAGGCAATCTACCTGCGGGTGAAAGAATTGGGTTTGAAAACGGCATACAATTCTCAACATAGTGTTCGAATGTACATTCGAAAGTTGATGGCTTTACCACATCTCCCTGCCTCTCACATATCAAGGGCCTTTGATGAACTGAAAAGCACATGTGTGGACGACGGCAGACTCATAGAACTGCTAGACTACATGGACAAAACGTGGATAAGTAGCTCGTCTAGACCATCATCAGCATGGAGCACATTCCAGAGGTCAGTGCGTACCAGCAATGAGGTTGAGGGATGGCATGTAAGACTTAATCAGCTACTTCCTCACAGCCATCCTAGTATGTATCGACTTATACCCGCATTGTTCAACAATTCTTCTTTTCTTGAACTTCAAATGCAGCTCATAATTAAGTCAACACAAGCTGTGCAGACATAAACGAAGGGCTCAGATGAAAAAAGAGAATAATCTTCATAAACTTTGGGAGGAGTATTCAGAAGAGCCACGCACACTGACCACTTCAGAGTTTCTTTGCAGAGCTTTGGACCTCTGCCCTGTAAAAGAGGACTAAACATTTCTGTGTTGTGCACATTAGTGTTACTTTAGCAATACACAATTGGTAAAAAGCATTTTTTCCCAGTATGAACTTGTGTAGTTAAGAAGTAATTGATGCATTTCTAAGTGAAGAGTTTAAGAGTAAGTTGTTTTCCTATCATTAAAAATACCAGTAATGGACATTCATTCTTGGAAAGATCTCTCTGCACTTTCCAATAATTAATGTTTCTTACTGGTATTTTCAATGGTAAAAAGCATTTTTTCCCAGTATGAACTTGTGTAGTTAAGAAGTAATTGATGCATTTCTAAGGGAAGGGTTTAAGAGTAAGTTGTTTTCCTACCATTAAAAATACCAGTAATTGACATTCATTCTTGGAAAGATCTCTCTGCGCTTTCCAATAATTAATGTTTCTTACTGGTATTTTCAATGGTAAAAAGCATTTTTTCCCATTGGGATTTGTGTATCCAAGACGTAATTGATGCATTTCTAAGCAAAAATATAAAAATAAGTTGTTTTCCTATCATTACAAATACCAGTAAATGACATTTTGGGGTCTATGATATTGAAAGTTGTTTTTTCTATATTTACAAATATTACATATTGGTATTTCCTATTTTCAATTTAACTGGTAGAGTGCTAAATTAATTTTGGTCCTTAAAATTTCTTTGTGCGTCTTTGCCTTGTTACAACTTATGGGAGAGTGCCCATAGGCACTCTCCCATAAATTGTAACAAAGCAAATCCTAACCAATAAAATAATATCACTTCAAAGATAATATGAAGCACATCTACAGAATATGAAGCCTTTATATTGTGGTACCGGTACTTTACAGTAAAGCCCAAATATGGGCTTGCAGCACTCTACCAGTTAATAAAATCAATAAAAATAAAAAGGGTGTTTTTTTTTCAATGCCCCTAAATTTTGTGAGCTGTCCAATTTCACCTCCCCAATATATCCAACATCTCCCACCCTGACTCATAGAGGAATCACCAGCCCTGGAAAAGAACGTCTGATGGTTAGTGACAACGTCCGATGATATTGGTCAAAACGTCCGACGATACTGAGAATAACCCAAACATCTCATGGTTAAAAGTCAAAACGTCTGATGATTATAAGTCAAAACGTCAGCTGCCATCGTACATTTTGACTAAAATCATCAGACGTTTTGACTAAAATCATTTGACATTTTGACTAAAATGATCGGACGTTTTGACTAAAATCATCTGACGTTTTGACCAGAAAATCGGACGTTTTGACTCGGACATTTTGACAATCGGACGTTTTGACCAGACCCCGGCAGAAACATTGCCGGTGTTTGTTATGAGTAACCACGAGAACCTTCCGTGCTTTGGATGCCATTCGATATGCCAATTGCGAGCAATTCCTCTGTGCAATTAAGTCTAGATAAGCGCACAGTTCGTGACAGGACTTCTAGTTTTAACTGTACATACTGAGAGACAGGTGGCATTGGTACAGTTTTATTACTCATTGCAGCAGAATAAATTGTATTTCCATGATTAATAGGCCTTTGTTTATATAGCCTGTTTTTTTCTCTCTCTTTGATGAACCAATAAGATTTGATACATTTTACTAAATCTGTTGATTGGCAGCACAAACTTGGAGCACTGAAAAACTTTCTGTCAGTTATATCTGTAACACGAGAATCAAATGAGTCAACAATTTACCAAAACCATTGTTTGAAAAAAAATCCACAAATTTACAATGTGTAATAGAATAAAAAAAATGTTAGTGTTGATTAGAAAATTTTCTACACTCAACGAGTTCAACAAACATGTTTTCAATACTGTCTGATAGTGGAATCTTGGCAGTAACACTATAATGTGTTTTCTACATGGAAATCGTGATAAATTGTAATGGTGTTAGAACACTATCACAAATTTTTCGAGTATTAAAAATGCAAAATTCACATTTGGAGTACAGTACAATGCTCTATCCAATGCAGCACTACCCTCCCACTAAACCCATCACTATTATGTTTCTGCTCTCTTGCATAAGGGACTATTCTGAAAAAAGGGTTACTAGATTAAAACAAGAGTAGAGCTGTGCAAAGCTTGGAAATTCAGTTCAATTCCCAACTGTCCCAATTATTCAATTCGATTTGATTTGACTGGAGACCGGCTAATTTTGAAATTGCGCAAGATATTCTCAACATCCTATTAAGTGACCCTCTTGAACTCTTCTTCTATTATCAGGTCTCCTGTACAGGAGGAGGGGTGTCCTGTACAGGAGACCAGATACAGCAGAATCCTCTTAATTGAATATCCATTTTGCCAGTGAAAATTATTCAATTAACAGGAGTATACAATTAACAGGGATTTGGTCAGTTTCCAGCTGTGTTCTGGAGGTAAACTGAGCATTTATTCTATTATATCTTGTTTGACAGAGCTCACAGAGCCCACTTATTTGGATATCTCTTAATTGTATATCCCTGTTAATTGAATATAATTTTCAAACACAAAACCATTTACCACACCTTCAGTACAAATTTGATCTGTTAATTGCATATGGATTGTAGAGTAAACTCCTGTTAATTGTATACAAATTTTTGTAATATATCAAAAAAATTACTGTGACACCAAATTCCATTTATTTATCAACCTTTGTGGCCTCACCACATCCAATACAGGCATTTATTCTATTATATCTTGTTTGACAGAGCTCTGGGAGCTCTGTCAAACAAGTTATGATAGAATAAATGCTCAGTTTACCCCCAGAACACAGGAAACTGACCAACTCCCTGTTAATTGTATACTCCTGTTAATTGAATAATTTTTACTGGCAAAATGTTATATATATTCAATTAAGAGGATTCTACTGTATTATATATATAAGATCCTTTATACATAGGTGGGTTTTATTTTTGTTTCTACAACATACGGATAAAGCAGGTGAAGGAGCTAATTGAGAATTACTCTACTGGGACTGAAGATTTAGAAGGGGGACTAAAGCAGGGGAGTAGTTTTATCAGGGGAAGGATGATCGAGGATTGCAAGAGAAACTGGTGAGCTGCAATTGGGACCTAGAGCTCTTTAGATTGGTCATATAAACAAGAGGTCCCACAGGGCCCAAGGCACTCACCTTGAACAGAACACGATATAAACAGAGTCCAAGAATGAATCTACATTAAGCAATCCATCTCCATAGGATACATTGTCGATCCTTGAGCCCCTCAGGAGTGACAAAAATAGTCCGGGCATCATGCCTTTTCTTCAGTTGATCATGATGTAAAATGTGGGGCTCCCCTTCATACAACCTATATGGATTAATCTTAGTTATACACCTCTAGTGGGTACTGAATACAAAATTCCTAATTCTTCAGCTTCATGGCTAATTCCAGCTCCCATAGGGAGCCCAAATATTAACCCAGGCTCTCAATTTGAACAAAGTTGAATCTGACCTCCCCAGAGATGTTGTATACCAAATATTAAAGCATTCTGACTGTTGGATCTAAAGAAGAAAATTTTTAAAGAAATTTCTTTATATTGCATTAAGTTAAAATTTGGGCTACCATAGTGAGCCCAAATATTAACCTATGGACCTAATTTGAACAAACTTGAATCTTCCCCCCTCCCACTCCCCTCCCCCCGAGATGTTGTATACCAAATATGAAAGCATTCTGAACAGTGGATCTGAAAAAGAAGATGTTTAAAGAAATTTCTCATATTACACAAAGTTAAAATTCAGGCTACCATAGGGAGCCCAAATATTAACCCAGGGAACCAATTTGAACAAACTTGAATCTGACTCTCCTAGAGATGTTGTAAACCAAATATGAAAGGATTCTGTCAGGTCAATCTCAAGAAATTTTTTGAAGAAGTTTCCTCATATTGCATTACGTTAAAATTTGGGATACCATAGCAAGCCCAAATATATACCTAGGGACCCGATTTGAACAAACTTGAATCTGACCCTCCTAGATATGTATACCAAATATGAAAGCATTCTGACTGGTGGATCTGAAGAAGATTTTAAAAAGTATCCCCCATATTGAAATATTAACCTAGGGACTTGGTTTTGAACAATCTTGAATCTGCCCATCATAACAATGATGTATACCAAACACTAAAAGATTCTGACTGGTGGTTCTGAGGAAGAAGATTTTTAAAGAATATTTCCAATAATGCCCTAAGTTAAAAATTCTGTATTGAGCCCAAATATGAACCAATGGACTTTATTTTGATGACCTTGTTTCTGACCCCCCCTACCTCCCCCCCTACCTCCCCTCCCCCTCCCACCCCCCTATGGATGCTGTATAATGAATATCAAAAGATTCTGACCCTGAGTTCTGGAGAAAAGATTTTTTTTAATTTTTGCAAATATGCTGACTCAGCATTTTTTGATGCCCTCTACAGAACACCCTAACATAACTGATGGAAATTTTTTTTACCATTCATTTCTACTGGTCCTAAGGATGTCTCATCCGAAATAACAGTTCTCTGTTCTGTGTGGTTTGGGAAATATGGGCATTTGAAAATATTTATATTTTTAGCTCCTGAGGATCCCGTGGGGATGTGGGAATTTTTTTTTTTTAAGTACTTATGACCCAATAATACCACATACCAAATTTGGTTCAAACTGGACCATCGGTTCAGCAAATAAAAATTTGGGGCGGGCCAAAAATCTTTCCCCTCCCATTCCAAAGCCAAATATTGCTTCACAAATTTCGTTTGAACAAATTTGAATCTACATCTCAAAAGGCAGCTCCATAACAATTATTAAGTGATTGTACCCACTGGTTTATGAGAAGAAGAGTTTAAAAATGTTTTGGAGCATGTTGAGTTGAACAAAAATGCAATGCCCCTTCAGGACCATCACTCACATAAACTTTCATTTGAATTGGCCCAGTGGTTTTGGAGAAGACCAAAACATGGTGTTGGCAAATGTCGGAGGGAGAGCAATGGGATTAGCTGAGCTTGACTTTGTCAAGGTGAGCTAAAAAGATGTGCCGGCTTCTGTGGAGTACAGAGACAGATCGTTTGGGTTCATTGTTATTCAGTGTGAGATGCAAGTCACTGAAGTTAAGGAAAGCGCAGGCCAAATGAACAACTTAGGAATAATAGAGACCCTGGAACATTTCATTAAAAGAATTCCCCAAATATTTGTCTAATAAAAAAAACTACATTAGAAACTAATGGAAACATGGTATGAAAACATGAAGGAGAAATAAGTGGATGAGGAGTGACATGAGGGAAAGGGTAAATATTATAGTTGGGGAGATCGAAGAAGAGCCATTGACGGGAATTATGAAACAGTTTTTGACTGAATATTAGGAGATCAGGAGGGAAAGTGGGGGATGAATAACCTGCCAGGAGACAGAGTTGATGTAGGCTTCCTCACAAGAGTACCATGACAAATCAGACGGAGGCCAAAGAATAATTATTACAGTGGAACCCTGTTAATTGAATAGCCACTTTGCCAATGAAAATTATTCAATTAACAGGTGTATTCAATTAACAGGGATTGTCTCACTTTCCTGTATTTTAGAGATAAACTTAGCCTTTATTCTATTATATCTTATTTGGCAGAGCTCCATGAGCTCTGCCAAACAAGATATAATAGATTGAATGCCTGTACTGGATGTACTCAGGCCAAATAGGTCTATCAACAAAGGAAAACTGGGGAGAGTCAGGATAATTTCTCAACAGGTTACAAGATTTTTTATTCAATTAAGAGGAGTTTACTCTATAAGCTGTATTCAATTAACAGGTCAAATTTGTACTGGATGTATGGTAAATGGTTTTGTGTATGAAAATTATATTCAATTAACAGGGATATACAATTAAGAGATATTCAATTAAGTGGGCTCCACTGTATTAGCATGTAAAAAAATAAGAAATAATATATAGTTACCTTAATTGGTCTGTGCATATCTGGTTTCTTAATCCTGAGAACTACAAGTGCCAGTATAGAAGCACCAACTGATAACCACTGTGCAAAACTAAGGTAGTTTATTAGGGCAAATACGTCTTTTGATACCAGCATCAATACAGATAGGATACCCTATAAAAATAGAAAAAATGGAATATTATTGTACAAGCCTATACTACTCACATTTTGATAAGGATCACCCGCATTCGACATTACACAATTATCAACTTTCCTTGAGGTTGATACATATAGATTACTACAACAGTCAATTGATCTGTGTTGTTGCATTCCGTCTCGTTGATGAGATGAGATTGGCCAGATCAAACTTGACACCTGCGGTTAAGTTTGATCTGGCCAATCTCATCTCGTCAATGAGGCTGAATATGACAACACAGATCAATTGACTTTTGTAGTAATTTGTTTATTATATGACAATTAGTATTTTAAACTGATCACAACACCTGAAATATCAAATACAACAAGAATTATATTAGCCATATAACCATTAACAATTTATGGAATTTGGGAATCACAGATGCATTTTAATATCGTCCGCTCATTTCGAACATGAAACTTGAAAGTAAAAACAATGGAGGCAAGACTTGAATTTCAATCAGAATCGCTTTCGATAACACAGATTCTTCTACGTTTTGTTGGGTTTGCATTCTGAAAATAGTTGTTAATTGTTATTTTGCAATTGTTCAGTATGGTATTTTCAAATAGGCCTAGACTGGAATGTTTGCCAATGGAGTTTAATGAGGAGATGAATTCTATATTTGTCACTTGGCAACAGGCCTCGAGTCTTTCGATTCGCTATAATATTGTAACCGATTTTCATTTCTCTTTCAACCGCTTGACATGAAACACGCAAACTGCACAATTGTTTTTATTGAGTTCTGTAACTGGTCATAGAAAAGCAGTGTTTTCTCATATGGTATTAATAAACGACTCAAGATCGAATGAACTCATTAAGGAATTCCCTGATGTATTTGTGGAATTTACCGATTTATTTATAGGTCACTGGTAGAAATAGTCCATTCACATGTGCCTCGTTTGAGACAGGCATGATAACGATCTGGAAAATTTGACACTCTTGTTTTCTGGAGAGCTTGATTTGATGGGCAAACTACAGTGGTATTGAGGGGCTATTTGTGGTAGCAATATAATAAAAGGAATTATCAACCCGGGAAAATTAATATAGGCCTCGGTGAAAATTTCTTTTCTCGAATTGATAATTCCTTGTATAATAAACCTCAAGGAAAGTCAGTTATTGTTTCATTATTATGACAGAAAAAATCGTTTGCAAATTTCTTGCTTTATTACATATATTAATAGCATATTCATATGCACAAGCCAGAAAATAAGCAGACTGTCATCTGCAAAATTAGGTCCCCAGATGGTGAATTTAGTGATCTACCTTGCACAGCAGGGTAGCATCACTAAATTTACCCTCTGTGAACCTCAGTCTGAATCAGGATCTCAAAACTAAACAGAAAGAGGTACCCAGAGGATAAATTGGCCCACTGTATGGGATAACATCATCAAATTCACCCTCTGGGGACCTCATTCTGCAAATGTCAGACTGCTTATTTTCAGGCCTGCATATGCAACAGAATAAATTTAACACCTTGCATGCTGCTGGCGGATATTCCTGCCCAGGACACAAAATATCTTGCCACAGAAATAAATATAATTTGGGTACAATTGATCAAATTTGCCCCCTGTAAACTGAATCGACTTTTTGACCAATGATTTCTCGAGTTAAATATGGATAAATTTTTCATCAGATCTAGTCATGGCTGCTTTTTTGCAGCCATGAATAGATTTGATGAAAAATATTTTCAAAATACTCAGCAGGTTAACAGTTAATTTCAACATATAATAATTAAGAAGCAATATGTGCATTAACTTATTTGTTCATGTTGTACTTAATTGTTCTATTTGAACAGTTCTTAAACATTGGAACAGGGAAATTAAAGAAAGGAGCATAAAATACCATGTGTATTTTTATTGCAAACAATATATCAAACCACCTGCACTATTAACAAGGGCAATGCCCCCGGTCCCCCGACCAAGATGGCAAATTCAAGGGAGCTGTTAGGATGCTATTTGTTCCAAGAGCATGGTCTTTATGAGAGGTTAAGGGTGTTAATTTCAATCAAATGATCAAAAGTAAAGTTATCATCCGGACAACACAAAAAGTGTATTTTATAAGTCGGAAAAGGGGAATAACTCCTGTAAAAATAGACAGAGCATGGCCATTTTTTAACTTGACCTGTATTTCCAACCAATTAAACCACATACTTAGTTTCGTTTCAATCAAATGATCCAAAGTAAAGTTATCATCCGGACAACACAAAAACCGTATTTTCTAAGTCGAAAAAGGGGAATAAATCCAGTAAAAATCAGTGGAGCGTGCCCATTTTCGAACTTGACCTGCATTTCCACCCAAATAAGCGGAATACTAAATTTCGTTTCAATCAAATGATCCTAACTAAAGTTATCATCCGGACAACACAAAAACTGTATTTTTTAAGTCGAAAAAGGGGAATAAATCCAGTAGAAATCAGTGGAGCATGCCCATTTTCGAACTTGACCTGCATTTCCACCCAAGTAAGACACATACCAAATTTAGTTTCAGTAAAATCATCCAAACTAAAGTTATCATCTGGACAAGGGTGTGACGGATGGATGGACGGACGCACGCACGGACGGACGGATGGACGGACGGACACTGCTGATTACAATAGTCCCCCGAAGGGTCGGGGGACAATGACAGTGTGGTGAAATATCAACTCGATTTCGATAAAAATGGAATAGATCAGCAATACTGTGGTATATCAAAACTTCTGATGAGTGTTTTAGTCAATTAAATTACCACATTTTTTTCTGTCATATAATAAAATTTGTACATGAAAGAAAAATGTGTATGTATATTACAGTACGTGGAGAGTGTATTATCACTAAAACACCCGCAAAGCATAACCAGCACAAGGAAAGTTTCAGACAATGAACCTCCGGGTTTAACCCGGGGGTTCATTGGCTGAAACATTGCTTGTTTTTTGTCGATATGTAAAAATTTGAAAGTTATGGCTTGGGTGATAACTCCACTCCATGGGTGATTTAGTTACAATTCACTCTCCATGCACTGTATTTAGTTATTTACTAGGGTGCAATGACAATAATAACAGTTAGGCTTTAAAAGTTGTACAAATGTACGGGTAGAGCAATGTTGAGTAAATGTCACACTGAATAATTTATCACCCTGGCACAAGCAGGGCTAGCATTGGTCTGAAAACAAGTGAATGTGGGTGTACAGAGTGTCAACCATAGATGTACAACATGTCAATGTAACACTTACCTTCAAGCAGTACTAACTGTTTGTGTCAGGATAGTAAATTAGAGAGCCCAAAAGTTACTCACTATTGCTTAGTGGTTCTCTCCAGGTACTCTAACTCCCTCCACCCATAAAATTGTCTGACATGATATGATCTAGGCTGTTGAATGTGCCATTAAACCCTAATGAACAAATAAACAAACTTAACCCTTTACCCATCGAATCGGCCGCATCCGCCGCGTAATACGCAAATTCAGCAGTTGAAAAAATATTATTTTTCAAAAAATTTCAACAAAACCATATCATGTGACCCCTCATTGGAACGAGCTCGACGAGCTCGTTCCAACGAGGGGTCACATGATATGGTTTTGTTGAAATTTTTTGAAAAATTTCAAAAAATGATTTTTAAAATAATAAATTTTGATATCGTCTGCGTTGGGTAAAGGGTTCAAACTATACACATTTTACCTTTTATGTAAATTTATTTGGATGGATGGGGATCAAGCTCGGGACCTCTAGCATAGAAGTCCAACAGTCTACTACTGAGCCACCACACTCCCACCTTTTATGTATTAAATATGTACAGTTAAAACTAGAAGTCCTGTCATTAACTGTGCACTTATCTAGGCTCAAATGCACGTTGGAATTGCGCGCAATTGCCATATCGAATGTCATCCAAAGCACGGCAGGTTCTCCTGGTTAGTCATAGCAAACACATGCAATGTTTCTGCCAATGGACCTCCGGGTTACCCGGAGGTCCATTGGCTGAAACATTGCTTGTGCACAGGCCGTAAGTACATGTTTTAATAGCTTTACTATGATCATAAGGCGTATATTAACACGCAGATCAACGTGATATTTGTGCGCATTTCATGACAGGACTTCTAGTTTTAACTGTAGATGGGTAGGAGTTATCCTTAGCAAAATGTGAGTGGTATATTTACAAAAATAGACCGATGAAATCGTCAGATGTGTACCCATACGTGCAATTAGTAGAAAGCTGTATGATGGAGGGCCACCACGGATGCTGACATAATGTACACCATACAAGGTATGGGTACATATAGAAATGGATTGGAGGAGTGTCTAATTTGATGGATAAAGGATTAATATCTCCGGATCAAATTATCAGATTTACATAAAAAACTATACAGCACAGCACATCAGTAACCTGAATAAATATATAAAGTAACATGACAATCAGCTTGATATTTTTTGAGTTATCTCATGCCAAAGGGATTGGAGGAATTTTCAATTTGAAGGATAAAGGGGGTTAATATCTCTGGATCAAATTATCAGATTTTCACCAAAAACTACACAGCTCAGCACATCAGTAACCTGAACACAATTATAAAGTAACTTGACAATCCAAGCAATATTGTTCAAGTTATCGAATGCGAAAGGAATTGGAGAAATTTTAAATGTGAAGGATAAAGGGTTAATATCTCAGGATTAAATTATCAGATTTACACCAAAAACTATACAGCTCGGCACATCAGTAACCTGAACACAAATATAAAGTAACTAGACAATCCAGGCAATATTTTTCCAGTTATCGAATGCCAAAGAGATTGGAGGAATTTTCAATTTGAAGGATAAAGAGTTAATATCTCAGGATCAAATTATCCGATTTACACCAAAAACTATACAGCTCGGCACATCAGTAACCTGAACACAAATATAAAGTAACTTGACAATCCAAGTAATATTTTTCAAGTTATCACATGCCAAAGGGATTTGAGGAATTTTCAATTTGAAGGATAAAGGGTTAATATCTCAGGATTAAATTATCAGATTTACACCAAAAACTATACAGCTCGGCACATCAGTAACCTGAACACAAATATAAAGTAACTTGACAATCCAAGCAATATTTTTCAAGTTATCGAATGCCAAAGGGATTGGTGAAATTTTCAATTTGAAGAATAAAGGGTTAATATCTCAGGATCAAAATAACAGATTTACACCAAAAACTATACTATCTGTCAGGGACACCTGAGGCCCCGTAAGGCCTGGGCTGACGTGGGGTTATTTAGTCCCGCTGATGAAGTTGCGGGAAAATTAGACCAACGTGGAGGGTCGGAATCCAAATGTCGCGAACTCGGCGTAGGGAGCTGAGTTAGGCCGACGCCATGATTCCTTCTCTGCCAAATTGGCTTGAAATAGGTTCGATTTCCGTTAGGTGTGATTCCTAATCACTTCAGGCTGTGTAATGGAAAGAATGACTTAAAGTAACAACGATTCTTTTATTTACACATAAAAATAAAGCCGTTTCAATATTTCAACAATCAACAATTTGATTCTTTTCACAGAAATTTGGTTGCTAGAGTTAAATAATTCTCAACAATCATATAGTCATTCTATAGCCCTGTACTGGCACTATAGTCTACACACTGGAAATGTTACTACCGTGAGCTTGACATAAGAGCTTCACAAATCTGAAATGTTACTACTGTGAGCTCGCCATAAGAGCTTCACCCGCTTAGGCTCAAATGTCAACGTCTGAGCGTAACTGTACCTCTGGCCGTCGGAGGGTTGCGACCAGCAATGTTCGTCATCTATGAAGCCACCGTACTTCTGATTTGGGTCAGATATTGTCTACTCATACCTTATGTGCCTTTTGAAAGTCCTCCGTGAAAGTCCTATTGAAATATTCACCGTTCCTGGTTGAATTCACGATTCACAAATGCCCCTTTTTGTGCTAGGGCGAAATTGTCACTCACACCGATCTCCAGTAGGTATTACGATGCTTCGACAGCAAAACAAACTACTCGGAACGCAATCAGTCTGATGTTTCAAAGGGTTAATATGCACAATACAATTAACCTACACTTCTGACTATTGCAGGCTGATACCTGCTACTCGACAATCTAAACTTTAACATTTCACCTTGGGTGTTCCTTCTCACGAATTCGGCTCTTGTAGCCGCCTATCAACCTTAAGCTAAATCAATCGTGG
Organism: Pictodentalium vernedei; assembly: GCA_031216915.1. Lineage (NCBI taxonomy): Eukaryota > Metazoa > Mollusca > Scaphopoda > Dentaliida > Dentaliidae > Pictodentalium > Pictodentalium vernedei. The sequence continues at coordinate 625,424,347 of CM062295.1, forward strand.
AATGCCCTCTCTGGCGATTCCAGTCGTTTCAGGGTCCTGTGATCGAAGGTACCCCTATGCCAGGAAACAGAGTCCGCCTGCCCTGGACTTCACCAACGTGTGTGTGACCCCCAAGTGTGTGTCTAATGCTCTGCTCTTCAAGGTATATATACTTTTTACCCTAAACTGTCAGGTGCACCGACACTCATCTGTCCACCTGTCAAAATGGTAGGAGATGACTTATATTGAGGCAGAATCAATACAAGTCATCTCACGCGTGACTTAACGGTGATTTCACTTGTTGAGAAAACCGATTCGTTCCTGCCATTCATTGCTACCTAATGATCAGGTGTCGATACGATAGACATTTCTATCGTTTAGAATCTCGTTTCTCAATTGGCCGTGACGGTATCCTGCAACCAACCGATTACGTCTCGTAAGACTCGCGAATACTGTATAAATTAAATGAGATTAGACCTTATCTAACATACCGTTTCTCCCCTGGGTCCCTGCGCTGAAGCTGGATATACACCACATGTGTTTTTTTCCATGTCCAGCTTCACAGAGAAGTGAAATTCACGTAGGGTTTTTGCCTTGATGCGGAATATCTTGTGAACTTACACTATCTTTATATATGAGGCCCCTTGCCCCTATATTTAGGCTGGCTTTGCCCTGACAACCTCGGCACATCAGTAACCTGAACACAAATATAAAGTAACTTGACAATCCAAGCAATATTTTTCAAGTTATCGAATGCCAAAGAGATTAGAGGAATTTTCAATTTGAAGGATAAAGGGTTAATATCTCAGGATCAAATCATCAGATTTACACCAAAAACTATACAGCTCGGCAAATCAGTAACCTGAACACAAATATAAAGTAACCAGACAATCCAAGCAATATTTTTCAAGTTATCGAATGCCAAAGGGATTGGAGGAATTTTCAATTTGAAGGATAAAGGGTTAATATCTCATGATCAAATTATCCGAATTACACCAAAAACTATACAGCTCGGCACATCAGTAACCTGAACACAAATATAAAGTAACTTGACAATCCAAGCAATATTTTTTAAGTTATCGAATGACAAAGAAATGGATATGGATGCTGGAGAGACAGACGGACGGACAGATGGACAGACGGATGGACAAAGGATGGACGAATGACGGATGGTCACCCCGGATGCCGGCATTATGTGTACCATACATAGTATGGGTACACATAAAAATGTTGATAATACTAAACAGAACAATATACTCCAGTTATGATACAGTTATAGACAAAGGACCTGTTGTTTTGAAGTGGGTGACCAAATCTTGACCTCTATCCTGATTTTGAAAATAAGGAGAGTGGCAGATGCCTACCTAGAAAATCTTGATAAAACTAATGGATTCTAAAAATCTGCATACGCCAGTATATCTAATGGAAACATACCCTGACTCTTTTAACATGTAACTCTTTATCTAACACATTGGCTGCATCTGCAAATTTAGCAGTTGAAAAAAAAATGTTAAAAACAAATTACAACAAAACCATATCCTGTGATCCCTCAGTGGAACAAGCTCAATGGGCTCATTCAAATGAGGGGTCATAAGCTATGTTTTTGAGACAAAAAATGAAAAAATAATGAAAACCCAATGGTGATTTTTGTGAATAGTGCTGGCCGGTTTTGGCCATTATGTTGGGTAAAGGATTAAAACAAATATAGGAAACTGAATTGACTAACTTTTCAGAGTATTGACTTGATGTGGAAATGGTATAACCAGGCCTGGAAATAAGCAATCTATCATCTGTAGAATGAGGTCCCCAGAGGGGGAATTTGCTGATGCTAAACCATATCATGGGTTAGAATCCACCAATTTATCCTCAAGGTACCTCTTCTGTTTGGGCCTGAGACTGTGATTCACAATGAGGTTCACAGAGGTTAAATTTAGTAATTCTACCCTGCTGTGCAGGTTAGCAGTCCAAATTCGCCCCCTGGGGACCTCATTCTGCAGATGACAGTCAGCTTATTTCCAGGCTTGGGCATAACTACAAATTGATTGATTGATTTATTTAGTAGTACAACATGCATGTATACAATTAAAAACAAAACATTTTGATAGAGGAAACATTATTCACAACTACATGACTGTGCCACAGGGAGATGGCGTATCCATTAGTGGCTGTCTTCCCATCATTCCCATTTGAAAAAAATAAGAAAAAATGAACAAAAAAGGAAAATAAGCAAAGAAAAGAAAAGGAAAAAAATGAAAGAAGAGAAATGAAAATGAAAAGCAGACATGACAATCGAAGCAATCCTGACAACAGCATGTTCTCCAATAAGAGGACAATTTATAACCCTACTGCATAGGATATGTTAGACTGGTTCTTTCCAACATGTGAGAAATCTATTCTATGTTTTCTAGCATGTGATGAAGATTGTGTTGAATAAAGCGGTAGTGATGAGATTATTATTTTCTCCCACCATTAAGGTATTTATATATATATATATTTATATTTATTGGTATTTAAGGTCACATACTTATGCACAATGGCTAATCATGACCTCGACAGTTTTACAGGTGGAGGAAGCCGGAGTACCCGGAGAGAACCACGAGCAACGACGAGCAGCTGTCAGCTCTCCAACATCGTAACTCTGAACTCTGCACCGCAGCACAGGCAGGGTTAGAATGGTTGAAGACATGCGCACCATGCAGTACGCCTCAGTACACAGCATCATCGTGCCCCCATGTAGGCAATCGGGGTGAAGTGTCTTGTCCAAGGACACAACGCGGTTGCCGCAGGTGGGATTCGAACCGAGGACCATTAAGGTATTGAGACATATTATAAAGTTGTGTGACACAGCTGGGAGAGATATGTCTGTCTCTCCCAACCCACGTGACAGCAATCTCACCCCACCCACGTGAACAACCTATTTGCATATTTAACCCTTTACCCAACGTAACGGCCAAAACCGGCCAGCGCTATTCTCAAAAAATGCCAGTTAATTTTCATTATTTTTTCATTTTTTGTCTCAAAAACATAGGTTATGACCCCTCATTGGAATGAGCTCGTTGAGCTCGTTCCAATGAGGGGTCATAACCTATGTTTTTGAGACAAAAAATGAAAAAAAATAGTTGTCCAAGAATTTTTTCTCAAGTGTCGTCTGCTTTTCATGTTAGGTAAAGGGTTAATTGGTACCAGAATTATTTAATCATCGCAATCACGTAGATGAACTTAGAAATTGCTCAGGTAAAGTCTTTTTGAATAGTGACAGGCCTGGAAATAAGCAATCTATCATCTGTAGAATGAGGTCCCCAGAGGGGGAATTTGCTGATGCTAAACCATATCATGGGTTAGAATCCACCAATTTATCCTCAAGGTACCTCTTTCTGTTTAGGCCTGAGACTGTGATTCACAATGAGGTTCACAGAGGTTAAATTTAGTAATTCTACCCTGCTGTGTAGGTTAGCAGCACCAAATTCGCACCCTGGGGACCTCATTCTGCAGATGACAGTCAGCTTGTTTCCAGGCTTGATAGTGATCTTGGAGAATTTTGAATGGATGGTTCAATATTATTCCACATCCTAGGGAAAGTATTATGGGAAGGTTAGCGGAGAACTGAGTCCTCGGTTTATGTGTGTGTGCAATTTCTGTTGGTTATTTACCTGACAGCCTCTTTGCTTAAAAAGAGCTGGTAATATGGGTAACCTGATTTCTACTTACGCATGACAAAACCTGATGTAACTTCAGACGTTTCCCACTTATATGTGGTTTGCAAACTGAAGTAACTTAACCCTTTGCTTAACCCTTTACCTAATGAATCGCCCATATCCGTCCGCATAATTTGTAAACTGGGCAGTTGAAAAAATTAGTTTTCAAAATATTTCAACAAAACCATATCATGTAGCCCCTCATTGGAACGAGCTCATCGAGCTCGTTCCAATGAGGGGTCACATGATATGGTTTTGCTGAAATTATTTTGAAAAATGTAAACAAACAGAAATTAAAATAATAAATTTTGATATTCTCCTCATTGGGTAAAGGGTTAAATGACTACATATAAATCACAATTCCAAAAATATTCTTTCATTACCTCAGCGATTCTTTTGGGTGTCTACAGGTGCTGAATATGGGCCCCTTTCCCAGTGGCATTTGGGCATGATTTTTCTCAATTCCCAACCCCAAATTTCCCAATCTCAGTCCCCACTCAAAGAAATATTTAATGCACAATTGGTGTCTTAAACTGAGTGGTTGAAAGGCCTCATTGGTTAAACTGAGTGGTCGAAAGGCCTCATTGGTTTTCTGAGGCCTTTTGACCACCCAGTAGTTCAGGACACCAACTGTGCATTAAAATTTAAATTGCTTACCTAACAAAGCTTAAAATTGTCTGAATTCAAGGGCAAATGACAAGTTCTTCTTTAATAGTGTAAGAATAGTTAACAGAGACTGCAGGGAGTGAGGTGATCATGATTCCATGTGACTCCTTGTTCTATGGATCACCTATAGTATACAAGCAGTTGTTTAGTTGGGTATTGGTTTTTATGTTCTCTGTTCAATCCAAATGTAAAATTTCTTAGTCTTTGTGTGTTTCTTCCCTTCCAAAACAAATTCCCAATTGGAGCCCCCATGACAGAAATTTTCCAAATGGCATGGGCCCCAGACCCTTTCCTAAAGAGTGCAGAGGAATCCCTTACCTAAAGATTTTCCATTTTTGATGCAAAACATGCCTGTGAGCCCCCTTATTGAATGATCTAAATAAAGGGTGACATGCAAGTTTTGGAAGCAAACATAAAAACAGTTTTTTGTTTGACATGTGAAAGTTTGCATTAAGCATTAACCCTAGCTGGTAGAAGTATGATTAAACTGCACTAAAAAAGACAAGATAGCTCCGCCCAGGGCAACTACTTTCAGGGGCAGCCATATACAGGGTAACATTTGATCCCAATCTCTGATTCTGATAACCCTTGACCTTGACCTTGATGGATACGGACCTTATTATGATTGATAGCACACTGCCTAGTGACAATACATACTGTTATAAAGTTTTTTTTAACCCTCTGCACACTGATGTCAAAATATCAAAATTTCAAGCTGCAAATTTACTCCATAATACAACTAGGAATTTTACCAATTCAGTCTTGTTTGACAGAGCTCATTGAGCTCTGTCAAACAAGATTGAATTGGTTAAATTCCCAGTTGCATTATGCAAAAATATTGCTACTTGGAATTTCAATATTTTCGACATCGGAGTGCAGAGGGTTATTGGTAAAATTGCATGTGGGCAGGCAGTTTTTAATTTTATTTTTGAAATTATTTCTTTGCCATTAAAAGTTCATATTCTTGGTTTGTTTTATGTTTTAGGCCTCATAAACTACAGAATAGCATGAGAGGTGGTGTATTTCATCCCTTGAGTGCAATAAGGCTTTGCAATGCTAAAGCACTGCAAAGCCTGGTTGCACTCAAGGAACAAATTTATAAATTTTATTAACTCAGATAAAATATCAGACATAAATGATTTAATTTTTATTTTTTTAAGTTTGCATTGGTTATAAAAAGAGAGCATGCGGCAGCCAAAAGGACCATGCGAGAGGGCCTGAGAAACAGATTTTAAATTTTTTAGGCCTTAATAGCTTGTTTTAAACTGTACATTACACGTGGAGTTCTCAGTTGGAATGGTTAAATTCTGACTTTTATGTAAGGTCTCAAGTACAAAGTAAGGCCCCACAAAGTAGATTTTCTGTTTCTCGGCAATTTTTTTGTAAAATAGCATGTGGGCGTTTTTTTTTAATTTAATTTTTTATTTTTGTAATTATTTCTTTGCCATGAAAGGTTCATATTCTTAGTTTGTTTGATGTTTTAGGCCTCATAATCGACAGAATAGCTTTGAGTGGTGGTGTATTTCCACCCTTGAGTGCAAGAAACCTTGCACTCAAGGGACAAATTTATCAATTTTATTAACTTAGATAAAATATCAGACACAAACCATTTAATTTTTATTTTTTTTATGTTTCTATTGGTTATAAAAAGAGAGCATGCAGCAACCAAAAGGACAATGTGAGAGGGTCTGAGAAACAGATTTTTAATTTTATAGCTGTACATACCATACAAAATACATCATTGACATTTTTAACCCTTTACCCAACAAATTGCCCGCATCCGCCCGCGTAATATGCAAATTAAGCATCTTAAAAAATATTATTTTTCAAAAAATTTCAACAAAACCATATCATGTGACCCCTCTTTGGAACGAGCTCGTCGAGCTCATTCCAAAGAGGGGATCACATGATATGGTTTTCTTGAAATTTTTTGAAAAAATTTAAAAAATGATATTTAAAATAATAAATTTTGAAATCGTCTGCGTTGGGTAAAGGGTTAATGCAATTAAAAAATACTTTATAAAATATTGTAATTTCATGACAGTCATGTAAATTTATTTACATCATATTGGCATGGACCATATAACTTTTTCTATGTGAAGCTGAAAACAGGCAAAAAGTAACTTATTATGGTCCATAACTCTGCTCAGCGTGGCCAAACCAGACCCGTTCTTTAACCCATTCAAGACATGGTTATGAATGTCTAACAAACCAAATATTGACTTAATTTATTTATAATTGTTCAAGTTATCGCACTAATGAGCTGAAAACAGGCAAATGTTAATTAATTAAGGGCCAACTCTGCTCAGTATGGCTAAACCATACCAGTTTTTGACCCATTCAAGACATCATTAAGAAAGTTACACATACCAAATATTGACCAAATAATAATAAATCACAAAGCCCTTAACCCTTTACCCAACAAAATGGCCAAAACCGGCCAGCGCTACTCACAAAAATCACCATCCATTTTCATTATTTTTTTCACTTTTTGTCTCAAAAACATAGCTTATGACCCCTCATTGAAACAAGCTCAACAAGCTCATTCCAATGAGGGGTCATAAGCTATGTTTTTGATGCAAAAAATTTAAAAAATAGTTATTCAAGAATTTTATTTGTATGTGTCGTCTGCCTTTCGTGTTAGGTAAAGGGTTAAATTGTAACTTACCATTAGTATACTTTTCATGCCAAATGCAGTATTTTGGGTGCCAAACAAATTTTATTTGTGCAGCTGGCATCACTGGCACTCAATAGTGTGAACAGTGGCTCTGCACTGCAAAGAGCCTGGTATTTTCATAGTTTGTGGGCATGCTACATGCCTAATGGCTGCCTGACATTTTCTAGATGTACACTTTTCAGCATGCCTGAAAATTGAGCATAATTTTCTGTGATGTTCATGATGAGCTTTTAAATCAAAGACAAAATGAAAATTCTGGAGAAGCCGCAGCTGAAGTCCTTGACATCACATCATAATAACTATAAACAAACAATTTTATTTCCCGAATTAGTAACTTCATTGTTGCTAGGCAGACATTGGGTATCCAGCATCAGGCATTTAGGCTTCCCACATTACAGAGCCTGTCATATGTATATGTAGAGTTAGTCCTATAATAGACCTTCCCCCAGTCAGTATATCTTCCTTGGGAGGTATACTGACTGGAGGGTCCTTTTAGGAACTAACATAAGAGCCTCAAGTGGGTCTCATAACTATTAGGCTCTGTAATGTGTGGGGAGGGAGGACCCAAATGCTTGATACCATAGGGCTTCCCACATTATTGAGTCTTTAATATGTGTATCCTGAGTTTGTCCTAAAATGGGCCCTTAAGTCATTATACCTCCCTTGGGAGGTATAATGACTTGAGGGTCCTTTTAAGGAGTAATGTTGAGACTCTGTGGGTCTCACAACTATCAGGCTCTGAAATGGGGGGGGGGCAAATGCTTGATACCAAGGGTTACTCATCTTGTCTGTCTTGTTTTAATTCACTGAAATATTCAGATTTCTTTAAACCCTACAAAAAAACATATTTTTATTTGAGACCGAGATTTAGGAGGGCAACTGCACTACTAGTTATTTCAAGAGGGAATTTTTTCTTCATACAAAACACTAGCCATATGGTGGAAGTAGATTTTGAAAAATGTCATCTCAATGAAAAAGAAGTACACTAGATATAGACTGTCTTTATTTCTCACTCATGTCATTTATGGAAACATGATTTTAGGCACGTCGCCACAGTCTGAAATTATACATGATCTGTCAAGGTTAGTTCTAGCTGTATGACGAATTTGAATCATTTACTTACTGTTGTTAACAGAGCAGGAAATGGTGTAAATCTTTTTATATGGATCATAGAAAGCATTTCTGGAAGGTGCCCTTCTCTTCCACCGACAAACCATAACCTACAATATAGAGTTAATTAAATCCTGTTCAATGTGTGTAGAAAAAAGATGCAAAGTACATAACCACACACACGCATATTGTTATTTCTCATACGAAATAGTCCTTTAAACTCAATTTAATCGATTCTAACATATAGACCCCTAAGCATTTATATAACGAAGTATACAAATAGGTTTGAATAACTAGTGTATAATTGTGAGGCAAGGAAAAATTTGGCAGCTTGTATAGAGAGACCTACTGGAGCCAATACAGTGGAACCCACTTAACTGGATATCTCTTAATTGTATATCCCTTTTAATTGAATATAATTTCCCAACACAAAAACCATTTACCATACCTCCAGTACACATTTGACCTGTTAATTGAATGTACTGTACGTGGAGAGTGGATTGTAACTAAATCACCCATGGAGTGGAGTTATCACCAAAGCTATAACTTTCAAATTTTGTACATATCGACAAAAAACACAAGCAATGATTCAGCCAATGGACCTCCGGGTTTAACCCGGAGGTCCATTAGCTGAAAGTTTGCTGGTGCTGGTTATGCATTGCAACAAATTTGCAATTATTCCTCAAGTGGAATCTCCACTCTGTGGGTGATTTAGTGATAATACACTCTCCACATACTATAGGTTATAGAGTCAACTCCTGTTAATTGAATAAAAAATCTTCTAACCTGTCTAGAAATTATCCTGACTCTCCCCAATTTTCCTTTGTTTATAGACCTATTTGGCTGCAGTACATCCAATACGGGCATTTAATCTATTTTATCTTGTTTGACAGAGTTCATGGAGCTCTGTCAAACAAGATATAATAGAATAAATGCTAAGTTTACCTCTAGAATATAGGAAAGTGATAAAATCCCTGTTAATTGAATACTCCTGTTAATTGAATAAATTTCAGTGGCAAAGTGTCTATTCAATTAACAGGGTTCCACTGTACTATAAAACTTTTACAATTGTATTTTCTAGAATTGTATTTTCTGCCGATTAATATAACTGACTAAAATAAATCATTAGCACTTTAAAAGATATGGAAATTTGCCAACTGGCAAATTGCCAGATCTTTGAAAATGCTTATGGTTCATTTTAACCCATTCAAAGTCATAACTAGAAAATTCAATTCTAGAAAACACAATTGTAAAAGTTTTATAGTATTGGCCTCTGATTTCCTGTAAAGATAAGTACCATCTCATAAATAAATAAATAAATAAATAAATAAATAAATAAATAAATAAATAAATAAATAAATAGCAAACCTTGTGTATGGCTTGACATACTGGCATACAGATGAAAGAAATAAATAAATAGCAAACCTACGGTATGGCTAGACATACTGGCATATAGATGGATGAATGGCTAGGTGGGTTGAAAGATAGATAGATGGGATGAGAGAGAGTTCTACTACACCTAACACAACACCAGACAAAGAAAGAATAAACATGTGGATGGATGGAAAGGTAGGGAGTGTGAGATGAGAGAGAGGGGGATGCAGCTAAAGCATCATGCAAGATCGAAAGAATGAATAAATGGGTGGATGGATTAACAGAAGGGAAGAGAAAAGAATGAATGTATGGATTGGTGAATGGAGAGGGATAGAGAGAGAGAGAGAGAAGGAGAGAGAGAGAGAGGAGAGAGATCATCATGAAAGGCAGATAGAAGGAAGAACAAATGGATGGATGGATGGATGGATGGATGAATGGATGGATGGATGGAGCTAAAGCAGCATCATGTATTAAAATTCAGATGGTTAAAAGTAAATAATACATACCTTCCTGATGTGAAAAGTAAACCATTAACACCACCAAATGTTGACAGAGCTACAAACATTGGTACAATCCAAAGCATGGATCCAAATAACTTCTCTCCAAATGACTGAAAAATACATTTAAAATATTTTGTAATGTGCTGCAGAATGAAAACAATATAATTCTTCTCTTTTAGACTTTTCCATGATACAATGGAAGCCTGTTAACTCAATCAGCACTCAACTGGTCTTTATTCTGAAGTGTGGCTGCCACAGCTTGAAGATGTCATATTATGAATGTAATTCATAAATATATTTGAAGAGAAATTATTCAGTCTGTGTGGATTTGCCTTGTCACAATTTAAGGGAGAGTGCCTTTAGGCACTCTCCCATAAATTATAACTAGTCAAAGACAAATGAGGAAATTTTGATGATCAGAAATAATTCCGCACTCACCAGTTAAACTTTGCCAATAAAAAATTTTCAATTAAGGCCTAAAAACATTAGAAATTTGTTTCTCAGACCCTCCTGCATGTTCCTTTTGACTGCCGCATGCCCTCTTTTTATAACCAATGCAAACATAAAAAAATAATAATTAATGGTTAGAACCTGACATTTTACACAAGCCAATAAAATTGTCCCTTGAGTGCAACAAGTGCTTTGCAATGCTTTAGCATTACAAAGCCCTGTTGCACTCTAGGGATGTAACACACCACCACCATGCTATTCTGTAGATTATGAGGCCTAAAACATAAAACAAAACAAGAACCTGAACATTTTAATGCCAAAGAAATAATTACAAAAATAAAAAATAAAATGAAAAGCCACCCGTCCACATGCAATTTTACAAAAAAATGGCCTGAGAAACAAGATCAACTTTGTGAGGCCTGATGGGAGTTTTCAATTAACCAGAATTTGGTAATTTTCCTTCGTTCTGGAAACATATTGAGTATGAATCTCTTATACCCTGTGTGACAGAGCTCACAACAATATATAACAGAATAAATTCTTATATGGACGTACTGCAGCCAAATAGGGCTGTAAATTAAAGCTTGGGAATTGGAGTGTTGTTTGTAAATTTTTTTTTTTGAAAAATTACAACATTTTTATTCAATTAACAGGCTTTTACTCTATAACCCATAGGCAATTAACAAGGCACATTTGTCCTGAAGGAATGGAAAATGGTTTGGTGTTTGAAAGTTTTATGCAATTAAGAGGGTTATTCCAGTTGGACAATATTCAGTAAGTGGTATCCACTGTAGTATTATAAGGGTGATAATATAGAACACTCCACAAGTAATCCAACAAGACTTAAAGAAATGGAAAAATCAACCCGCATTGTTGAAGCATATCCCTCATAAAATCATTGTCAAACATAGAAGAAAAAAGAGAAAGGAAGAAGAAAAAATAGAGAATTTAACAATACTGATTCCAGCTCCAACCCCTCACTGATTTGTTTCCTTTGTCTTCCACTTTTAGTGTCTTGATTCCTACCCCCTCTCCGCCCGCTCCATCACACAGAGGAATGACAAGCTTGAAACCAACTCGATTCACACCAACAAACAATACACACATATTTATGGTTATGAAGAGTACTCACAGAATCAGTAAAAGTTCAATTATTCGAGGAGGCGGGGTTCAGTCCAGTAGGGAAAACAAGAAAAATGGATCCACAGACGTGCCATATTCTTAATCCTGGTTTTGACAAGGGAAATGTAAGATGTTAAAAAGTGCGTGTCTAGGAGCGGGATGGTTGGGAGAGTGGATCATGTCATGCCAGAGATCACACAGATAAAAAATTGAATTTTACCACATGACTACAGGGATTTGTCTGTCCTCTTTGAGAAAGGGTCAGGCTCATGCTATTGGGAACTTTGCATCATAAGAATTTATTATAGAGGAGAAGAATCACACAAAAAAGTATAGTCTACATTTTGATGCTTTACAGTTGTGTCTTGGCTGCATATTTAGGGTGTCAAGTCTTGCCTAGAAACAACTGATAAGCCCTTAGAATGTAACTTGCAAGTGTATCTAAAAATTGCCTGCTGGGACACCTGTTTTGTTAAGGCAAAAAAATGATCAAAATTAGAATTAGGTTAAAGAAGCTGTTGTTTGCCCTTGAGTTCCAACATTTTCTTTGCTTCATAAGCTTGACCGGGCATATATTTCGACGAGAATCTGAGAATCGATTCGCACAATAAAACCAGCGAGAATCCATGTAGATTCTCGGTGCGCCTCTGCTAGGATTCGTGTGGAAAAAAATTTAGTCAATTTAACCCTTTAACTAACACAGCGGCAACAAATTAACCAATAGAAGGATAAACATGACCTGAAATATCCTGACACTTTTTCAATAAAACCTTACAAATATGGCTGTCATTGGAACCCGCTCATTGAGCCAGTTCCAACGACAGCCATATTTGTAAGATTATATTGGTAAATATTGTTCATTTAATTATTTTATCATTTATTTATTGTTTAAAAATTATCAAACTTAGTTTTAAAAATTAAAAAAGTGTGTTGGGTAAAAGGTTAAAATGTGTTATCAGTATACAACAGTGGTTCAACCTTGGTTGCATCATCGGATCCTGGGACACTCATATTAGGTATGGATTCTCGCAACCATTTTCACGAGAATCCAAATGGATTCTCACAAATTTAGACGAAATATAAGCCCTGATTGATCATTATTGGTTTTCTAAGGGCTTATGACTACTCAGTTCACGACCCCAGCTGTGAATTAAATTTGTGTCTGAATAGAGACTGAGTGAGGGAAATGTTTGGTTTGAGCTGTAAAAATCAAGTCCAGACGCCATCTAGAAATTCCATAATCATTCCCTGCAGATACTGAAGAGAATCCCTGGAACAAATACCCGATAGTCTCTCTGGTGTGCATTACCAAATGACCACAGGGAGTCTTCTGCCCTCTTTTGGAAAGGCTCAGGCTCATGCAATTGGGAACTTTGCATCATGAAGTCTCCAACTGAGAATTTGTTTTGGAGAAGAACTTAGAAGAAATACACAAAGAATAAGAAACATTATCTTCAAAAGGGTCATGTCATGATTTTGTATATTATTTCTACTTCAGCCATCTTCTCACCCCCCGAATGGCATTTGGGTTAGAAGGTATGGGTGAAAGTATAACAAACAGGCCAAATCAAACAAGAGTGGAATGCACTGATCAAGGGGTTCTAAATTTGCTTTCTTTACCTCTGCAGATAATGCCCTTGTATTGACATACGTGCTAACGCTTACATTTTTAAACTCATTATTTGATCATGTATGTGGAAAAGAGTGTGGGAGGAGCATGTGCACCCACCATTCCTGTTCCCCTACTCCTGAGCACACTCCCACAATAATAAAATTTCAATTTCTGTGTACTAACACAAGAAGTGAATACAAAGTTTCAGCTACATGTGATTGGGTTCCATTTTGCTTAAACTTTACAGTTAAAACTAGAAGTCCTGTCACGAAATGCACCCAAATAGCACATTGATATGCACGCTAATCTACGCGTTATGACCATAGTAAGGCTATCAAATTCTGTACATATGGCCTCTGCATAAGCAATGTTCCAGCCAATGGACCTCCGGGTAACTCGGAGGTCCATTGACAGAAACATTGCCTGTGTTTCCTATGAGTAACTAGGAGAACCTGCCGTGGCTTTGGATGCCAATCGATATGGCAATTGCATGCAATTCCTACGCGCAAATAAGCCTAGATAAGCGCACAGTTTGTGACAGGACTTCTAGTTTTAACTGTATTTGTGGTCCACCAAAATTCATTACAGGACTTAAATAATACCTTGGGTCAGTGGCATCAGAAGTGATTTGGCATACTTGGTCGATAAAGGAGTCATAATCTTTTACTGTTGGGGTCTTACAGTACGTGGAGAGTGGATTGTAACTAAATCACCCATGGAGTGGAGTCATCACCCAAGCTATAACTTTCAAATTTTGTACATATCGACAAAAAACCCAAGCAATGTTTCAGCCAAAGGACCTCCAGGTTTAACCCGGAGGTCCATTGGCTGAAACTTTGCTGGTGCTCATTATGCTTTGCAACAAATTTGCAATTATTGCTCGGGAGGAATCTCCACTCTGCACGTGATTTAATGATAATACACTCTCCACGTACTGTAAATTAATTTTGGTTGTCAGCACCTGGGACCAATATTATAAAACTTTCACAAATTGTATTTTCTAAAATTGTATTTTCTAGTTATGACTTTAAATGGGTTGAAATGAACCATTAGCATTTTCAAAATTATTTTGCCATATCTTTTAATCATTAGCATTTTCAAAGATATAACAATTTGCCAGTTGGCAAATTGCAATATCTTTTAAAATGCTAATGATTCATTTCAACCATTTAAAGTCACAACTAGAAAATACAATTGTAAAAGTTATATAGTAATGGTTCCTGTTCATGTGTTTTTGCCTTGTTACAATTGATGGAAGAGTCCCTATAGGCACACCCCCATACACTATAACAGGGCAAATCCATAGAGAGGGGCTTCATATTATCTTTGAAGTGAAATTATTAACCCTTTACCCAATGTAATGCCCAAAACGAGCTTGTTCCAAAGAGGGTTTAGGCCTAAAAAAATAAAAAAATCTGTTTCTCAGGCCCTCCCGCATGGTCCTTTTGGCTGCCGCATGCTCTCTTTTTATAACCAATTTAAACTTTGAAAAAATAAAAATTAAATGGTTTATGTCTGATATTTTACCCAAGTTAAAAATATTGATGAATTTGACCCTTGAGTGCAAGAAGGCTTTGCAATGCTTTAGCATTGCAAAGCCTTCTTGCAATCAAGGGATGAAATACACCACCACCCATGCTATTCTGTAGATGAGGCCAAAAACTTGAACCATGAACATGAACTTTTGATGGCAAAGAAGTAATTACTGAAATAAAAAATAAAATAAAAAACTGCTCGCCCGCATGCAATTTTACAAATAATGGCCTGAGAAACAGAAGATCTACTTTGAGTGGCCTTATAACTTATGTTTTTGAGACAAAAAATTAGTTATTAAAAGAATTTTGTTTGCAAGTGGTGCCTGCTTTTCATGTTAGGTTAAGGGTTAAGTCTGTGTGAATTTGCCTTGTCACAGTTTAGGGAGAATGCCTTTGAGGCACTGACCCATAAATTGTAACATGTCAAAGACAAGTGAGCAAGTTCTGATGACCACAAATAATTGAGCAGTCTACCTGTTAAAAAAAAAAACACTGACAAAAGACAGCATAAAGGGATTAGGGTTAACCTGGCTTAACCCTTTACCTAACGAATCCGCCCGCGTAATATGCAAATTGAGCAGTTGAAAAAATTAAATTTTTCAAAATATTTCAACAAAACCATATCATGACTCCTCATTGGAACGAGCTCACTGAAAAATTAAAATGAAAGTGTCCATGACACTGTAGCTCAACTTGTTTAAGACATGTACATGTATAGTATGTGACACAGCAATGACAAACATCTAGGTAATGACCTGATAACAAAGGTAAAGTATTGTAACGGTCTGTACATAAATGCTGACCGTAGCCTGTACCAAATGTGTAGGTAAAGTATTGTAAAGATGCGTGACAGTTAGATGCTAAACTAGAAAAGAAATCTTTGAGTCCCAGAGTGGGTCTGACTGAACCCCAAAATATTTGTTCTCATGGAACAGTGATAACAAAGGCACCCAAAAACACCTGTTCCTGTCACAAGGTGATATCAAAGGTACCCCAAGAAGTTTCGTGAAGATCAGTTCATAACTGCAGGGTCTAGCCGAGCCGTATTGACATGTGCACTTCCTGTGTATAAGTAGCACTGAACAAATCAAAGTTCATCTAATTTGCATAATTTCTGCACGAGAAAAAAATCCGTATTATATGTGATATATTCCATGTTACTAAATATTCCTACAAAAATTTATTCAAATTAGAACTTTCATACAGAAGTTCTGTACAAAAAACTAATTGCACTAATTTTGGTACAAAAAGGTTGCTGGTGGCCATCTTGAATTTTGGACCTCACCCAAAAACAATCGCTCTCATCCCACGGTGATAACAAAGGTACCCAATAAGTTTCGTAAAGATCGGTTCATAAATACGGCCTCTAGCCTGAGCCGTATATAAGTTGTGTACAAAAAAACTGATTGGACATAATTTTGGTACAAAATGGCCACTGGCAGCCATCTTGAATTTTGGACCGCACCCAGAAACTCTCGTTCTCATCCCAAGGTGATAACAAAGGTACCCACGAAGTTTCGTGAAGTTCGGTTCATAAATACAGACTCTAGCCCGGGCCGTATTGACATGTGCACTTACAGTGTATAAGTAGCACTGAATAAATCAAAGTTCATCTAATTTGCATACTTTTTACACGAGAAAAAAACCTGTATTATATGTGATGTATTCCATGTTACTAAACATTCATACAGAAATTTATTCAAATCAGAACTTTCATACAAAAGTTCTGTACAAAAAACTGATTGCACCAATTTTGGTACAAAATGGCCACCGGCAGCCATCTTGAATTTCGGACTGCACCCAAAAAACACTCGTTCTTGTCCCAAGGTGATAACAAAGGTGCCCAAGAAGTTTCGTAAAGATCGGTTAAAAAATACAGCCTCTAGCCCGAGCCGTATTGGCATTTACAGTTGCAGTGCTGAAAGTAACATTAAATAGATCAAAGTTAGTCTAATTGGCATAATTTATGAACAAGAAAAAAACCTGTATTATATGTGATGTATCCAATGGTACTAAACATTCACACAGAAAATTATTCAAATCAGCACTTTCGTATGGAAGTTCTGCGCAAAAATCTGATTGCACCTAATTTTGTATAAAATGGCCACCAGTGGTATCCAAAGGTACCCCAAGAAGTTTTGTAAAGATCTGTTCATAAATACGGCCTCTAGCTCGAGCCGTGTGTATGGCATGATGGACGGACAGATGGCCAGATGGATGACGGCCATGGCAATACCTCAAATTTGGCTTTGCCAAAGTTGAGCTAAAAAATGATATTTAAAATAATAAATTCTTATATCGTCAGCATTGGGTAAAAGTTTGAAAGGGTTATGCAATTTTCGTTTCCACAACCTTTGTGGAGATAGTTTAAATTTTCACCATTTGTGCTTTCCTGCGAACACTATTGTGGGTGTTTAAGAAATGTTTCAAAATTCAGTGCTCTAAGACTGAGTGAATCTGAGGCATTTGTAGGCCTACATTGCAGGCCATTTTCTGGCTCTATATTATGTGAAACTTCCATTGAAGAGACCATCAAACATTTGGATGAGGAAAAGGGAGAGACCTGGGGACTCTATTGCTACACCACTGGCCTCCAGGGTTCTAGTGTTAACTTGTTTTTAAATAATCCCCTAACCATAAAAAACTATTAAAAAAGGTAAGTGCTGAAAATCAAATCAAACTTGTAAATATGCTTTAATAGATTAAACAACTAAAAGTGAAATAAAATTTTTGAATGTTTGAACTGTGCGTGCATGGTAACTGTGGTATTCAATATTCTGTCGGATATGAGAAATTTTTAATTCTCTGTCTGTTAAAATTTTATTTCCCTTTCAAATGCAAGATTTATAAATGTATGACAGTTATTACAAACACTTGTCTTCAGTGGAGTACATAAAGAAAGCCAAGGTCTACACTATCAGGGGACTATCCATGCTTGATTCAAATTCAAGTCCATATTTTTTTCAAGATGTATAAAATAGTTTATTACTGTAGTGTCAACATCTCTCTATAAACCAGTGTGAATATCACAACTCAGTCATAGCTTCATTTTATAAGGTACAGTAGGGCCAACTGTGGACTGGTCACTTTCCATGAGTGAGCAATATTTCCATGGGTGCAATATTAGATTCCAAACAATTATAGGAATAACTAGAGGTACTGTGAGCAAGCTCACAAAGTGATACCCCCCGCGCCTCAGTTGTAGCCTTTTTGGTGTAAAGTTTCACAAAGACACAACCAAATGATACAACAACTGAAATGTATAAGTTAAATTATCTCCCCTTGTAAATGTCTGAACGGAATTATATTGCTTCGTGAAGATCTTCATATAGAGTTCTTCCATTGTGTAAAGTTTCATGAAAATTAATCAAACGGTTTAGGAGGAGTTGCACTTATAAGGATGGACAGATGCACAGACAGACGGATGGATGGACGGACAGGGGGATTCCTATATACCCCCACCAATTTTTGTTTGCGGGGGGTATAATGAACAAAAATTTAATTAATGAAGCACCGGGTACAACCCGCTGCTTCATCAATTAAAATTTTGCTAATGATGGTTTTTATTACCTGGTAAATGCATGCGTGGACATCACTGTCCATGTGTGGATTACAGCCACAGCAGCTGCAATGTAACTGATATTCTATTAAGTGATAAACTGTTACTGATAGACTATTTTATCTTGAATCCTTAAAGGGTCGTCCAACGAATCTTTTGGAAAATTTTTGAAATTTTTACCATAACAATACAGACACTAATATTTTGGAACTTTCTCAACAGAACCATACACATATGGGTGTCACTTGAATTGGCATACAGTACAAGTCAAAATAAAGTAGTAGGAGAATTGCTATAAACTTGGTATTTTTCTCTTCCTACACTAATAAGACATGGTGTTGCTGTGTAAAAGATCTTCCATTGGTCTTTACCCTTGTGTAAAGTTTCATGGAAATCCACCAAAGCATTACAGAGTTAAGGCTCAGGACAGACAAATAAAGTCAGACAGATGTATGTACGGACTGATGGATGGACTGACAGATGGACAACCCAGATTTAAAATGCCTCCCTATCGGGGGCATAAATATGTACAGTACGTGGAGAGTGTATTATCACTATATAACTCACAGAGAGGAGATTCCACCCAGGCAATAATTGCAAATTTGTTGCAAAGCATAACCAGCACAATCAAAGTTTCAGCCAATGGACCTCCGGGTTAAACCCAGAGGTCCATTGGCTGAAACATTGCTTGTATTTTTTGTCAATATGTACAGAATTTGAAAGTTATAGCTTGGGTGATAACTCCACTCTGTGGGTGATTTAGTTACAATCCACTCTCCACATACTGTATTGTGCGCCACCACGATTTACTGAGAGGTACCGGTAGGTACCGGTAGGTACCGAGAGGTACGGAAAAAGGCTTTTTAGAAATTATTTTCACAATAAATTGAATGCAAATGATATATTTCATGCATTTATGCATTTATTTCTGGAAATGTAGCCATTAATGATGCATTTTTTCGCGATAATCATAGTTTGGAGTTATTTATTGAGTAGCGCGATTGACCTCTCGGTAAATCGTGTTTTTTCGGTTTGACAGCAGGCACCAAGAGGTACGCAAAAAAACTTCTTGAAAATTATTTTCACAATAAATTAAATGCAAACGGTATATTTAATGCATTTATTTCGGGGGATTTGGTCATTATTGATGCAATTTGTCGCGATAATCATAGTTTGGAGTTATTTATTGAGTAGCTCGATTGACCTCTCGGTAAATCGTGTTTTCTCTGTTTGATAGCTGGCACCGAGACTGAGGTACCATACGCAAAACAAGCTTCTTGAAAATTATTTTCACAATAAATTGAATGCAAACGGTATATTTCATGCATTTTATGCATTTACTCCGGGGATTTGGTCATTATTGTTGCAATTTCACGTTATAATCATGAAAAGCTTTTTATAAATTATTTTCACAATAATTTTAAATTGAATGCAAATGGTATATAAAAAATAATGTAAAGTAAAATTATCAAAGTTTGTTTTTATTCTACATGGGTAATAAAGACAACTTTCAGAATTATTTCAGTACTTATTTACTTTATTTATTATAATTATTTACTGGTGTGAGAATGTGTGTATATTCTTGAATTTTGTGGTTACCTCTGGCTGACAATTTTCAGGCTTGGCAATTTCAGGAGAGCGATTTTTTAGCTGTCCTTACTGCCCTCCTGAAAGAATTAAGGAGAGTGAAAAATTGCCCTCCTAAATATTTTGGTCTGGGATGATTGAGATTACATGTATTATGTACACATTAAATTTTTGTTGTAAAGCAAAAATGTAATTTAACTTCGAAGTCACATAACATCACGTAATTTCATTTTGAAAGTGGTTTAGTGGTAAAAGGTAATGGCTGCAACCATACCCAAACGCAGTTGCAATCATTTGAAGCAAAATGGGTCACAGCAATATTTTTTTTCTGTCAGTTTCAAGTTCAACAACTGACATCACAGTTTGAGGGGTAATTATTCAAGGAATATTGACACTATAATATACTACCATTACTACTATCCTGTCACTTGAAGCACTTGCACCAGGATGTGACTGTAGATTCAAGCAGACCTGTTGTCCAAGAAAGTCATACGCCTACCATTACCACCTTCAACCCCCTTGGGGGGGGGGGGGGTTGAAGGTGGTAGTGGTAGGCGTATGACTTTCTTGGACAACAGGTCTGTGTACACACACAGGTCTTGTCAAGTGTGTGTTCGGTTCAGTTGTTGAGTGAGACATCTAGATGTCTAAGAGATTTCGCTTTACTTTAGTAAAGTTAATAAAATCACTGATGTAATAGTCTGTTGGTTTCAGTTTCAATGAGTTCGTTCAATTGGATACTTAAAATGCTGTGTAAAGCTAATTGCTCTCCTAAGCTGATTGAGGAGAGCGATTTTTTGCCCTCCTGCATTTTTCAGAATGCCAGGCCTGAATTTTGCTAATTAATTAGATGTGTCTATCTGCCGACTCAGCCTACTGTCTTGTCGCCCACATGAGAGACTACTTTCATCCACACCGACGGCTACCAGAAAGAGTAGTAGCCAGGTGTGTTGCTCCTTTGTAAAAGCAAAACTGCGATTTTAAGTTTACTACAAACACACTACTCTCAACGTCGGGTCACCAATGAAAATGATTTGGCTTGGGTACATAGTAAGAAAAACACTCAATAGGATATAAACTTGGATTTGAATTGTGTTCCCCATTTTGTTACATCAGGATTAAATATTTTTATAGAACTAAATAAATAGGGAACGGAGAAGGTGAATAAACAGGCAGAAAAACAGCTTAACTGTGGCCTTCTACCAGAAAGGGCTGCCTTCACCGACTCACTAAAATTACATCACGACTGGATACTGTACAGTCCAACCGTTGCAGAAACGGTAACCCCCATGGTTCCTGTACATCCTCCACTCCATCCCTAAAAGTGGTCGACCACTTTAAGGGAGGCAAGCATTGGTCCTGCCTCGGCCCCTTTTTGTAAGCGCATTGCGCATCTTTTTGTCCCAACCCATCAGGATTACAATGCAGGCCTGCCCCCGAACCACGGAAGTTCGGGTCTTCTTCTTGGTGGTCCCCGAAAGGGGTCGTTGTTGTTTCCTTCAAAGACATCCTATCAAACAGAGACAGTCTGAGGCAGATTATACTTGCCAGTGATGGCCATTATCATCTCCGAAGTGGCAGACTATACTTGCCTGAAAATCCAGATCGACTGCACCCTCGGGGAGAGGTAGTACCTTTGTGAGAGGATCCAACCTCTCACACTGGTCCTCACCCGAGGGTTCAACCGGCATCAGTCAAAGAGACCATCACGCCACAACCGGTGACACCTGCCGAGTACCTGAACCTGTTCCTCCTTCAACACGAGTAGACATGTGGAAATTAGTCATTTACAGTCACTGAGGGTCGAAAGGGGCTTGTCCCCATACCGTCCCTGCGCGCCTTCGGGAAATTAAACGCGCTGTTACTAAAGAGTGCCCCGAGGACAAAATATGTTTGAAGCAGATACACGATATGACTTATAGACATAAAAAAGCAAGGAGACAAACTGGTGATTACCGTCAAAATACTGCCGAAGATATAATATCAATGATCAATAAAGCAACATAAACAAAATAAATAAATTAATTAAAAGCAATTTTAAACCAGCCAAGTCTCCGACTTGCAGGTCCAAAGCCCTGGTAAATGGTGATGGGAATTGTTTGGGGTTTTTTTCAACTTAGGGCAATGTCAAGCCGAGAGGACATGATTTACCGAGAGGTCAATAGCGGTACTCAATAAATAACACCAAGCTGTGATTATCGCGACAAATTGCATCATTAATGACCATACCCCCGAAATAAATGCATAAAATATACCGTTTGCATTTAATTTATAGTGAAAATAATTTATAAAAAGCTTTTTCCCGTACCTCTCGGTACTTCTTGTCAAACCGAGAAAACACGATTTACCGAGAGGTCATTCGCGATACTCAATAAATAACACCAAGCTGTGATTATTAAGTAATTAACTAAAAGTAATTTTTTCTATTGTTCTTTGCAGCTTGGCACCGGCGTCTAAAGATTGAGCTTTTACAAGCTGGTACCAGCACTGCAGACAGAAGCTGAGAATGTGGAATTGAGGGTGCAACCATCAGATTTGGAAACTGACGTCCGACCAAAATATACGAAGATGGCCCAAAAGATACAGAAATATTGGGATGCCTATATGTCAGGTCCACCTTCATTGTCCACTGCAGCCTTTTTAAAGAAATGTTCAGCTGTCCATATAAAGTAGTTCTCCCATAATGGATATCAAACATACATTTGTAATTCAATCTTTATTTTTGTATAAATTATATCATTATATATATTATTATTAATTTTCAAATAATATAGAATTCTATAAATTTATTTTATATCTGTGAATTCACATGAAAATGGTCTTTTTCGGACCATTTTCATGTGAATTCACAGATATAAGATAATGTCCAACGAACAGGTGCATGTTGTAACCCTTTGTCTTAGCACGATCTGTAAAATGTATTAATTAATTAATTATTGTCATTGATTTCAACGAATATTATATGTTATATTGAACCTGTCTTGTCATGAGTATTAATATTATAAAGATAATTTAATCCTACACCGCGTGTTACTTATCAATTACTACTCCACGGCGACTTGTCCCGACGGCGACTTGTCCCGACGGCGACTCGTCCCACCTCGGGTACGGCGAGTTGTCCCGATGGCGAGTTGTCCCGTTCCCCCTCTCGGTGCTGTTGTAAAACCGAGAAAACACGATTTACCGAGAGGTCAACCGCGCTACTTAATAAATAACTCCAAACTATGATTATCGCCACAAATTGCATCATTAATGGCCACATTTCCAGAAATAAACGCATAAAATGCATTAAATATATCGTTTGCATTCAATTTATTGTGAAAATAATTTCGAAAAAGCTTTTTTTCCGTACCTCTCGTTACCTACCGGTACCTCTCGGTAAATCGTGGTGGCCGTATTGTGATCTATTCAAGATTTATTCAGACAACCACTGAATTCTCCATATCTATTTGGTAACATGACGTGGTTTGGTTGAAATTTGTTTTGTCAACTACCGGTACTCAATGCGTATATTATGCAGGTAGCTATGGCCGTTTCATTAGGTAAAGGATTAATTGACCACATGTTACATAACTTACCACTGCAACAGCATTTGATTCGAGCATTTCTTTTGTAGACAACACAGCAAAATATGCCACATTTGACATCACATAAACAAATGTTACTATTGGTATAGAAATATAAATGGCTCTTGGCAAATTCCTGAAATGAAAAAAAGTATTATTGTGAAGTGTCATAACTCTCTTCTCGATTTGCACAAAGATTCATGAAACAAAACCAGCCCCTCCCCCCCCCCCCTCCCCTAAACATTGGCCCAATACCATTCAGGGAGTTTTAATGCTAACGTCTTTTTTATACCTTGACCGTTATTTTGCCACGTTGTTAAGATACGTTTTTCGATTGAAAGGGTGTGGTGTGTACCTTTAACTGAACAATACATGTAACTGTATGTGAAGTTTTGGCCCTCGGTCATTCTTAACTTTTCAAGAATGCATGGTTCAAAAAGGTGAAAGTTTAACCTTGGCAGCAATTACACTAATATCTCAAGTTAGTGTCGGACTTCGAAAATTTTTCAACTTCTTCTCGGGGTTGTTAATGAGGTACCAATTCAGGAGCAGCTTCGTACAGTGATTTGTACTTTTGCCGTTTCTGGTACCTTGACCGTTTATGGCGCTGCTGCGTCTAAGTTTGATCACTTGTTTTTCAATAAAAACAGTGTTGTGCAATCCTCCGAACACAACACTGACAGAGTACACAGTTTTGGCCCTGGATCGTCCATGTTTTTGGGGCTAGCGCCTATCACAAGAGGTTGAGGTACATGCTGGCATAAAATTGAAGGCAATTAAGTTATATAGCTCTGGAAGTTAGTGGTAGATTTGAAATGTTTTTCAATTTTTTTATTTTGGACATCAAATGCTATCGGGGTGCGGTCATACTAAACACCGAGGGATACCGAGGGATGCTCAAAAAGGGGGTTTAAAGAGGGTTTCGTGGTTTATTTTATATATATTATTATATATGTGGATGATATGATACTGAATACCAAATTTTAAGTGAATTGAATTATTAAAAGTGAAGTTATAACAATTTTTCAGTAAACATACTAAACACCGAGGGCAAATCTTTACCGAGCGACGATCATAATTGGCTTTCACAGTGAGCGTACACACAGCCAGTAGTTCCAGTAGTTAATTAATTGATGCAGATATTGTCGCTCGGTGTTTAGTAGCTTTGTCAGCCCTCGGTATGGTAGTCTCAGTTATTTAAGTATATGTGTATGCTTAGTTCAGGAAAACAGTTAAGTATTCCATATCCAGGGCCCCATATTATTTTTATTTAATTGATGCAGATCATTTGGCGCTCGGTGTTTAGTAGCTTTGTCAGCCATCGGTATGGTAGTCTCAGTTATTTGTTAAGTATATATGTATGCTTAGTTCTGGAAAACAGTTAAGTATTCCATATCCAGGGCCCCATATTATTTTTATTTAATTGATGCAGATATTGGCGCTCGGTGTTTAGTAGCTTTGTCAGCCCTCGGTATGGTAGTCTCAGTTATTTGTTAAGTAAATGTGTATGCAGCCAAGTATTTCATATCCAGGGCCACCATATTATTTTTATTTTATCAAATTCAATAGGCGCTCGGTGTTTTGTATGCCGAGGGATACTCTGTCTTACTTGTTTTCATTGGAGTGAGTGTGTACTCGTTTACAGTTTGGCGCTCGACGATTACTAGAAAACTTAAAATTCACTAAATATGCAGTCTTTGAATTTTATTAAATAAAAATCCCGCTCAGGATCACAGATCCAATGTCGAGTTGTGACCTTGACCTTTGACCTGGCGAGTCCAAGGTCAATAGGGTTCTTCCTCGCACCAAGGCCAACACACCTATGAAGTTTCATGACTCTAGGTTGAACCACTATCAAGTTCTCATCCGGAAACCAATTGTTGCGATATACTATGTTCAAGGTCACTGTGACCTTGACCTTTGCCCTGGTGAGTCCAACATGAATAGGGTTCTTCCTCGCACCAAGGCCAACACGCCTGTAAAGTTTCATGGCTCTAGGTTGAACCACTATCAAGTTATCATCCGGAAACCAATTGTTGCGATATACTATGTTCAAGGTCACTGTGACCTTGACCTTTGACCTGGTGAGTCCAAGATCAATAGGGTTCTTCCTCGCACCAAGGCCAACATACCTATGAAGTTTCATGACTCTAGGTTGAACCACTATCAAGTTATCATCCGGAAACCAATTGTTGCGATATACTATGTTCAAGGTCACTGTGACCTTGACCTTTGACCTGGTGAGTCCAAGATCAATAGGGTTCTTCCTCGCACCAAGGCCAACACACCTATAAAGTTTCATGACTCTAGGTTGAACCACTATCAAGTTATCATCCGGAAACCAATTGTTGCGATATACTATGTTCAAGGTCACTGTGACCTTGACCTTTGACCTGGTGAGTCCAAGATCAATAGGGTTCTTCCTCGCACCAAGGCCAACACACCTATGAAGTTTCATGACTCTAGGTTGAACCACTATCAAGTTATCATCTGGAAACCAATTGTTGCGATATACTATGTTAAAGGTCACTGTGACCTTGACCTTTGACGTAGCGAGTCCAAAATCAATAGGGTTCTTCCCCTCACCAAGGCCAATCTACCTATGAAGTTTCATGAATGTGAGTTGAACCATTATCAAGTTATCATCCGGAAACCAATTGTTTAAGATTTACTATGTTCAAGGTCACTGTGACCTTGACCTTCGACGTAGCATGTCCAAAATCAATAGGGTTCTTCCTCCCACCAAGACCAACCTACGTATGAAGTTTAATGAATGTGAGTTGAACCACTATCAAGTTATCATCCGGAAACCAATTGTTTACGGCCGCCCGCCCGCCCGCCCGCCCCCCCCCCCCCGCCCGCCCGCCCGCCCGCCATTCACCAAACTATAAGTCGAGTTTGACTTCGTCACAACTCGACTAAAAATAATATGGGGCTGATGTGTATCCCTCCCCGTGGTGGCCCTGGATATGAAACTCTTGAATAAAATAAAATAGAATAAAATTATAAATTAAATGAATTTAAAATTCATTAAATATGCAGTCTTTGAATTTTATTAAATAAAAATAATATGGGTCTGATGTGTATCCCTCCTCGTGGTGGCCCTGGATATGGAATACTTAACTGTTTTCCTGAACTAAGCATACACATATACTTTACAAATAACTGAGACTACCATACCGAGGGCTGACAAAGCTACTAAACACCGAGCGACAATATCTGCATCAATTAATTAACTACTGGCTATGCGTACGCTCACTGTGAAAACCAATTAAGATTGTCGCTCGGTAAAGATTAGCCCTCGGTGTTTAGTATGTTGACTGTAAAATGTTTATAACTTCACTTTTATTCACCCAATTGACTTCAAATTTCGCATCAGGGTAGATATTGACTTTACTAATTGAAATATCAAAACATTATATCAAGAAACCCCCTATAGAACGAGATATTGAGCATCCCTCGGTATCACTCGGTATCCCTCGGTGTTTAGTATGACCCATCGGGGTGCCAATTTTCCGATTCGTACAGTGATTTTTAATTTTGCCGTTTTGTGCACCATGATCACCGATTCATGGTGCCACAAATTTAACGTTTGGTTCTATTTTTCAATAAAAACAGTGTGGTGCACATCTCTGGGCACTATACCAACTACAAGTAAAATTTGGGCTCTAGATCGTCCATGGTTTTTCGGGAACGCATGCCACAAAAATGTTAACCATAATAATTATATTCTTGCCAAAAGTTTAAATTTTGCAGCGTTTCACATATCACTACCAGCAGGACAGCGATGGCAGAATCAGCAGACATCGCATATTGTTATGTTTCGAGATCAGCGGCATCGTTACAAGCAATTATCTTGTACCCAAGTGGAAGGACAAAAAATGTGGAAGCACGTTTTTGAATTTTTGTAATCAGGAGGAAATATCGAAGTTTGAGGGCAGCTGTGGTGGAAAATATATTGTTTGCAAGGACATACGCGGAATATTTCTATACTACTCAAAGTTTGCTAAGCACCAAATATTTGACACATCATTGTGAAATTTGCTTGTAACGTATTTGCGATATTTTTGGTGGATATGATTGAGGAATGTATTGAGATGGTCCCCAGTGTTTACATTAGCTCTCTTGACAGGCAGACTTTTCGTGACAGTCATGGAAAGCATGTACCCCTTGATTTTCACGATGTTTTCAGATGTTTTCGTGTACTGTCTGCGTGTACATGACATGTGTAGGGTATTCAATCTTCATTTCAACACAAATCCTTGTGATTTAATGATTGAATATGGCAAATGCAAATGTAAGAAGACATTTGACTGAAGCAGAAATGTGGCGGGCTGTAGGGATGGTAGAGCAAGGGGCAACCCATTGTCAGGTTGGTGAAGCTCTTGGTATGCACCATACGATGATCACCAGAGCCTGGGTAAGATTTCAGCAGTATGGCACACCAGTAAGACGGCATGATGGTGGCAGAGACAGGTCAACATCTGCAGCTGAAGACCGGTTTTTGATCATTCAGGTTGTAGGAACCGCTTTGCCACAGCAACCCAGCTTCGCAGTGACCCTTCAGAATCGGTAAATGTTTCGACGCAGACTATCCGGGCAAGGTTGCACGAAGGTGGTCTCCGATCGAGAAGACCATGTGTTCGCATTCCGTTGTCCCAGAACCACCACCAGGCACGTTATGAATGGGCCATGGACCACGTTGGATGGACCAGAGAAGATTGGTGACCTGTCCTTTTTAAAGATGAGTCAAGGTACTGCCGAGACCACACAGATAGGCATTCTAGGGTATGGAGAAGACAGGAGAGCGATTCCATGCAGCCAGCATTGCTAAGCATGACCGCTATGGTGATGGTGTATGGTCAATCATGGTCTGGGGCGGCATCGGCAGGGATGGACGTACAGAGCCCTGTGTCCTTGGAAGTGGTACACTGACTGCACAGCTGTATATTGATGAGATCCTGGATGTCCACGTCAGATTGAATGCAGGTGCAGTGGGTGATAGATTCATTCTGGTGGACGATAATGCCCGTCCTCATGTTTCCCATGCTGTCAAGGAGTACCGACAGAGGGAGGGGATTGAGCGTATGGACTGGCTAGCAAGATCCCCTGGCCTCAATCCAATTGAACATGTCTGTAATGAGTTGCAACTTGCAATTTCAGCCCGTCCAGTCCAGCCAAGAAGTGTCCAGGAGCTTGGTGCCATGCTGGTCCAAGAATGGAACAACATCCCACAAAGGACCACCAGGAACCGGATTGGGAGCATGGGAAGACGTTGTCAAGCTGTAATTAACAGTAATGGGTCTCATACTCGATATTGAACCCATACCAGTTCGCTGCGTCAACGTTTTTGCAAATTGAAAAAATTCCTTTTTTACCAATAATATCCATTTTCCATGGTTATCGTATTCAAAAGCTAAAAAAAATAATGTCAAACACAAATAAAATCTTAATTTCTTACTTAAATCATTAAAGATATAATTAAATAAAAAAATATATACACTTTTCATTACAATATTTCAACTAAAACGTAAAACAGGTAGTTGGATATACTTGGTGCTTAACAAACTTTGATTAGTATATTTACGTTGGATTGGATATCAAGGGAGATAATGAAAGCTTGAATTTCTAGCTGGACGTGGACATGGATGGAATAACACACTCCTCATTTATATAATAGATTACATTGTGGAACACGTTTTTAAATCTCAAATCCATTTTGACAAGGTTTGCCTGAATAAATCACTTTGGACAAAAAGTTGGAAATTTTCGTTTTAACATAACGACGGAGAACACACCAGACTGAAAAAATAAAATCTCAACTTCTTATATTTTAACCCTTTCAACCGTAGTGGTATCTTCCATGTCAGTTCAATAGCAGCAGTTAGAAGAGTCCATATTTATTATTTACGGTTAGACCAATTAATATTTTCAACGTGCAGCCTTGGGGCTGCACGCTGAAAATATTCATTGGTCTACACCGCACATTTACCTTGTAGCCATCCCACTTAATGACATTATGACGTAGCTTGTGACCCGACCAGAAAAACGGCCTCTGGGGGTTGAAGAGGTTAATGACTCGACTGAAGTTTCGAGGAAATCGACCGTACATGATTTTCCGGCTGTAGCGTCAATGATGTCAGTAAAATATTTTGCCAGGTTCAAAATATGAGGAAATCGCTTTTAGATAAGGTTTATGACATAACATCATTACGGAAATTTTCATACGTCTGCTCAAGTTGGAAAACCAGCGAGATATCAAACCTTTAAACAAATTGAAACGCGTTTTAAAATATGTGGCGTTTTTTTTGGTAATAAGAATCAATCAGGATGTAGGATCGAGAATGAGGCACGAGTAATGAATCTACAAGATCGCACCACGCAGGAGCGAGTAGAAGTGCCCAAACCAATCATCTGAAATCAAAAGCATACCATGGAAAAAACACTCTAATTATCGCCATTTCAACATCGTTGAATGAGCTCAAAAGACATACGTTGACATAATGTTGCATTTTACTTCATTTATTGCATGGTAGCTTAACCTTTTCAACCCGAGTCGCTGCTTTTCCGACCAGGGACATGATACGTCATTAAATAGGATGGATGTTCAGTAAATGTGTGGGGTAGACCAATCAATATTTTCAACGTGCAGCCTCGAGGCTGCACGTTGAAAATATTGATTGGTCTGCCGTCATATAATGATTATGGACTCTTCCAAGTGCTTTCATTGAACTGGCATAGAAGATACCACTAGAGTTCAAAGGTTTAATGTCATCGGAACACATTTTTGTCAAACATGCTTTTCGCCTGTTTGTCAAAAACATTACTAAAATTATAGCTAAAAGAATCTACAGACAAAAACTCAACTCTCAAACTAATATCAGAACAGAAACGCAAAAACTTAATTTACAAACTGTGCTGAATTTTCGATTACATCACTGGAAACACAATATTTTATGCCTTATCACTTATTACAGTACCTTATCTGATAACCATAGAGTATAACAACCGTTGTATATACTTGAAGTATATACAACGGGTGTTGTATATAATTATAATTTATGCGAACGACCTCTGACCTCTTTCAATTCCATTTTCATTCATTCATTCATGAAACATCGTTATATCACAGGGCAGGTTTTAATTGTACGCTTATTGCACTTTGTCAAAATCCTCTGATGGTGTCATTTCTTATTTATTTTGCTTCAATAAAGGCAACCTAAAATTTTGCTTCAAAACATTGTAGAAATTACTTGAATGTTAATAGTAATTAGTATGCGGCGACTGCGAACTATTTATAGTCACGGCCTCGATCAAAAGTACTCGCGGAACTGCGCTAATTAAAAGTTCGTCTGCTCTACCTGAAAAAAAAAACACTTCGTAAAAATTGTAAACAAACGCAAAATTATTTGTTATATTGGGACTACAGCATAAAACACGGAAGAAAACTGGAACTATGTCAAAAAAAGAATAACTCTACTGAAACACCGTTTTGTTACTGTTAATAAAATAGTTGAAATTTATTTTGTTCCAGCGCAGTTACATGATGCAAGAAGTGCAATCGCACTTTACAATCGCCGTCATCGATTTTATAATGTAAGGGACGCAACTCTATGCGTCTTGTACTATTTCTTTTGTCTCGTAGACTGGTTTTCTTTGGAGGCCCGTGGGAAGCATATATAAGTCGGGTAGACGCACGAGACGGGTGTCTGTTTGTTATCAGATAAAAACAATAAACAAAAAGTGTGTTTTTATATCTGTGTTATACAACTCGTTGAAATATGGTTTATTTTTTCTCGGCGAAGCCTCGAAAAAATAAACCATATTTCAACTCGTTGTATAACACAGATATAAAAACACACTATATGTTTATTGTCTATATATCAAATCGGGGAATTAGAAACTTGTGGCTGACAACTGGGGGAAATGTTGACTAAATTGCATCGTGAATGGTTCTTGTAATGGCAACGATAGACCCGAGGAAACTTCCTGAAACTATTCCTTCACACTTCTTGAAAAGAAACAAAGATTTTTTTTCCTCCAAAGCTGATGCAGCTGACACTAGACTTGTAACTTTCCCAGACGATTTGTGCCCCGCCCCCCACCCCCCCCCCACCCGCACTAAGAGAGCAGGCTCTCAAGTCACCAGTCGAATTCTGCACGTAATTTGACGCTGCTATCGTCTTGAACCAGTCTCACCATTAACTGGTTGAGTGCTAAAAGCCACTATCAGGGCTTTCAGAAAAATGAGGGTATCAGAGCAAAGGCCGTCATCTACCTTGCTCGTGTTTCATATTCAATCAAACGCAAATAATATTTTGTTTATATAAATTTGTTTTATGATAAATTATTGGAGAGTGCCTGTCGGCACTCTCCAATAATTTGTAATAAAACAAATTTTGAATGACAAATTCAGACCACAAAAACAATTTAGCCCTCAACAAGTTAAATACATGTGGGCCATCACCAGCTAAAATACATCAATCGGTCCAAGAAGCGAACCTACAGGTCCGTTCGCTTTACCCGCCAACTGAAATATTGATTGAATGTGAAAAAATTCGATAAACATTCATTTTCTTTCCATCGTTGGGACCAGATCGCTCCAGTGAAGATCATAAGCTATATTTTGAAGGCATAAAATTAAATAAAATATTAAACTTTCTTTGACACAGTGAATAGCACAGGCCGGGTATCGCTAATCTACTAGGTGAAGGGTTAACTGAAAAATCAAAACAAAGCCGTCGCCAAGTAGGGGCATTATACGTCCGTTTAGATAGTGCTATTGGTGAGATGAGGAGATAGGGGGTATTTTTATCTTGCTGGATATTGAATTTTATAGATGACGCACAGTCTGGTGGTGTTACACAAGTAACGTGAGTTTTATTTTGATATCACATTCCACTGAGAGGGAAAGCAATCACCAAAAAGTTATTGTTGACTTGTTCAGTTAACCTGTATCTGGAATCCTGAATGTGCAGGCTTTCTGCTACTCACAGTCTACTGGTAGTATAGGTTCCATTTTGTAATCTCGTTCCACTAAATGAAAAGCTATGGGATGACGTAAAAAAAGTTAATGTGCGTGCTAATTCCTTCTGTGAACCTCTGTCTTTGACCTAACCTTTGCGATTCTGTTTTGAATCCCACACGTAACAGACCATCAGTCGGTACTACACCCGTAATATGAGTCTCATCTCGATATCTCAATCCGCCAAAAATTATGAACCGGACCCAAAGACGTTAATGTATATGTCGGTTCCTTCTTTTGATATCTACCTTTACATTTGAATTTAATCTGCGACATGCAGTCAGATCGTAGTACGCATCTACGTGTAAGACAGGTTGTATCTTGCTATCTCAACTGACATTTTATTGCAATGATAAGTGACAACTGGAACTGACGCCTCCCTTTTATTTGTATTTGCTTTTCAGCCCACATTCCACTAAGTGTAACCCATAACTGCCTCGTGCCATTCCCACCAAGTCTCGTTAACAAAACGTGGGGTTGGTGACTGCGGCTGCACTAAAACCTTTGTCGGAAAATCTGCAGGATTGTTGGAAATTATTTTAGCCTGTAAGAATTTTTCTGGTGTCATGATAAGTTTTTTCGAAAATACCTTTCAGAGAAAAATTATAACCACCGAAATGAATTCAAATGCTCAAATTCATCAATAACAACATAATAGTGCAGTAATCATATGGGAGGTGGGGATGGGGCTACCATTAATATGAATCTGGGCATCTGAATTGAATTTCAGTAGCCATATTTTATCCCTGAAATGTATTTGAAAACACATATCATGACAGCGGAAAAAATTATCTACTTGGGGCCTCGGACAATTTAATACATTTTTTCCCAACATTTGTCCCTTCATAATCCAGAACCAAGAGATGGGTTAGGTTTCGTATGAGTAAAAAAATGCAATGAAAAAACAATTCTATTCTCGTCAGCTCCCACAGACTAATTTGGCTTTTTTAACTTATTATAATCGTACCAAGCCAGTTTATAAACTGAGTGCATCTCCACCAATACTCCCAATTGTATACATACAGACAGAATATACCCATAATAGCTTGGTGTACCAAATGTTCACCACGAGTGGTGAACATTTGGTGCACCAAGCTACTTTGGGTATATTTTATTTATACCATGATCATCAGATAAATAAGAGTTTAAATGTTAAATAAATCAATATTTACACGTGCGAATCTGTTTTTGTTCACATGAGCACCGGTGTGCGGTACTTCCGCTGGCAATTTTATCGCCGGAACGAAATAGAAAACGAAACACACAAATTGCGGGGCCTTTTTCATTTCAATAACATAATAAACTACTATTTCGAGTTATGCATGCTTTATTAATAATAATGATATACACATTTATATAGCGCCCAAGTTATAGTTCAGAAGATATAGAACCATATTCTAAGGCGCTGTACATGTTACTAAGCTCGTGCAAATATACTAACGGATTATATACAGTATCTTACAGTCCGGAACATCACTTATAGGCTTTTTCAAACAGGTATGTTTTGAGATCTTTCTTGAAAAGGTTGACATTTGACAGTCTTTTTAGGTGTTCTGGTAAATTATTCCACAAGTGAGGGCCAGCAAATGAGAATGACCTATCTCCAAATGTCTTACACCTATGTTTGGAACATGCAGCAGCATTTTACCATCGGACCTCAGGTTGTATTGACACACATTCTTGGTATTAAGGAGTTCTTCTTAGTAGGCTGGTGACATGTTGTTTTGTGTCTTAAAAACTAATAATAAAGTTTTGAAAATTATTCTGTACTTGACTGGCAGCCAGCGCATATCCCTCAGAACAGGAGTGATGTGTTGAGAGCATGATACCCTATATACCACTCGGGCTGATGCATTTAGTACCATCTGCAGGCGACAGTACTGATATTGTGGAAGGATGAACAGTAAGGCATTACAATAATCCAAATGTGAATTTACAAAGGCATGAACTAGGGTTTTTGTTGAGTCTTTGGTGAGGAACTGTCTTATCTGTTTAACTTTGTATAGACCTCTGAAAGCTTATTGCACATATTTGTAACATGTCTGTCCATAGACATGGTAGAGTTGAAGAAGGCACGAAGATTACGTACATTGGTACTTGCACTGATGGCAGAATCTCATACCTTCACTGAATTGATGTCAACTTTAGTGAGTTGTTGTCGTGAACCAATTATTAGGAATTCAGTCTTATCATCATTCATCATTAATTTGTTTGAAACCATCCATGTGCAAATGTCCGAAATACACGATTCAGTAGTTTCTAGAGCTTTAGTTTGATCCTTGATTGATGGTCGAAAAGAGAAATAGACCGCGGTGTGTCATCAGCATAACCATGGACGTCAGGCAGGTGAGATTCAATGATAGCGGACATTTTTGAAATATAGAATAGAAACAGAACAGGACCAAGGCAACTACCCGGTGGGACTCAACATTCAAGATGGAAGTCTTTTGCCAGATTACCGTTTATTGATACACACTGCTGTCTATTCTTGAGGTATGATGATACCCAGCTAGCAGCAACACCATTAAGTCCAAAATCAGAATTCGTTGTTTCTAGCAGAGTTTTATGACAAACAGTGGCAAAAGCAGCACTAAGGACTAAAAGAACAAGCAATGTTACCATTCCAGACTCCATATTAAGGAGGATGTCATTCTGAACCTTGAGTAATGCCGTTTCAGTCGAATGAAATTTTCTGAATCCAGACGTGTTGGCCGGTAATGGAGCATGCATATCACTATGTAACATTAGTTGGTCAATTGCGGCTTTTTCACACAGCTTAGAGACGAACGGTAAGTTGCTCACTGGTCGGAAGTTTTTAAACACAAGTTCCGCACCTTGTTTCTTCAGAAGAGGATTAACAATTGCCATTTTCCACGCATCAGGCACATATCCTTCTAGCGGAGACATGTTGATCATTTTTGTGATTACAGGAGCCAAAGAGTCCAAACATGATTTGACAATAGGTGTTGGCATTGGGTCGAGTTGACATGAGGAATTTGAGGATTCTTTTAATTTGGTTACCTCGTGGATTTCTAAAGGTCGAAAAGTTAAAAGCTCTTTTTCTGATGGTCTCTGTTTCATGTCAATTTTGTCTACATTTATGTTCTTAATTTTTTCCTGAATTAATTTTATTTTTTTTGATGAAGAATTCGCCAAATTGATCAGCTAGCTT
Source organism: Pictodentalium vernedei (assembly GCA_031216915.1). Lineage (NCBI taxonomy): Eukaryota > Metazoa > Mollusca > Scaphopoda > Dentaliida > Dentaliidae > Pictodentalium > Pictodentalium vernedei. The sequence goes on from CM062295.1 coordinate 625,459,976, forward strand.
TGATGGATCATCGTGTGGATTTTTCGGTCCAAGGCATAATTTCGTCCCATTTTTGTCTTATTATAAGAGGTCTATACACGGGGCATTGGCGATAAAGTAATAACTGCAGTCTGCAGCCGTAATGATTTTATCCTCCTTGCATATTGATATTAAATTGACCCATCTCACTGTAAGTGCACACAGAGGCATGCCATTCCAGGGAACGAGGGTTCAAGGGTTAAGTCTGGAACGTGTTAATTAAATAATAACGTTCCAGTAGGAAGACTAGATGTGCATAAAGGTTTTGGATTTTTAATTCGGCCCCATGCAGTGCCCGTAGCGTCACTTTTGTCGTCAGAGAATCGGTTTTCGGGGAAAGCTCCTAGGGGTTTTATTTCGAAATGTTGAAAGTGTGTTCATATGTTCAAGTAGGGTCTCGAGATGTGCAAAGAGGTTTCGGATTTTTGATTTGGCCCTATGTGGCACTCGTAGCGACACGTTTGTTATTTGAGAACCAGTTCCCCACGAAAGGCTGCTAGGGGGTTAATTCAAAACATTGAAAGTGTGTTCATATGTTTAGGAAGGGTCTCTAGATATGCATAAATGTTTCAGATTTCATATAATACCTTTTCATTTCTCTCTGAATCAAGCATTAACCAATAATTAAGAATGCAAATGCGAGGATATACTATAGTGTGCCTTGCACACAAATGACGCCATCTAGTTTAGTTTTTAGTTAGCTGATCAGGCTTCTATCAGGCTAAAAAAACGTTTTTAAATATATACATAAAGTTACTATAAGGCTTTATTTAAGGCGCAACATAAGTTATCATAAGTTATGGAAAGTTAGCTTGACATTAGGTGACATGTTATTTTCTTGAAATTAGGTGACATGTTATTTTCGTTGTCAAAAATCTAAAAAAAAAATAATTTGTCATTTGTTTTGTTGTCCATCCATATTTATGAACAATTCTTCACAATTCTGAGCACCAAAAATGAAAACTTTCTAACTTGTATTAAGTTCTTGACGGCATCGAAAATAAATGTCACCTCATTTCAGGCGACATTTCCCATTACTTATATAGCACCTTAAGGTGCGAAATAAGTAATGAGAAATTTAGCTCGAAAAGAGTTGACATGTTATTTTCGATGGCATAAAAAATCTAAAAATAGTATCATTTTTCTTTTTTTGTGTGTGTTTCAAACTGCGAATTGCGAATTATTGTTATTCATAAATATGGATGGGCAACAAAAAGTCATAAATTATTATTAGTTTGCTTAGATTTTTTACGCATTGAAAGCAACCTAGCACCTATTTTCAAGCTAACTTTCCATTACTTACACAATACCTTAAGGTGTTTTTAAGTAATGAAAATTAGTTTACTTTGAAATTCCCTCGTCTAATATTCTATTAATACAAATTAAATATAGACAAATTGAAATGGGGGCTATGGTGAATAGAAAACGGAAAATATGTGCATTCAACTTACAAAGTTGACAGCAGGTATTAATGGTTCCTGAAAGTCTGGTACCTTATTCTACTAGAACAAATAAGGAAATCGCATTCCACGAGGCCTAACTCGTGGCCTAATATGCTTCTGATATCTAATAATAAAGCTTGGAAATCAAAATTCTCCAAAACGCAGCGACAGAGCTGCGTGGGGGAGAATACCAAAACTCTTGGCTTTGTTTTGATTTCCCACCTGTTTACGTTTCGGTCAAGGTCAATAGGGCTGAAAAAAACAATGCTTAAAATCAAACAGTGAGACTCACTAATCATCTTCACGCTACAGACTGCCGTTATATGGGGACATATACTTATACCATACTACTTACAAGGTACCTTTTTTGAGGGGGCTCGGTGGCGTTGCGGTAACCGGTTCTCGTCAGATCACCCAACGAATCGGCCGCATCCGCCCGCGTAATATGCAAATTTAGCAATTGAAAAAATATTATTTTTCAAAAAATTTCAACAAAACCATATCATGTGACCCCTCGTTGGAACGAGCTCGTTGAGCTCGTTCCAACCAGGGGTCACAGGATATGGTTTTGTTGAATTTTTTTGAAAAATTTAAAAAAATGATATTTAAAATAATAAAATTTGATATCGTCTGCGTTGGGTAAAGGGTTTTAAGCAATGTCGAGCCCGGTTAGTCCTTGGATGGATGACCGTCTGAGCGCTTCGGACTCCCGAGTTGTGTCCTTTGGGCAAGGCACTTCACCCCCGATTGTCCACGTGGGGACACGATGACGCCGTGTACTAAGGCGTACTGCACGTTCATGGTGCGAATGTCTTCAACCAATCTAACCCTGCCTGTACCGCAGTGCGGAGTTACGATGTTGGGGAGCTGGCAGCTGCTCGTCGTTGCTCGAGGGTTCTCTCCAGGTACTCCAGCTTCCTCCACCCGTAAAACTGTCACAACACTATATGACCTTGGCTGTTAAAGTGTCGTTAAACTGTAATAAATAAATATATAAATAAATAAATATAAACAGCTTTTTGAATTTCCTAGAATTATGCGATTATATTTCGATTAAAATTCGTGGAATCATGTGACATACACATGTTCGTCAACAATGGAATCCTTCTTCAATGAAAAATGCAGACAGGGTTGGCCTTTCTCCAAATGTAGTCCTGTCGCTCTATCGTGAAGTGTTTTGAGTGTGTAGCTTTTCTCTGGTATCTGAAGCCAATTTGGCCAAGAGTTGTTTTCATAAAACATTATTTTATTTAGCGCGCCTGCGCATGTATTACTTGGGGCAATTCTTGACACAGTTAATGCGTCATTGGGGGCGCGGTGGCTCTGTAGGTAGAGGTGCAGGCTGCAAGCCGAGAGGTCCTCGGTTCGAATCCCCACTGCGGCAACCGCGTTGTCCTTGGGCAAGACACTTCACCCCCATTGCCCACGTGGGGGCATGGTGGCGCTGTGTACTAAGGCGTACTGCACGTCGATGGTGCACTTGTCTTCAACCAATGCTAATCCTGCTTGTGTGGAGTTACTATGTTGGGGAGCTGACAGTTGCTCGCCGTTGCTTGGTGGTTTTCTCCGGGTACTCCGGCTTCCTCCACCCGTAAAACTGTCATGGTCATGATTAGCCATTGTGCAGAAATATGTGACCTTAAAAACACCAATAAATAAAAAAATGCGTCATTTGTTTCTCAGGAAGATTCAACAGACTTGGGAAACAAAAATTGGATCCGAATATATACTGGATCCACTAATATGCGGAATTCGTTATTACCTCTCGTTTTCATTTTTTGTACTATTATATTTCTTTTTCATAAACTGTCTTTATATTGCGCAAGCATAAATAGTAAAGTGCCATAAACATTTCTGAATTTATGGCGTACTTCAGTATTCTGAAATCATGTCTCAATACATTCCGTCCAGAAATCCCATCGACATTTTTAGAAGCAAACGTGGTGTCACTTGCGTTGGTTCCTTTTACCAAATCTCGTAAAAATGCAGGATTCAGGAGAAGGACACATAAAAACAATCTATTTGATTTTATTACTCGGTCCGTTCGCCAAAAATTCAAATTGTCGTGTTCTGCGACGTAACCTCCATTGTCCCGGTTGGCGATGCACATTTTACAGTTGAATTTCAAGTTCCAGTCCATATTCAATTTTATATTTATTGTTTTATTTATTTATTGTTGTTTAAGGTCACATACTTTTGCACAATGGCTAATCATGACCACAACCTGGAGATAAAGTCAAGGTCAGTCAATCGTTTATACCCCATGTTGCCTATTTTAGAGGACTCGCACCCCAAGCATTAGTGACTGGGTCCTATTTTACCAGTGAAACAGAGCTTGTTTACCACAGTAAACAAGCACTGCTTCACTTCCCGGGGTTCCCACGGGGGATTCAATTTTATATCTCTAAATAACGTTTACAGGGAATCATAGTCAAATTTCAGGAATGAGACTCGGAACTCGACCGATTAGTTAAGAAGTACATGTAACCTTTAAGGAATTTTGACTATGAAAACCAATTTTCATAATTAGGAAAATTTTCCTTGATTATGTCAAGTAATTAAATCTTTGTGGACAATAAGCTGATACATGTAGATACTCCATTGAAAAAAAGTCTTTGACCGGATTGACCCCGTTACTAACTTTATCGGCCGAGCTCGGATAGAGAATTTTAACTAATATTCACCGTATTCAATGTTATCAGCAAATGTGTTGTAGTGTTATGCCACCTCCAAACTTTAAACGATCATGCCGGTGGACAATGCAACGATTGCCATGACTTAGGATTTCAAATTAATTACGTATTTCCGCATTAGAAGTACTTTTTTAAAACCATTTTGCTTTGACTCATCCACCCTCGATTATATTAGATGAGACGTCTGCGTGAATATTCCCCCCATCCCCAATTCGGGATATGTCTGTAGCTACATTTAAGCATTCTGCTTTGTTTTTTTTTTGCGTGGGAGGTACTTTCTCAAGTTTTTTTTTTCGAATGGAGATCTTAACCCCGAAATTGCACCCCCCACCTCCGCCCAATAAGATTGAAATTCTTTAACCCTTTACCCTATAACGGTCCAAACCTGCCATCGATATTCTTAAAAATCGCCAATTAATTTTCATTATTTTTTCCATTTTTTGTCTCAAAAACATAGATTATGACCCTCATTGGAACGAGCTCATCGAGCTCGTTACAATGAGGGGTCATAACCTATGTTTTTGAGACAAAAAATGAAAAAATTAGTTATTCAAGAATTTTTTTTGCAAATGTCGTCTGCTTTTCCTGTTTGGTGAATGGCTAAAAATAATTTTCGACCAGTCACAATGCCTTGAGATGTGGAATTCATCTTCTTTTTTGAGAGAGACTGAAGTTTGTTCACAGAATGGTTCTTGTTTATGTTCTAATACGAAGAGGTTGCATGATATATGCACAAAACAAGAGTGTTTCGAGGGCATTTTCTCACGCGCTTGTGCTAGCACAAAATGTTTTCATGTTCAGTTCTGGTACGAATACGGTAGCAGACTTCCAGGAACCACTGATGCATGCAGTCAACTCTGTGAGTTGATTGCACCTATTTTTCGTGTTCTATACATCAGAACATTCATTTTTGTGTGTAATTTGTGAAAATTTAATTTGAATTTTTGGAATATCAGAGGTGGGAATTTCAAGGTAAACTAATTTGCCTTACTTATACAGCACATTAAGATCTCTGCTTGGACAGAATCCAAGGCAGTACCGACGTACCGCTCGTGTTGAAAATAACACCGAACTAGCCTTCTATGTTATCGCCTTTACACAATACACATTTTAGCAGATGATTATAGACAACTCGTCGCCTGAGTGCTAGAATGTTCTATGGCCCCTATGGGACATAGAACATTCTAGCACTCAGGCGACGAACTATGAACAACCTTTTATACCATGATTACCTATTCTACTACATTTGAAAAGCCAATGACATAAATTTTTGCTTTATACACCAACCGTGGCGAACACGCCAGCAATGGGATTTCAACAGATAAACTTTACACCAACAGTGGAACTACATCCAAGTTGACCTTTGGTGACGTCGACCTGAATGCGAACTTGTCTAAAATTATCGCACGTCACCTCGCGAAGAGTGAAATGAAAGTGGCAATTATTTATTACGTTTTTAAATGGGTTTACCTAGATGCCAAAAATTAACAAACATGCATTGTCTCGTGTTAATAAAGAATCCATAACTCGAAATAGTATGTTATTATGTTATTTCATTTCGTTTCGGCGATAAAATTAACAGTGGGAGTACCATCCACGGATGCTCATATAAACAAAAACAATTTCGCGCGTATTTACGGCTGCTGCTCAGTGAAATCGAGAGCAAATAATAGCGATTCTTAATCTGACGTCGTAGTATAAATAAAATATACCCAAAGTAGCTTGGTGTACCAAATGTTCACCACTCGTGGTGAAGTGGTATTAACCGCGCGCCGAAGGCTCGCGGTTAACACCACTTCCTCACTCGTGGTGAACATTTGGTACACCAAGCTACTATGGGTATATTCTACATGTAAACTTCTCCTGAGTACCTAATAATCATACATGTATAATTATTATCTTTCGAACAAAATTCCCACCTGCTTATTTGAGCCTGCATAATCATTAATTTTCAGTTATCGAATGTACGGAGCAGATGCTTGTCTCTAAAAGTTCACCAAAACATACTAGTAAGGTACAAGCAAACACAGGATGCAATGGAAGTGTTAACTCTAGAGAACTGAAAGCGTATATTTGGGCTTTATTCTGAAATACTGTTACCAAAACCTAATCACCCAATACTCAGTGGATATGTTCCATACCATCGCAGAAATGGAATTAATTAGTCTATAAGGTTTTGCCTTGGAACAATTTATGGGAGAGTGCCTCTCCCATAAATTGCAACAAATCAAAGACATGTGAAAATTATGATGACCGAAAGTAATATAGCACTTTACCACTTGAAAAGCACTAGACTTCTGCATGATGAAAATGGCTCGGAGCAAAGCAGATGGCTCACATCTTGGAATTTTCCACCCTGCACTATTATTCAGCCCTTCACTATTATTAATTTTCTGCAATTTTCCACCCTGTACTATTATTTCGCACTTTTCGCCCTGTACTATTATTTCGCCCTGTACTATTATTTTACCCTGTACTATTATTTCGCCCCGTACTATTATTTTGCCCTGTACTCTATTATTTCACCCTATACTATTATTTCGCCCTGTACTATTATTTCGCCCTGTACTATTATTTCACCCTGTACTATTATTTCGCCCTGTACTAGACAGTATATATTCTGCTTTTGAAGAGAATCCAGAACCGACGTTTTGACCACGAAGTGAACATCGTTTTTACAAAAAATGTTCAACAGTTTCACGCCAGGATGAAGTCTTCGGATCAAGTTGATGTGCTCTAACAGATTGTGAAAAAAATCAGACAGGAACACATGTAACAAAGGATCACATGTGCATGCAGTCTATTCGGGACCTGGCCACTCTAGATATTCATATTGGACTTCGAATGTACATTTCCATGTCCCATTTATACATGTGGTAACACAATTATAAAACAAACGCGTGCATCACATGGGTTTGCTGTGCTCTTTCACACATGCCAAATTCTTGATCGTAGACAATCCTTTGATCGGTCCATCTAATTATGAATATGCACACAATTTCCTAGGCAGTGCGATGGAGTTTTCTATTAAAGATTAAAGACAAATACAAACGTTATTATCCATCCACTGGTTTGCCAGTTGTGGGAGAAAAGTACAAACATATCTTATGACCCCTCAATGGAACGAGCTCGTCGGATTCGTTCCATTGAGGGGTCGTAAGTTATGATTTCAGGTAATAACAGACAGTTTTTAGTTACTCAAGAAACTGTTTTGCACGCGTCATTTACAGTCTTGTAAAGTAAAGTTTTAAGACGTGAAATAACTAAATCTTGGTACATTCAAAAAGTACTCTACCCTGTTGTTCTCGAGGTGAAAATTCGATGGTTGGCTCCTCAACTTGCGATTGGTAAGTAAGGAAATGGGATGAAGTCCACCCACAAAGGTTACGAGGACCAATTCGCCCTGAGCACTATACTTAAAAGTCAGTTGGGTTAACAATTACCCCACATCAAACTGGGTTGAGTGAATATGAACCCAATTGGGTTCATATTCACACAAACCAGCTGATTTGGGTTGACTTTTAACCCAACTGATTTTAGAGTGTACAACTATTTTCGAAACTGAAAATGTTTGCCAGGTTACTAGATTGAGCAACTATATCCTAAAAAAATGTGGGATCGTCGCCTGGGAAAACTATGAATTCCAGTGGAAAGGGTAAAGGAAACTTGCCATCCCGGGGAATGTAACGATAAGAATTTTAAAACCGAACGAATTAATTCGGAGCTTTCGTCGGGCAATGGGTAAAAATAAATAGATAAACTGACAGACAAATATGGGCCATTTTGAGTCAACTAATTACGACAGGAAATGTGTAAAAAAAAATATCATGATCATGAAAAAATCGAACATTTCCAATCGTCTATCGTAAAAACGTCTTGGGAGGTAAGTTAGACCACCGGCACTAGGCCATCTTACAGAGAATTATGCAAACATCTTAATATTTCCCGCTTATTTGTTCGTTCCAAATCCCCCGGCAAGGTTAAATTACGAAAATGATCGGGGTCAAAAACCAGTTTAGTGCAATGACAGAGATTTTTTTCCGGGGTTGAAAAGACTTACATCAACATTTTCATAGAAATATATTCGGAAATGTGATGACATTGAAGTATTCCTACATGCTGTCTAGTGACGACTGGTTGCTAACCTGTGCCAAACGTTCTAACAGACCAATCTGACCAACCAAAGATCCCCATAAATAAGAATATGTGAGGGAATTCTGATTGTAAGTCTTAAATATAATGTAATAGTTGGTTGCTGGTAAGTCAGAAGACCCATCAGCGACAAACATTATGATGGCCCTCCCGCATGGTCCTTTTGGCTGCCGCATGGTCTCCTTTTATGACAAATGCAAACTTAAAAAAAAAAAAAAAATAAAAATTAAATGGTTTATGTCTGATATTTTACCCAAAGTTAATAAAAGTGATAAATTTGTCCTTTGAGTGCAACAAGGCTTTGCAATGCATTAGCATTGCAAAGACTTCTTGCACTCAAGGGGCAAAATACACCACCACTCACGCTATTTTGTAGATTATGAGGCCTAAACATAAAACAAGCCAAGAACAGGAATTTTTGATGGCAAAGAAATAATTACAAAAATAAAATGAATGTGTCAATGACACTGTAGCTCAACTTGTGTAAGACATGTGCATGTATAGTATGTGACACAGCAATGACACACATCTAGGTAATGACCTGATAACAAAGGTACATATAAAGTATTATAACGGTCTGTACATAAATACTGACCGTGGCCTGTAACAAATGTATAGGTAAAATATTGTAAAGGTGGGTGACAGTTAGATGCTAAACTAGAAAAGAAATATTTTATCCCAGGGTGGGTAGGACTGAACCCAAAAATATTTGTTCTCATAGCACAGTGATAACAAAGGCACCCCAAAACACTCGCTCCTGTCCCAAGGTGATAACAAAGGTATCCAAGAAGTTTCGTGAAGATCGGTTCATAAATACAGCCTCTAGCCCGAGCCGTATTGACATGTGCACTTACTGTGTATAAGTAGCACTGAATAAATCAAAGATCATCTAATCTGCATAATTTCTGCACGAGAAAAAAACTTGTATTATCTGTGATGTATTCCATGTTACTAAACATTCATTCAAAAATTTACTCAAATCAGAATCTTCATATAGAAGTTCTGTACTAAAAACTGATTGTACCTAATTTTGGTACAAAATGGCCACCGGCAGCCATCTTGAAATTCGGACCGCACCCAAAAACCCTCGTTCTCGTCCCAAGGTGATAACAAAGGTACCCAAGAAATTTCGTGAAGATCGGTTTATAAATAGAGCCTCTAGCCCGAGCCGTATTGACATGTACACTTACTGTGTATAAGTAGCACTGAATAAATCAAAGTTCATCTAATTTGCATAATGTCTACACGAGAAAAAAACCTGTATTATATGTGATGTATTCCATGTTACTAAACATTCATTCAAAAAGTTATTCAAATCAGAACCTTCATATAGAAGTTCTCTACAAAAAACTAATTGTACCTAATTTCGGTACAAAATGGCCACCGGCAGTCATCTTGAATTTTGGACCGCACCCCAAAGCACTTGTTCTCATCCCAATGTGATAACAAAGGTACCCAAGAAGTTTCGTAAAGATCGGTTCATAAATACGGCCTCCAGCCTGAACGGTATAGAAGTTGTGTACAAATGAAAGTGTCAATGACACTGTAGCTCAACTTGACAAACTTGAACTTGGTAAGTTATAAATGAAATGGCAAAATTGAAGATCAATGGGACCAATGTCAGTTTTTTTGCCAGTGGCAACATTTTTTGACAGAAACCGAAGAAAATCGATAGCTCCCATCTAGAGGTCACCGTAAATAAGCATACCAGGTTTCAAAGCAATCTAATCATAAATGAGCCCTGTAGGGTGAGCCAAAGGGAAATATTGTGGTCTGACTAAACTAAGTTCTAAGAATGTTGGCCGCGGCAACATTTTTTGACAGAAATTGAAGAAAGTCGATAGCTCCCATCTAGAGGTCACCCCAAACAAGCATGCCAGGTTTCAAAGCAATCCGATCATAAATGTACCCTGTAGGGTGTGCCAAAGGGAAATATCGAGTCTTCTGACTAAACCAAGTTCTAAGAACGTTAGCCGCGGCAACATTTTTTGATGGAAATTGAAGAAAAATGATAGGTCCCATCTAGGGGTCTCCCCAAATAAGCATACCAGGTTTCAAAGCAATCAAATCATAAATGTGCCCTGTAGGGTGTGCCAAAGGGAAATATTGTGGTCTGACTAAACTGAGTTCTACAAACGTTGGCCGCGGCAACATTTTTTGCCGGAAATTGAAGAAAATCGATAGCTCCCATCTAGAGGTCACCCTAAATAAGCATACCAGGTTTCAAAGCAATCAAATCATAAATGTGTCCTGTAGGGTGTGCCAAAGGGAAATATTGTGGTTTGACTAAACTAAGTTCTAAGAACGTTGGTCGCGGCAACATTTTTTGACAGAAATTGAAGAAAATTGATAGCTCCCATCTAGAGGTCACCCCAAACTAGCATGCCAGGTTTCAAAGCAATCTGATCATAAATGTACCCTGTAGGGTGTGCCAAAGGGAAATATTGAGTCTTCTGACTAAACTAAGTTCTAAGAACGTTGGCCGCGGCAACATTTTTTGACAGAAATTGAAGAAAATCGATAGCTCCCATCTAAAGGTCTCCCCAAACAAGCATACCAGGTTTCAAAGCAATCTGATCGTAAATGTACCCTGTAGGGTGTGCCAAAGGGAAATATTGAGGTCTGACTAAGCTAAGTTCTACGAACATTGGCCGTGGCAACATTTTTTGCCGGAAATTGAAGAAAATCGATAGCTCCCATCTAGAGGTCACCCTAAATAAGCGTATCAGGTTTCAAAGCAATCAAATCATAAATGTGCCCTGTAGGGTGTGCCAAAGGGAAATATTGTGGTTTGACTAAACTAAGTTCTAAGAACGTTGGCCGCGGCAACATTTTTTGCCGGAAATTGAAGAAAATCGATAGCTCCCATCTAGAGGTCACCCCAAACAAGCATAAGAAGTTTCAAAGTAATCTGATCATAAATGCGACCTGTGAGGTGTGCCAAAGGAAATTGTGGACGTACGTACTAACGTACTAACGTACTAACATACTAACGTACGTACGTACGTACGTACGCCGACGGACGAGAAGTGATGGCAATAGCTCAGCTTGACTTTGTCAAGTTGAGCTAAAAACTGATTGGACCTAATTTGGCTACAAAATGGCCACCGGCAGGCATCTTGAATTTTGCACCACACCCAGAAACACTCGTTCTCGTCCCAAGGTGATAACAAAGGTACCCAAGAAGTTTTGTGAAGATCGGTTCATAAATGAGGCATCTAGCGCGAGCCTTATTGTCATTTGCACTGACAGTGCTGAAAGTAACACTAAATAAATCAAAGTTAGTCTAATTTGCATAATTTAAGCACGAGAAAAAACCCGTATGATATGTAATGTATCTCAAGGTACTAAACATTCATACAGAAAATTATTCAAATCAGAGCTTTCATATGGAAGTTCTGTACAAAAAACAGATTTCTGCATCGTCGGTACAAAATGGCGGCTGGCAGCCATGTTGAATTTCGGACCGCACCCAAAAACACTCGTTCTCGTCCCACAGTCATAGCAAAGGTACCCAAGAAGTTTCGTAAAGATCGGTTCATAAATACGGCCTCTAGCCCGAGCCGTATCCGATTGTTGACGTACGGACAGACGGGCGCTCCAACATTTCGGGTTTATGGGCTACCAAAAAACATGTTGTATGTCCAAAGCCCTATTTTACCCAGAACCCCACCCCTCCACCCTAGAATTTATATTTAACCCTAACCCCACCCCTCCACCCAAAAACCACACCCTAACCCTACCCCACCCTGATCCTAAACCCTAAAAGCCCACCCCAGACCGTAACCCCCACCCACCCCCGGAATCGAACCCCCAACCTTAAGCCCTACTCTGGGGATACCCCTAACCCCCCTAACCCACCCCTGACCCAACCCCACCCTAGCCAAACCAATAGGATTAGGAGCTATTTTTCGGTTTAGGGGGCTACTAAAACTAAAAACCCCACCCCTGACCCCAACCCTAACCCCCCTCCCCCGGGACCTAACCCTCCCCAACCTTAAGCCCTACTCGGCAGAGGCCGTATTTTCTAACAATCGCATAACTTCGCTGATCGAAATCGATGACAACCACGAATTGTCGATCTTGTAGAATCAAGAATGACAGACGCAATTACTCTCGCACACGTTTTAGGATATGGAACTTGTAAGTGGTAAGTGTTGTGGCTCTAACACGAGGCAAATGACCTGCGTATTTTGTAGTATTTGCCAGGAATTAGTGCTAAGCTCATTAAATAGACATCTGTCAGTGACACGTAATTACAAAGAACACCTTTCTGTGATCATTATCAACAAAAGAATTCTGTCTGGATTTTTTTCTCGAGATTAGCGATATTAAATGTGCGAAGGGTATTAAATATGTACTCAAGCTCAAAGACTGTCTTAATTAATTCCATGTTTTGTTTTCCTGACAGTCATCACCATTCATCTGGGTTACTGGAACGCTCATTGGTCAAATACAGAAACCCATTCTAGCTCGTGCTAACTTGGGAGAGGGAGATTTTTTTCCTATGTATTGACAACTCTCAACAAAAACTTAGATGGTACTGAATTTTCAGACATCTTACAATCGATACATTCAAAAACCAGTTGGGTTAAAAATCAAATGGACAACACAGCGAGCACACGTCTTGCTCGGTGCCCTAAACCCATTTTTGTTGTGTGTTGGCTATTCGCTTACAAACTGTAAACTATAACCCGATATCGATAGATCGAATTACGCGCAGGGACGTGACTCGAGATTTCCGATTTTTTTTTTTTTTTTTGGGGGGGGGGGGGGGGGTGTAGGATAGCGGATTTACAACTAAAGGGAGGGACCGGAACACCCCCCCCCCCCGTCGCCATCTCCCTGATTGCTCGACAAAAGTGACACCTTTTTGACAATTTGGACGAATCTGCACAGAACTGATCCTTAGCGATTACTCTTTCCGAGTATGATATTAGTATAGTGCTGTGTTATGTAACTGGGGGGGGGGGGGGGGGGGGGTAGGGCTGTCATCAAATGAGAGAGGGTAACACATGTCGATATTGAAGTCATTATCTCCGGAAGGTGCAGTTTGATTTTCAAAATCTTTTCAACTTTTTAACCCTTTATCCAACATACGTACCAAAACCGGCCAGCGCTGTTCACAAAAATTACCATTCAATTTTTATTATTTTTTTTCATTTTTTGTCTCAAAAACAAATTATTGGAACGAGCTCGTTCCTACGAGGGACCATAAGCTATATTTTGATGCAAGTGTCGTCTGCTTTTCGTGTTAGGTAAAGGGTTAAAAAGTCTCGGGATAAGGACACAGCCTAAATTTCACCTGGAGATGAAAATGTCTTGGGCAATTGACTATGAACTGAACAAAGTGATTACATATGAAGATACCTACGGCAACTGAGTATGAACTTAACCCTTTTCCCAACTAAGGGTTCAAAACCGGCCAGCGCTATTCTCAAAAATCCTCGATTAATTTTTATTATATTTTCATTTTTTGTCTCAAAAACATAGGTTACGACCCCTCTTTGGGACGAGCTCGTCGAGCTCGTTCCAATGAGGTGTCATAACCTATGTTTTTGAGACAAAAAAAAAAGAAAAATATTAGTTATTCAAGAATTTTGTTTGCAAGTGTCGTCTTCTTTTCGTGTTAGGTAAAGGGTTAATCGGGACCACGAGCACTAAAAGTTTCCTTGATTTCAACTTTATGCAGTGAAATTTAATTTGGAGTTTTCCGACGTTCGATCGCTAATAAGGTCATAACGTTAGACATTCTCCGAGTTTGGATGAAACTCAGGGGCGGAGTGGGCCAAGAAAAGTTACTGGGAAATACACCAATGATCAATTGCAGCCCACATAGAGGACATTTCGATGGCACATTTATATCATTTTCGTCGTACATTCGGATCTAAATGGTTGCACCGGGGGGGGGGGGGCTTAGACCTATCGAACCGACCATAGTTCGACCCAAATTTTGATATTTTAAACTAACAGAACGCTGTTCCCTTGCATCTGAGCGATTAAATGCAAACTGGACTGAATAGAAATGTCTCTTTGTGGACGGGAATAGAGGGCATTTCAGTATTTCAGCACTCTATGTAATCAGACCCATTTCGCTTGTTGGGTCATTTTCGCAAAATGTCATGTACCAACACGTGTTGGGCTGCATCAATTTTGAGGCCCCAATGCTCTACTAATATGGAGGGAGGGGGGCACCGGGAATTTTCTCGGTGGACCGTATGACCAGTCCGCCTCTGAATTGAAACTGCAGACATCTTGATGTCAACCATTGAAATTATTGCCGAAGGTGATATTATTATTGTGCTATGTTCCAATAAGAGTAAAGTCCTCGCCCTCTATTTATTTATTTATTTATTGATGTTTAAGGTCACATACTTATGCACAATGGCTAATCATGACCGTGGCAGTTTTACGGGTGGAGGAAGCCGGAGTACCCGGAGAGAACCACCGAGCAACGACGAGCAGCTGCCAGCTCCCCAATATCGTAACTCCGCACTGCAGCACAGGCAGGGTTAGATTGGTTGAAGACATGCGCACCATCGACGTGCAGTACGCCTTAGTACACGGCGTCATCGTGCCCCCATGTGGACAATCGGGGTTAAGTGCCTTGCCCAAGGACACAACGCGAGAGTCCGAATCGATCGCTCAGACGGTCACCCATCCGAGGACTAACCGGGCTCAACGTTGCTTAACTTCGGTGATCTTACGAGAACCGGTTGCCGCAACGCCACCCCCACCCCCTCGCCCTCTAATTGGACGAGAGCTCGCGGAGTTTCTTTTATGTTTATGTCTCCAGTAACAAATGTTACGGTCTGACGTCACAGCGCGAAATACTGGAAATGACGTCGCCCGTTTCGTAATTGCTTCATCAACTTAGCAAGCCGCTTCATCTTTTTTTTTCAAACGTGCAGCAAACGGTGTTCCGGGTGAAGTGTTGTTTCAATTACAAACTGATTTACGATCTGTACTGAGATGGAATGAGTTTATCTGGTTTATTGATGATTTATCCAGTGCCGTCGTGGGGTACCCGAGAGATTTATTTACTAAACCTGTGATCGTTAAAAGTTGCCTTGTTCAAGTTTAGTAAATAAGCCGCAAACCTCAGACCGTGTTACCGTCAATTATATAACTTATAATGTGGTATAGTTTTGGGCTAGGTCTGTCACCAAGTAGGTGGGGGGTCGGATCGACAATAATTGTTCTTCCCACATACAGGATTAATACATATATACACCTGGTCAAGTGTTTCTAATCGGTAATTGCCGTTAATATACTATTTCGTGCCAAGTAAATTATAGATATTCTGCCATTATGTAACAGTCCACTCCATAGCACCATCGATCTTTGTGGTGGACAGCTGGCGTATTAATGTCGTGTAACTTTTTCCCTAATCTGGAATATGAGAAATGATATTTTGACGCGCATGCCATTTCCAGTGAAAAGAATTATTAGCCAGAATTATTAATACCATAGCAGATAGCAAATTACTGCAGCAACCATTATGCAAGACCGTTACACAACAACTCCTTTATTTAAACGAAAGTGTCAACGGCATTGCAGCTTAACCTGTCTGTGTGTAGCGTTTGATGAAAAGGATACTGTTCAATGTTTATGAAAGGATTATGAAATATGACAAGAATTGTGATGATTGAGAATATGTTAAGTTCTGTACCCTACATGCTATGTTTTCAAAAACAATAATTTGAAGTGTCGACTTTACTAAAGAATTGTGGGCCTGGCTTGATGTGGCACTCACAGTTAACGTGTGTCAACCACAGTTAGCAACTTACAGTAAAACCATTCCAAAACGAGTCATCCTACAAAGTTACAGTGAAATCCCTTCATAAATACGACGTGTAGACAGTGCTAAAGGAACCTAAGTCACGTGCCGAAGGGGCGGTATCGCCTGGCCGATCGTGATGAAAATGGGACAGTCTCATTTAGACGTCATACTGAGTTATCCTTCCAAGTTACAATAAAATCGCTTCATAAATATGAACTGCAGACTGTGCTAATCAAATCTTGGTCACGTGCGTGCCCGTACGGCCGTCACGGTTGACCTAACACGACCAAAATAGGACGTTTTCGTCTAGACATTATACCGAGTCATCTTACCAATTTACAATGAAATCCCCCCCCCCCCCCCAATAATGCAACCTGTAGACTGAGCTAAAGGAATCTAGGTCACGTGCCCCTACAGCCGCCACGGTTGAGTATTTTCAATATATTTTTATCAAATCTTGTCATGGCTGCTTTGAACAACCAAGACAAGATGTGATGAAACATGCATGCAAATTTAAGTCAAGATATCATTGGTCAAAAAATCCAATCAATTTAAAGGGGAAATTTGGTTAAAGGTGCCTAAATTATACTTATGTCATTGGCAAGAGATTTCTTGTTCTGGGCAGGAATATCTGCCAGCAGCGTGCAAGAGGTTAAAAGATGACATCCCCACCCCACCCCCCCCCCCTCCAAAAACCCCGCGTTAATTGGGTAGTGTTTTGGAGAAAGGAGGAATTCCAAATAGTAAGACTGACACTTTTCGCGCTGGATACTCGTCAACAAGTGGACACAATGTCACGAGTTTTGGTGTAGGGAAAGTACCCAAAAAGTCGGACGGAAGGGAAAAAAATGATTTTGCAGTGAAATTAGTTTCTGACGATTTCTTACGTTCGATCGTCATTTAATCCTTTACCTAACGTAACGGCGAAAACCGGCCAGCGCTATTCACAAAAATCGCCAATTAATTTTCATTATTTTTTTCATTTTTTGTCTCAAAAACATAGGGTATGACCCCTCTTCGGAACGAGCTTGACGAGCTCGTTCCAAAGAGGGGTCATAACCTATGTTTTTGAGACAAAAAATGAAAAAAAATAGTTATTCAAGAATTTTGTTTGCAAGTGTAGTCTGCTTTTCATGTTAGGTAAAGGGTTAACGGCATAGCGTTAACAGTTTTCCGACAATTTGGATGAAACTGCACAGACCCATCCCTCAACTATTTCTCTTACCGTGTACGATATTACTATGGTGTCATGTTATGTAGTGTGGGGATAGGGCTGTGACCGGATGGAAGGGATATACGGGGAGGAACTGACGTCATATCTCGGGAAATTGAAGTCCGATTTTCAATTTTTTTACAAGTGCTCAACTGGTATAATGTTAGAAGCCCATATTTGGGCTTCATTTTAAAGGGCAGTTACTCTAACATAAAAGTTTCATATTCTGTCGATGTGCTTTATATTATCTTGAAAGTGGAATTATTTAGTCCACTGGCACTCTCCCATAAATCGTAACAGGGCAAAGACACGTGAACAAATTCTGACAGCCAAAAATAACTTAGTACTCTATCAGTTAACCGAGGTCAAAAGTCCTAAAATTTTCCTTGATTTCAACTTTATGCAGTGAAAATAATTTTGACGTTTTCCGACGTTCGATCTACAATAACGTCATCGCGTTACCAGTTTTCCGACAATTTCGATCAAACAGCACAGAACTATTCCTCTTGTCGACTGTGATATTATTATAGAGCAATCTGATGTAGTTTGGGGCTAGGACTGTCACCAAATGGGTGGAGGTAACACCTGTAGGTATCAACGTTAGATCTCGGGAAGATGAAGTCGAATTTTCAAAATGTTTTCAACTTGTTAATCGGGACCATGAGTAATAAAAGTTCCATTGATTACAACTTAATGGGGTGAAATTTAATTTTGACTTTTTCCGACTTCTATCGCAAATAACGTCATGGCGTTAACAATTTTCAGACAAATTTGGACTAAACTGCTCACAACATGCCCCAGTTATTCCTCTTGTTGTGTGCTATATTGTTATTGTGCAACTTTATGCAGTTTTGTTGGTGTGACTGTCACCAGATGGGAGGGGCAAGGAACAAATTGAAATGACGTTAAAAAGTTCAAAATGTCGTAAATAGAGGGTATGGAATGAGTGTTTTGGTCATACTCTATTTATGAAGCGAGTCTAACAATCTTCCGTTTTGCCGTGCCTTTGGCCATGCAAAACGTAAAATTTGTAGACGAGTTTCATAAATATCGTATGACCAAAACACGAATTTTATATTCTGTTTATCATATGACACTACAGTTACCAAAAACAAATCTTTTAGATATATATACATTATCATGACCATGTGCATGTCCTGTAATTTGTATAAGATTCGAGGTCGTGTTTACAATCAGATCGCAACGAACCCGTCAGGGAGAGTTGTGATCCGATTGTAAACACGACCGAGAATCTGATACAAATTACAGGACACGCATTTGATCATGATAACACATTTATCTAACAATCCCGTTACATAAAGCCTGTTTTCCCCGTTTTTCAGTTTAAAGTGGGTTGGAATTGGTCAAAATTTTGAATTTCATATTTTAATGCGTAATAACAATGCTGATATATGTCATAGTGCGGTGTCTAACGGAAGTTGAATATATATGATACGGAATCAGAATAAGTCGTCTATATGATACGGAATCGGAACACATTATGTGATACGTACTATTTCTCGTGATTTTCAGGCCAAAATCTATATGATTGTTAGATAAAACAAGAGGCCCCAGGGGACATGAGGGCGCTCACCTGACATGGTAGTCTAAATATCAAACCAGGGACTTGACTTGAATAAGCTGCATACGCCCCTCCAAAGAAAAGCATATACCAACTGGTGTCATTCCATCAAGTATTTTAGGGGTTATGGTGTTTTTTAAACTCGTTGTTGACAGACTGACCGACAGACAAACCGACATTGCCACATATAGAGCTGCTCGTCGCAGCTAATTATCCAAATGATGTTTTAAAATTCGTTGGTGACAAAAAAACTCATTGGTGACAAGTCCACAAATGGGTGTAGAAATCATGAAGATACACTTGCACCAAGTATGGTGTCATTCCATCAGTTATCCTTGGAGTTAAGATGTTTTAAAACTCGTTGGAGACAAAAAACTCGATGGTGACAAGTCCATAAATGTGACAGAAATTATCCAAATGACGTGCACTATTGAGAGGGTGTAGAAATCATGAAGATACACTTGCGCACCAAGTCTGGTGTCATTCCATCAGTTATCCTAGGAGTTATGATGTTTTAAAACTCGTTGGTGACAAATAACTTGATGGCGACAAGTCCCTAAATGTGACAGATATTACCCAAATGACGTGCATTATTGAGAGGGTCTAGAAGTCATCAAGATACACTAGCGCACCAAGTATGGTGCCATTCCATCAGTTATCTTAGGAGTTATGATGTTTTAAAACTCGTTGGTGACAAAAAACTTGTTGGTGACAAGTCCATAAATGTGACAGCAATTAACCGAATGACATGCACTATTGGGAGGGTGTAGACATCATAAAGATACACATGCACACCAATTATGGTGTCATTCCATCGGTTATCGTAGGAGTTATGATGTTTTAAAACTTGTTGGTGACAAAAAAACTCGTTGGTGACAAGTCCATAAATGTGACAGAAATTATCCGAATGACATGCACTATTGAGTCTTAAAATTGACCAAAACGGAGAAAAAAACAAAAAAAAAAATTTCGGATTTTGGTCCAAAATTTTCTATGTCCCACTCGGACCCCAAATTTTCAGGGGAAAAAAATTTTTTTTTTTTTTTTTGTCTTAAAATTTACCAAAACGCAGAAAAAACAAAAAAATTTTTTTCGGATTTTGGTCCAAAATTTTCTAAGTCCCACCCGGACCCCAAATTTTCAGGGGGAAAATTTTTTTTTTTTTTTTTTTGTCTTAAAATTGACCAAAACGCAGAAAAAACAAAAAATTTGTTTTCGGATTTTGGTCCAAAATTTTCTATGTCCCACTCGGACCCCAAATTTTCAGGGGAAAAAAGTTTGTTTTTTTTTTGTCTTAAAATTTACCAAAACGCAGAAAAAACAAAAAAAATTTTTTCGGATTTTGGTCCAAAATTTTCTATGTCCCACTCGGACCCCAAATTTTCAGGAGAAAAAAGTTTTGTTTTTTTTTTGTCTTAAAATTTACCAAAACGCAGAAAAAACAAAAAATTTTTTTCGGATTTTGTTCCAAAATTTTCTATGTCCCACTCGGACCCCAAATTTTCAGGGGAAAAAAGTTTTGTTTTTTTTTGTCTTAAAATTTACCAAAACGCAGAAAAAACAAAAAAAAATTTTTCGGATTTTGGTCCAAAATTTTCTATGTCCCACCCGGACCCCAAATTTTTGGTGTAAAAAAAAATAAATTTTTTTTTGTCTTAAAATTGACCAAAACGCAGAAAAAACAAAAAAATTTTTTTCGGATTTTGGTCCAAAATTTTCTATGTCCCACTGGGACCCCCAAATTTTCAGGGGAAAAACGTTTTTTTTTTTGTTTTTTTTTTCTTTGTCTTAAAATTGACCAAAACGCAGAAAAAACAAAAAAAATTTTTTCGGATTTTGGTCCAAAATTTTCTAAGTCCCACCCGGACCCCAAATTTTCAGGGGGAAAATTATGTTTTTTTTTTTTTTTTTTTGTCTTAAAATTGACCAAAACGCAGAAAAAACAAAAAATTTGTTTTCGGATTTTGGTCCAAAATTTTCTATGTCCCACTCGGACCCCAAATTTTCAGGGGAAAAAAGTTTTTTGTTTTTTTTTTGTCTTAAAATTTACCAAAACGCAGAAAAAACAAAAAAATTTTTTTCGGATTTTGGTCCAAAATTTTCTAAGTCCCACCCGGACCCCAAATTTTTGGTGTAAAAAAAAAAAAAAAAAAATTTTTTGGTCTTAAAATTGACCGAAACGCAGAAAGAACAAAAAAAAAACAATTTTTCGGATTTTGGGCCAAAATTTTCGAAGTCCCACCCGGACCCCAAATTTTCAGGGGAAAAAAAAAAAAATTTTTTTGTCTTAAAATTGACCGAAACGCAGAAAGAACAAAAAAAAAATTTTTTTGGATTTTGGTCCAAAATTTCGAAGTCCGCACCGGGACCCCAAATTTTCAGCCTAAATATGAACCCAGGGACTTGGCTTCAACAAACTTGAATCTCACCCCCCTAAGGATGCTGCATACCAAATATCAAAACATTCTTATTGGTAGATCTGAAGAAGAAGATTTTTAAAAAATACTCCTCATTCCGCACTAATTTAAACATTTGGGCTCTCATAGAGAGCCCAAATATCGACCCAGGCAATTCATTTCAATAAACATGTGAAACAATCTTCCAAAGATGTTATATGTGAAATTTGAAAGCTTTTGGAGCAGTGGTTTGGGAGAAAAGTAGTCTTATGTTTTTTCCCATTACCCACAGTGTTAAAAAATGCTGACTCAGCACATTTTCAAAGTCCCCAAAAAGTACCCCATGATAAAACCGATGGCAATTTTTTTACCATTCCATTCTGTTGGTCCTAAGGAAGCTTCACAACAAATAAGAATTCTCAGTGCCGTGTAGTTTTGGAGATATGGGCGTTTTCATTTTTTTTCTATTTTTAGCTCCTGCGGTCCCCATGGGGCGACGGGAAAAAATTTTTTGGCATAAATTAAGTACTTATGACCCAATAAGCCCTCATATCAAATTTGGTAAAAATTTGCCTCTCGGTTTGGAAAATAGAAATTTTGGGAGGGGCAAATATTCTTTCCCCTCCCATTACGACGCCAAGTATAGCCCCACAAACTTCTCTTGAACAAATCTGAGTCTACACCTCAAAAGGAAGCTGCACACTACATATCAAGTCTCTGCTACTGCTGGTTCATGAGAAGAAGATTTTTTAATATTTCAGCACTCTTTTTGGGTGTGGCCCTACCCACGGGCGAGGCAAGTTGATTTGAACAAAATCAAATTGCTATGTCATAACAAACTATTATCTCAAATATCAATTAAATTGGTTCAGCGGTTTGGGAGGAGAAGACGCAAACACCATGTTCACGGACGACGACGGACGACGACGGACGGTGAGTGATCACTTTTGCTCTCCTGACTGAAAGTCAGGTGAGCTAAAAAGAAGAGTTAATAGAATTTCACCTTGAACATCATGCATTTGACTGTGAAGCGTCATAGCTGCACGCAGTCATACGTCATAACCGTGACAAAATATAGTTCCACAATTCGGCGTTATAAATACTAATTTTCAAGTATGTATACATTTCTTATCACTGGGATTTTAGTGATTTTTTTTAACAAATGAAATCCGGCATCGTGGCTTTGTTGATAACCAAACAGAAATTGGTCTTTTGAAATTGACCAATAAAATCAACTGAATATGTTATGAAGCACTAATTAATATTATTTATTTATTGGGGTTTAACGACACTTTTGACAGCCAGGGTCACCTCGTGTAGGGCAGTTTCACGGATGAAGAAAGCTGGAGTACCCCGAAAGAAGCACCAAGCAACGGCGAGCAACTGTCAGGCTCCCCAGCGTACTAACTCCACACAAACAGGATTAGCATGGGTTGAAGACACCATCGGAGTGCACCATCGACGCGCAGTACGCTTTAGTACACAACGCCACCGTGCCCCCATGAATTATTATTTATTATTATTATTTATTGGTGTATAAGGTCATAGATTTATGCACAATGGCTAATCATGACCGTGACAGTTTTTACGGGTGGAGGAAACCGGAGTACCCGGAGAGAACCACCGAGCAACGACGAGCAGCTGCAAGCTCCCCAACATCATAACTCCGCACTGCAGCACAGACAGGGTTAGATTGGTTGAAGACATGCGCACCATCGACGTGCAGTACGCCTTAGTACACGACGTCATCGTGCCCCCATGTGGACAATCGGGGTTAAGTGCCTTGCCCAAGGACACAACGCGGGAGTCCGAATCGATGGCTCAGACGGTCACCCATGCGAGGACTAACCGGGCTCGACGATGTTCAACTTCGGTGATCTGACGAGAACCGGGTACCGCAACGCCACCCCCATGAATTAATATTTATTGAAATATGAGACTGTAATAAACCCAGAAAATGTAGAAGTCATATGATAAATTGAAAAATTCAATAAGGCCTAAAACAGTTAAAAATCTGTCCTGCATGGTCCATTTGGCTACCGCAAGCTCTCTTTTTTTAAGCAATGCAATTGTTCATGTCTGATATTTTACCCAATTTAATAAAAATGATAAATTTGTCCCTTGAGTGCAACAAGGCTTTGCAATGCTTTAGCATTGCAAAGCATTCTTGCACTCAAGGGAAGAAATACACCACAACCCATGCTGTTCTGGACTGTAGATTATGAGGCCAAAGACATAAACCAACCAAGAAATGAACTTTTCATGGCAAAGAAATAATTACAAAAAATAAAATAAACAAGAGCTAGTTCTGGACCAACGAAGCCTAAATCAATGAAAGTTATGAATATTCTCGGACGGACGGACGGACGGACGGACGGACGGACGGACGGACGGACGCACGGACGCACGCACGCTCAGACGGACGCATGTAATCCAGTATCCAGGATACCACCCATTTTCTTCGAAAGTGGGGGTATAAAAACCGCAGAGCTCACAAAATTAAATAATTATTCTATTATTGCTTTTGTTTTGTTTACGCAATCTGCTTCTCTGTTGCTGTCAATTGCTTAAATAAATATAAATCTTAATCTGTCAGCAGGGACACTCCCCCCTCCCGGTCCCTCCCTCTAATTATTTATTTATTTATTGATGTTTAAGGTCACATATTTATGCACAATGGCTAATCATGACCGTGACAGTTTTACGGGTGGAGGAAGCCGGAGTACCCTGAGAGAACCACCGAGCAAAGACGAGCAGCTGCCAGCTCCCCAACATCGTAACTCCGCACTGCAGCACAGGCAGGGTTAGATTGGTTGAAGACATGCGTAACATCGACGTGCAGTACGCCTTAGTACACGGCGTCATCGTGCCCCCACATGGGCAATGGGGGTGAAGTGTCTTGCCCAAGGACACAACGCGGTTGCCGCAGATGGGATTCGAACCGAGGACCTCTCGGCTTGCAGCCTGCACCTCTACCTACGGAGCCACCGCCCCCTTCCCTCTAATTGGAAATTCAATACCCTACACCCCCAATCGGAAACCTCTAGCCACATCCCTGTCTATCAGTGTGACATTTTATTACACGTCGTCTATTACTTTTCCTCTCCCCGTGGGAACCCCGGGAAGTAAGCAGCACTTGTTTACTGTGATAAACCAGTTCCGCTTTACTAGTAAAATAGGACCCAGTCACCAATGCTTGGGGTGAAAGTCCTCTAAAATGGGCAACATGTTGAACAACGATTGACTAAACTTGACTTCATCTCCATGTTGTGTCACGATTAGTCATGGTGCATAAATATGTGACGTTAACCACCAACAAACAAACAAACAAACATTACTTTTCCTCCAGTTCCATATTTACAAATCCGCAAGAACATGTGTTCCATACGGATTTCCTTTCACGGACTATTTTTCCACCTGACATCATGAATACATCAAAAGAACTAAACTCCGTCCAGTTTCGTAATCCGCCAATCAAAACGTCGCATTCTGACCCAGATCAGTTTGGAAGCTGTGATGACCGCCGATAAATCGAATGTCAACGAGAAAATATAGTTGTTAAAATTCACCAAAATTAAACTTATTCTATAAATGGTTCGGGGAGGGGGGGGGGGGGGCACCAAAAATTTGCAAGACGTGACGTGGGGGTGGGTGGGTCTCTTAAGTGCGCCAAAAATGTGCATTTCCAAATTGTGCAATTTTTAAAATTTTTTAAAAATATATCAATATATCAGCTAATATATACCATCATTTGTTTTTCAAACCCTAAAGATGATGTTGTACACCACACTCTTAACATAAATACAACACCAGGAGGCTTTATATGTGAGAATATTGGGCTTAATCTGGGAAAATATCACACGTTAGTAGGGGGTGGGTGTCTTGTTCGAAATGTAGAAAATGTGCAGACAATATTTTGGGAACAATTCAAATGAAAATTTGTTCCCGTATATGTACACCTGCTCTGGCCAAGCCTGATAATGAACAGCTTGTCATTTGTAGATTGGGGCCCACAGCAGCCCACAGAGGTTTAAATTGGTGGTACCAGTTTAAGAACATTATGGAAACCCCCTAACGACAGCTGTGCCTACTAAGTTTATAAGTTTATTTTGGATTTTAATGGGAGAGTGGTTGTCTGAGAACGGTAGTAGAAAAATTGACGTAGTGGGTGGGTGGGTGTAAAAAGGAGCCGAATTAAAAATAGGACGTCACGTCTTGCAAATGTTTAGTGCCCCCCCCCCCCCCCCCCCCGAATGGGTAGTGATTTTATAACACTCAAGGTTTGACTTTGAAGCGCATATCTCTCAGCTAATTTCGTAGAAATACCAACAAACAACCCATTTGGACACAAGTTTCTTTTGTATTTTCCTGTTTACCTGTTTACGTATCGATCTGTCACAGGTGTTTGCCAATATCACCCGAGTTTTGTTTTTATTTCATGCAGATGTCAGAACTCTCAAATTCTACAAATAAGACTGATTTTTTCGCGATGTACATAGAAAATGATAATCATCATTGAGGAATGTAATACACACAGAACGGCATGATGTCTGAACGCGTTCGTCAATACGGCACTCATGCCACCGCAGAAGGATATAGAACTCGAGGCTGCGCCTCTTTCATATTCTAAGCAGGAGACATATTGGTATGATGACAACTGATTCCTTTTATTGTAACATGTGTTGTAGTTATTTGCAAGTCAGAAAATAAGCAGCCTGTCATCTGCAAAATGAGGTCCCCAGAGGGCGAATTTAGTGATGCTACCCTGCATAGCAGGGTAGCGTCACTAAATTTACCCTCTGTGAACCTCAATCTGAATCAGGGTATCAAAACTAAACAAAAAGAGCTACCCAGAGGATAAACTGCCCCACTGTATGGAATAGCATCATCAAATTCATTCTCTGGGGACCTCATTCTGCAAATGTCAGACTTCTTATTTTCAGGCCTGGTTATTTGTATTTTGTGGTTTATTTCAAGAACATCACAATATTTGGACTTGTTGCACCTTCTTGTGTTACTGTTGGATTTAAAAGTGAGATTTCGCTAGCACAACATCGTAGTCGATTGACCTCTTTTGGTTCATTTGCAGTCTACGCGAACCTTATAAAATTTGTAATTGTGGGCGTTCCACACGAATGTTGTGGACAAAATTGACGCAGACCATTTGAGGATGGCCATCTTCTGTGATAGTATTGCATATTTTGTTATATGCTCACAAATCCCGTCTCTATATCAGAAAACATACACAAAAAATATGAAAAAAATCGATGCTTTCGAATTTTTGCCGCCGTTTTATCAGCAATCCTCAATTCAGATGAACAATTCCAATGTCAAATGTATCTCTAGTTATTGTAGAAATATATCCATTGCAGTGGCGGCGCCATGGAGGGGTATGTGGGGGGTACTTACCCCTCCACTCTTTTCGCCAAGCGTAGTAAAACAATACTATCATTTTAATTTTTGTTGTATTGAACGTTGCGGTGTAATGGTCGGTATTCTTAATCCCATATTCCCAAGTGCACTAAATCAGAGAAGTTTTGAAATTATGTTTGCCCCCCTCCGCCCCCCCCCACACACACACACGCTAGCTGCAAACAACAAACAAGAGTCGAGGATCCAAATTGCAACAAGGCATGCCGCGTTTAAACGGACTGAAACATAGTGCTTAAGAGTATTCGACGAATGCTAGAATCGAGAGGGGGCAAGGCATCCGTTTGGAATTCAGCCTACAGCAATTTTAAAAAATGAAAGTGTCAATGACACTGTAGCTCAACTGGTCAAGCCAAATACATGCACATGTATAGTATGTGACACAGCAATGACAAACATCTAGGTAATGACCTGATAACAAAGGTACATATAAAGTATTGTAAGGTCTGTACATAAATACTGACCGTTGCCTGTAACAAATGTATAGGTAAAGTATTGTAAAGGTGGGTGACAGTCAGATGCTAAACTAAAAAAGAAAACTTTGAGTCCCAGAGTGGGTCTGACTGAACCCCAAAATATTTGTTCTCATAGCACAGTGATAACAAAGGCACCCCAAAACACACTCGTTCCTGTCCCAAGGTGAAAACAAAGGTACCCAAGAAGTTTTGTGAAGATCAATTCATAAATACGAGCTGTATAGAACTTGTGACAAAAAACTGATTGGACCTAATTTTGGTACAAAATGGCCACTGGCAGCCATCTTGAATTTTGTACCGTACCCAGAAACACTCATTCTCGTCCCAAGGTGATAACAAAGGTACCCAAGAAGTTTTGTGAAGATCGGTTCATAAATACAGCCTCTACCCTGAGCCGTATTGACATGTGTGCTCACATTGTGCAAGTAGCACTGAATAAGTCAAAGTTCATCTAATTTTCATAATTTCTGCACGAAAAAAACCCCTTAGAATATGTGATGTATTCCATGTTACTAAACATTCATACAAAAATTTATTCAAATCAGAACTTTCATACAGAAGTACTGTACAAAAGACTGATTGCACTAATTTTGGTACAAAATGGCTGCTGGTGGCCATCTTGAATTTCGGACCACACCCAAAAACACTCGCTCTCATCCCACGGTGATAACAAAGGTACCCAACAAGGTTCGTAAAGATTGGTTCATAAATATGGCCTCTAATCTGAGCTGTATAGAAGTTGTGTACAAAAAACTGATTAGACCTAATTTCGGTACAAAATGGCCACTGGCAGCCATCTTGAATTTTAGACCGCACCCAGAAACACTCGTTCTCGTCCCAAGGTGATAACAAAGGTACCCAAGACATTTCGTGAAGATCAGTTCATAAATACAGACTCAAGTCTGAGCCGTATTGACATGTGTACTTAATGTGTGTAAGTCGCACTGAAATATCAAAGTTCATCTAATTTGCATAATTTCTGCACGAGAAAAAACCCGTATTATATGTGATGTATCCCATGGTACTAAACATTCACACAAAAAATTATTCAGATCAGCGCTTTCATATGGAAGTTCTGTGCAAAAATCTGATTGCACCTAATTTTGTACAAAATGGCTGCCATCGGCCATCTTGAATTTCGGACCGGACCCAAAAACACTCGTTCTCGTCCCACGGTGATACCAAAGGTACCCAAGAAGTTTCGTAAAGATCGGTTCATAAATACGGCCTCTAGCCCGAGCCGTATTGGCATTTGCACTTACAGTGCTGAAATTAACACAAAAAAACATCAAAATTAGTCTAATTTGCACAATTTACGCACGAGAAAAAAACCCGTATTATATGTGA
This sequence comes from Pictodentalium vernedei, assembly GCA_031216915.1. Classification (NCBI taxonomy): domain Eukaryota; kingdom Metazoa; phylum Mollusca; class Scaphopoda; order Dentaliida; family Dentaliidae; genus Pictodentalium; species Pictodentalium vernedei. The sequence continues at coordinate 625,488,508 of CM062295.1, forward strand.
TGTACCCCATGGTACTAAACATTCATACAAAAAATTATTCAAATCAGAGCTTTCATATGGAAGTTCTGTACAAAAAACAGATTTCTGCATCATCGGTACAAAATGGCGGCTGGCAGCCATCTTGAATTTCGGACCGCACCCCAAAACACTCGTTCTCGTCCCACGATCATAACAAAGGTACCCAAGAAGTTTCGTAAAGATCGGTTCATAAATACGACCTCTAGCCCGAGCCATAGCCAATTGTTGACGTACGGACAGACGGACAGACGGACGGACGGACAGACGGACAGACGGACGGACGGACGGACAGACGGACGGACGGACAGACGGACGACGGGCCATGACAATAGCTCAAATTTGACTTCGTCAAAGTTGAGCTAATAAATAAAATTTAATATTTTAGAAAAATTCTCAAAGGTATAACTCAATGAAATCATGCAAATATGAATATCATTGGAACCGGCTTGTTCAGCCGGTTCCAATGATATCCATATTCGCATGATTTTGTTGCAAAACAGTTAAAAAACTTTCTCAACTTAGGGAGGGGACCCCCTCCCCCCTCCCCCGAAACCCACCCCAGCTCGGCGCTACACAAACCCCAACTGTACCCCCTCATTTTTGTAACTCTGGCGCCGCCACAGATCCATTGTAATGCAGCCCATCTTCTAAGGATTCATTAATGCATGATGTCACCAAAACGACGTTGTCGATTTTTCACAATCGGCGACCTTCTTGGACACTATTTTGAATTTTTTACAAACGCGCGCGAGTTCGAGCTCGTTTTTTTCTCTGTTGTTGGGGAAGGTTCGAAGATTCGAAAAAAGTTAAAACCAATTCAGTACGATTTTAGTCGTATTTTGACTGGACTAACAGTATGAAGATAATATCATGAGGTCACCAGTTGAATAGTTGTATGACATTTTCAAGTGTGTCCCACACTGGATTTTACAGCGGAAGATGATGTTCGAAGACTCCCTAAGTAAGTGGATATGCTTTATGTATTACGTATTGGATGGAACCACAGTTGGAGATTGTTGGAGAAATGTAATATGTTATTAAAATGAGCTTCCGACTTTAATGAATTGATTAAAGGTAGGTTTTGTTTTTATTAGGGTTTAACGACACATTAACAGCCAGGGTGATATCATGTCGGTGACACTTTTACGGGTGGAGGAAGCCGGAGTACTCGGAAAGAACCACCGAGCAACGACGAGCAGCTGTCAAATCTCCAACATCGTAACTCTAAACTCTGCACACCGGCACAGGCAGGGTTAGATTGGTTGAAGACATGCGCACCATCGACGCGCAGTACGCCTTAGTACACAGCGTCATTGTGCCCTCATGTAGACAATCGGGGTGAAGTGTCTTGCCCAAGGACACAACGCGGGAGGGCGAATCAGTCGCTGAAATGGTCACCCATCCAACTACTAACCGTGCTCGACGTTGCTTAACTTCAGCGGTCTGACGAGAACCGGTTACCGCGAGGCCACCGCGACCCCTATTGATTAAAGGTAGGTTGCAAGATGATCCAAAAGTAATCTTTCATGATAATTCCAACCTAGTTTACAACGGAAGAATAAGGAACAAATACTTTGATAACAACACGTCCTCTGAGTTCCAATGTGTTCTATGTGCCTACTGGCACATAGAACACATTGGAACTCAGTGGACGAACAGTCTACATCTTTCAGCTCATAGTACTGACCAATTGGCTTCAAACCTTATCTCCTCACTACACCTTCACCCTTTAAAACTGAGGTGTGTACTTAATTTAAGAAGTCAAGGTACGAAGAATATAACCTTTTTTAAATAACAGCACACCCGGCACGCGAGAAAATATTTTACAACGCTCGTGGCAATCGGGTTTCAAACGTGATGAAGCAAACAGAGTCTTAAACACATTACGTAACATTCTACTTGCCTGGGTGTTTGGAGTCTGCGACCTTCTTCAGCACTAATTTGTTTAACATGACACAATACAGAAACCATAAGGTGACCATCAGTTACTTTAACATCATTAGTTAACGTATGGTAAACATTTTATTTCCATAAATCAACATGAAAATGACCTTGAAGATCATTTATTCATGCAGATTTAAAAAAAAATCAGCAATTTCATAAAAAAAATATCTAAAATCAGCTAATTTTTTTAGTAGTGGTGTTATATGATCATAGCGTTTAGAGCCTGTGATGATATGTGCAGCTGTATTTTGAATATTCTGCAGTTTTGAAATATATGACTGTGGCAACCCAATAAGAAGTGAGTTGGAAAAATCCAAGTGGGATGAAATAAAAGCATGGACTACAGTTTCGAATTACTTAGGAAAGAGGTAACGACGAAGATAGCTAAGGTTCTTAATTTGCATGAAATAGTGCTTGCAAATAGTATTCACATTTTCCTCCATTGATAGATGAGAGTCAAATATCACACCAATGTTACGAACACTGTTTGATACATTTTGTGTAGAATTTCCGACTTGATTTGCAAATTTGATAGACTCTTTGAACGCGATATGACTAGTACCTCGGTCTTATCGTCATTCATTTTAAGTCTATGACAGGCCATCCAGTCCCGAACCTTGTCTACACAGTCTTCCATCGTCGAAACAGAAGCAATAGGGTCAGATTCAATTGACGGGTTTAGTGACAAATACAACGGAGTGTCATCAGCATACATATGGTAAGGAACACCGATCTGCCTCAGCAACTTTCCCAAATGACGCTGTATAAAGTGCAAACAGAATGGAGCCCTGGGGAACTCCACACGTTAATACTTTACTGTCAGAGTTCGTTTTAGAAATGGTCACTTGTTGTTCACGTAACGAGAGATACGAGAGATAAGATTGGAACCAGGTAAGAACTTTTCCGTTGATTCCAAGCTCTTGCATTGTGGATAAGAGACGGGAATGATCAACCGTATCGCAAGCAGCGGAAAGATTCAATAATACCAGAAGGGCAGATCAACGTTCGCCTAATGAACATATTATATCGTTACAGACCCCAAAAGAGCAGTTTCCGTACTATGATTAGCTTGATAGGCCGACTGATATGGTTCCAATAAGCAATGTGTTGAGAGGTATTGCATAAGTTGTTTGGCAACCACCGTTTTCTAAAATTTTAGATATATAGGGTAGATTGGAAACAGGACGATGATTTTTTCAGAATATCTGAATGCATTGATGGCTAGCGCGATAGTGTAGGAGATACGGTCTTTATCCCTGTTGGACTACTGTTAGCCCTTAGTACTACTAACCAACCGAATGATCTGTATTACTATTATCCTGTGACTAGTATAGGTAGTACGTAATGATAGGCCATGTAGTATTGCGAGGTAATGCTTGGTAGTTTGGAACGGTAGTAAAGTATGTGCGCCTATACCCATTTAGGCCCAGTGTTAGCCCTCAGCACCACTAACTTACCTTAGGCGATATAATGTCCTACAGGTGGTATGGGTTGTTTGGAATGCTAAGTCATGCACTTTTATGCTTGGTTTCTTGAACTGCTACCAGTCGAATACAATCTGCTTGCTCTAACGAGGTTTTCATAACTATTTTAATGAGCTGCTAAGTAGTGACTGGAACAGAAATTGCCCAAACGACTCGAATCCCATCTGGTAAATGAGCTATAAGGCAATTGCTCGACCGAGTGACTCCTTTCAAGAAAACTTGCCTTCCCCATCGATATTCCATCACAAACCCATACTATATACCCAGACCCTGTGTGTACAAATACCACTATACATACCTTACCATACTATATACAGTAGGTACACCACTTGCCGGGTGCAGTTCTGAATGGAGTCGAAGTTTTGCACCGGTAAAAGTTACACCGGCAACAGTAGTATGGTTCTATGGGAATTGAACACTAGCAGCACCGGCAAAAGTTCGGGTATGAGGATACGATTCATCGCTACTACAGTACTATTCATTTTCCATCTGCTAACAGGAATTCTGTACAGGTCAGGACGACGTGTTGGGTGAAATATATTGAGGATATTTTGACGGAAAATTCGCTGAATATATTTAGACATGGCACGTGGTTGATGTCTCCTCTCAGTGGACTGGTGTTGTGAATAATGGGCATGTGCAATGGACTTCGGAAGGAACTAAATTATCTATAGGAGTGTTCTACTTTTGTAATGCTATTTTTAATTTTAAGCTAATGGAGGAATGTTGACGACCGATTCAGAAAATGACGCTGTATCAGATGCTGTCTATCAGCGACACTATGGGCACATGCCGAAGTCACAACATATGAGAGAGAGAGAGTAACTGGAATCGTTGTTACACTTGTCAGTTTCCCTTTCTTTGTTCCTCAAGATATCATTGTTCAACCTTTTTTCTTCCTTTCAGACGCCTGTGAAAACATATATTTCCTCGCAGCCACTGAGGAGAAATTCTGGTGCCCACTCAAAAGAGTAGGTATTCTTTTTATTATATGCACCTCCATGTTTTGTATTCCCTACTTTTATCGTTATAAAATGGACTTTCGATAAAATAGTTTTATGGTCGGGTGTATGGGGACATCTCGAGAAGTCTTAGATGAGACGGAGTGATTGTAGTTGTATGGGGACATCTCGACAAGAACATGACACGGCGTGATTGTAGTTGTACGGGGACATCTCGGCAAGAACATGACACGGCGTGATTGTAGCTGTATGGGGACATCTCGGCAAGAACATGACACGGCGTGACTGTAGATTAACAACTGATGATTAATAATAATAATAATATGGTTTTAAGCCGAGTTTCCACTGAACGTGCTCACGGGCTTTACAATAAGTACATGACATCTAATATGAATATGTAACTAACTAGATATTATGGCGGGATAGGCTAATTTAAACAGATGGGTTTTCAGTGACTTTTTGAACGAAACTATGTCCTGGACGACCTTCAGGTGATCGGGCAGTTGGTTCCACAAATAAGGTCCAGCTACACTGAATGCTCGATCACCGGCAGTTACAAGGTATCCAGAGTTGTATACCAGATTGTTGGCTGACGAAGATCTAAGAGCTCTGACAGGTTCGTAACACTGTATAAGAGAGTTCAAATAACCAGGTGCAATATCTAAGCAAGATTTAAAAGTTAAAAGAAGAACTGAAATGGAAATAACAGTCAGGGTTGTGTTAGTAGTTTGAAAAAAATATCCCCAATATAACCTGAAAGTATAAAAATCATCTTACTTGTTTGGGTCTATCATCTCTTCCGTGACTGCATTGAGAAAATTCCTTTTAAGAAACAAAAAGAAAGCAATAATAAATGAAGTGATAATGACATACAGTAAAGAATGAATACTGAACAACAGGTGTAATCTCCCCGTGACAACCCTGGAAAGTGAAGGGGTGATTGTTTACTGTGATAAAAAGCTCTATTTTACTGGAAAATAGGACCCCAAAACCAATGCGCAGAGTGGAAGACCTCTAAAGAGCAAAAAGGGTAAAAACGATTAGTTGGATTTGACATTATATCCATGTAGCTGCCATTATTAGCCATTGTGCAAAAATATGTACCCTAAACATCAATAAATAAATAAATAAATAAATAAATAAATAAATAAATAAATAAATAAATAAATAAATGAATAAATAAATAAATAAATAAATAAACAAATAAATAAATAAATAAATAACATTAGTTATCCTTGTGTTTTCCAGGGTGTATGGGAATTTACACTGGTTTGGAAACTCATACACCCTGAGGCAAAGCCGAAGGGTGTTTGAGTTCCCAAACCGGTGTAAATTCCCATACACCCTGGAAAACATAAGGATAACGGATTTATTTCCAAGAATGTTGGTGTAGTTAATACTTTAACCTACATTATGGGAAAAAAATGACAGAAAATTTGTACTTTGTAAGTTTCTTAATAAATAAAACCAGACAAATATGGATGTCATTGGAACTGGCTCATTGAGCCAGTTCCAATGACATTCATATCTGTAATATTTTATTGCACATGAATATTAAATATCCTGTATTTTTATTTTTGTTCTAACATAACTGAGCAGAAGGTATGAATTAATAATTAAAAATTGGTACTTTTTTTAGCCATATAGCCTGCCATTGTATATTCTTGTTTTTACACCGTGTTTAACCACATTGTAAAAAAAAACACTGCATGTGGGCTGCCAAGTTACCCGTACCTCTCAGCCAATCAAAATCCAGTATTTTGTTTCATTTGGAAATAACGCCTGTTATTCACATGTTGCAATATCGATGAGCAGTTCGCCTTACTACACAGCGCCATCGTGCCCTCATGGGGGCATTCGGGATTGAGTATCTTGCCCAATGATAGTTGACGCAGTTGTCGCTATTCAGGATCGAACCCTCGACCTTTCGGTTTGAAGTCCAGTGCTCTAACCACTCAGCCAACGCGATCCTTCTCTGGTACCAGGAGATACATTTAATTCAATCTCAGTGTATAGAAAATATTTCGGCATCTGGGTGCATTAAGCATTCAAAGACTCTTAACAGTCCGAATGTAATATATAGCTGATGTTCCTGAGTATTTATGGAAATACAAATAAACTGAAAACCTCACATGTGGTTTTGACCCCCACTCTATTAGGCTCCTACTGCAGAAGACCCCCTCTGCCGACACATTCCAACGGCCCTGAGCATGATTTATTAGCCATCGCAAATCATAACATTAATCGGTCCTTTGCCATGTAACAGGAAGCTGTCTTGATCATTTCGCGCATGGATACAGCGATTGAAACGTGCAGTGAAAACCCCTTTCCTGTTACCTGGCGTGTAACCAAGATTCTATAATAGGGGGTGCCCCAGCCATATTTTTGTTTTTGTTTTTGGGAGGGGGGGGGGGGGCGTGGGGGAGGAGAAACATGATATTTTGAATTTGAAGGCATTGTGTGTGTGTGTGTGTGTGTGTGTGTGGTGGTGGGGGGGGGGGGGGGTGGTGGACTTCCCTTGTGCTATAGTGAACGGGGCGCCCCGGTCATGACCCACTACTCCCACTACGTCCCCCATCTCAGAGAAAATTTTTCCAAATCCAGTGCTCTCTATATATTTACTGCTAGCGACGAACGTATGGCATTTTTTCTAACTTGATTGGATGGCACCACCCTATGACGCTGTAAGCAATGTGGGGTGAAATCAGAGGTCATCGAAAAAAAGATATTTCACTGCAGTCATTTTTTATTTTAATAAAATCAAATGAGAAAACAAAAACTAAACTTTTCAACATAGTTTACAACGTATGATAAATTGTAACGTGAGACTCGATGAGTGTTGGCATTATATATATATCGTACCTCAAGAGGAACAAGGTGTCATCTGCAATGCTACAGCATTGCAGATGGCGCCTTGTTCCACCCAACAGACAATTTAAACCTTTAAAAATCACCCAACCGGTTGTATCGTTTCTCAAATAATCCAATATTTGGAATGGAACCAGAAAATACAGTCTTGTCAAATTCACACCTGTTGAGAGAACAGGAAATGGATAAGGCTTAGAGTTTATCATTAAAAATATATTTGCGGGAAAAAGGCAGATTATTCTGGCGATAACTGACGGTTGGTTACTTATGTTAAATCTTTTCCTACAGAAATCTTTTGTGAATGATTTAAACTATTAACCTTTTACCCAACGTAACGGCCAAAACAGGCCAGCGCTATTCTCAAAAATCGCCAATTAAATTTCAATATTTTTTCATTTTTTGTCTCAAAAACATAGGTTATGACCCCTCGTTGGAACGAGCTCGTCGAGCTCGTTCCAACGAGGGGTCATAACCCATATTTTTGAGACAAAAAATGAAAACAAGTAGTTATTCAAGAATTTTTTTTTTGCAAGTGTCGTCTGCTTTTCAAGTTAGGTAAAGGGTTAATAGAGAATAGAGGTGAGCAATTTGAGATCTGAAATCTGATGCCTCCAGGCAGCAGACTTCACATTTTAAAAGTGATCCCCAATAGTTTCTCCGGTGATTTCTATTGGGTTATTGGCAAACGCGGTCAGATGTTTAATGGACTAATTCAACTATTTTCTTTCCTTAACGGTTAGAATATAGGTCGGCAACTTCACTAACATTATTTTGGCCTTGTCTTGGACACTTGAGCTTTATTTAGCTGGTTATAGGCCCAACATACTAGAGATGTGGTTAGTAATAATGAAAGTGGTTTTGAACCCGGTTCTGCCGGTGGCCTGGGCCGGTGGTCTGGGACAGGGGATGACGTCATGTAATTAAAATGTTACGTAAGGTAATTAACATGACGTTACTTAATTAATGAATATTTTTTAATCACTTTAATTAATAACTGTTGCTTAATTAATTTTAATTAATGACTGTTGCATAATTAATGTAATTAATAAGTGTAATTAGGGTTGATTATAATAATTAGGATATTAATAAATGAATTAATAATGTTTACGTCGATTAGTACATATTTTTTTTTTTAAGGTCATAATTTGGGATAGATATTAATAGATAAAAAATAATATATTTAAAAATAATATTAACGTATTGGACTTATATATGAATGCCATCGACTGACTCTGACCTGGACACGTGCTAAGGTAATAAACACTGAATTGTGTCTGTGTGTATGGGTGTAATTAAAAACCAATGAAATCTTGTTAAATGGATTTTTTTTTCAATCGCGAACTACGGCATAGGAGTGACAGGTGTTGAGGTAATAAATTCCTATTGTTCAAAAGTTATGGGTGTAATAAAAACCTCATTAAATTAGCGATCAACACGCGACCTTCTTCCAGACACTGAGATTAGAATTTTCAAATTCATCGATTTTTTAACGGTCCGATTTCTGCGTTTTCACTGGTTCTCAAAAAATCAGTCAGTCAATTTTAAAGCAACGACAGTCACTCATAGCTAAATTTGTCATTTGTTTTGCAAACACGTTGTTGGCAATTACGTTGTAAGTAATCCAAATGGAAAACAAAACCTTTACCTGTGGAATTTGTGAGAAAGGATTTTCATCCAACGACCACAAAAATCGCCACGAGGCTACTGCACACGGAGAGAGGCTGTACATGGCTGTACTTTATGCCCCAAGACTTTCAAGAGATGAGTTAACGGTTCATCTGAAAACCCACCAAGAAGATACATTGAACTATCAATTTTGTGTTTCAGTAGCAAGTTCAACAAAAGATGGAGACGGTGATATCCAGAAGTTCCAGTGCACATTTTGTCTGAAATCCTATAGTAGGAAAGATACATTAGAAAAACATATGGAGAAATGTCAAATCTCGACATTTAACTGTGCGACTTGCGGGTTTCAGCTGATTCAGCTTAACCATCATCGCGCCACAAGTAGCAGAGATGCATAACTCGTTGCGATTGACCGATGGAGCCGCTCCTCATCAAATAAGGGGGTCAGATGAGGTTATGAGGAGGGGTGAAGGAGACAAATGTGCGGTCATATGTTTAAAAATTGAATTTTTAATAACCTTAATTGTTATGACGTAGTCCCCCCTAATAAATAGCGTATATTCATTTAATATATATATATATATATTAATGATTTTCGTTAAAGAATCTATAATTCATTTTTTATTCCACAAGTCACTTCTCGAAACAAGAAGAATGTTACTAAGGTAACACATGCCCCCCCCCCCCCACCCTTGTGACCTTCACCTTGCAGGTGCGGCGGAAACTATTTATTATATGACCGATTTTTAGTGTGACTTTGAAATGTGACCTTGACCTTGACGGTACGAACCCGGCTATGGTGTGTGACACATCCTCCCATAGTCCTTTATAATTGTGTGAAGTTTGATGACTGTGGCCCAAACCGTTTTCGAGTTATTGGTTCGGACACACACACACACACATGCACACGGATGGACGGACATACGGACGGACACACGCACACTTCAATCACTATATGGCACCCGACCTAAGTCGGGGGGCATAAAAACAAAATGGCGGGTCAGTTTGACAGAAATACATGTATCGATTTATTCATGGCTGTCTGTCGGTTATCAAAACAGCCCTTAACTGTTAACAGAATGTCTGCAGAAAAGATCACGAACGTCGTAAATACGCACTGTTCGAAGATATGCGTACCATCGACATGTAGTACACCTTAGTACACGGCGGCATCGTGCCCCCATGTGGATAATCGGGGTTAATTACCTTGCCCAAGGACACAAGGCGGGAGTTCGAATAGTGTACGTAGCTTTGGTGCAGCTCTAGGTGAGTTATATTTTCCCAAGTCAGGCTATTTTGGGTGGTTAATACAGAATCGCGTATCCTTTTACCATTTTTGATCGAGTAACAGCGTTTTTGAACTGTTAAAATGAGGGGGGGGGGGAGTACTGCTGATTTCCCCCCTCACAAAACATGTAAAACGAAGGGGGGCTTGGCCTGTTATTATAGAATTGTAGTTTTTCATTTATTCATTTAACAACAGTTGGAGCAATCCGGAAAGAACCACCGAGCAACGACAAGTAACTGTCAGCTCACCAACGTCGTAAATCCGCACTGTCACACAGCTAGGGTTAGGTTGTTCGAAGATATGCGTACCATCGACGTGCAGTACATCGTAAATCCGCACTGTCACACAGGTAGGGTTAGGTTGTTCGAAGATATGCCTACCATCGACGTGCAGTACACCTTAGTACACGGTGTCATCGTGCACCCATGTGGATAAGAGGGTTTAATTACCTTGCCCAAGGATACAATGCGGGAGTCCGAATAGTGTACGGAGCTTTGGTGCAGCTCTAGGTGAGTTATATTTTCCCAAGTCAGGCAATTTTGGGTGGCTAATATAGAGTCGCGTATCCTATTACCATTTTTGATCGAGTAACAGCGTTTTTGAACTGTTAAAATGAGGGGGAAAGTACTGCTGATTTTCCCCCTCTCAAAACATGTAAAACGAAGGGGGGGGGGGGGGGCTTGGCCTGTTATTATAGAATTGTAGTTTTTCATTTATTTATTTAATGACAGTTGGAACATTCTGGAAAGAACCACCGTGCAAAGGCAAACAACTGTCAAAGTTCCCCACAGGGTTATCATTGGTTGAAGATAGTATGCCATAGTACACAATGCTACCGCCCCACCCCCTCCCCCACATGGGTAATTAGATAATGGTAGCTCTTTCATGCTTTTACTTAGATGGGTGGGCTATTCTTCAGTAAACATTCAAAAATAAAAGATACGGGCTGGTAAAACACGATAGCGTGGGGTGTGATTTTTCTATGATTAAACACAGGCCGTAGTGTTATCACCCAAATTTTAGCATTTTTTTTTAAAATTTTTAAAAGTGATTATTGTCATCAACTTTGAGAAAAATGATGGCCGGAGATTACTTGACTTTGTCATTTTTAAACACACTGGTCCACAATTAACTGTTAAACACCTAAGGGCTGTTTTGATAACCGACAGACAGTCATGAATAAATCGATACATGTATTTTGTCAAACTGGCCGGCCATTTTGTTTTTTCGAGAAGTGTCTTGTGGAATAAAAAATGAATTATAGATTCTTTAACGAAAATTATTAATATATATATATATTAAATGAATATAAGCTATTGATTAGGGGGACTACGTCGTAGCAATTAAGGTTATTAAAATTTAAATTTTTAAACATATGACCACTCACTTGTCTCCTTCACCCCTCCTCATAACCTCATTTGACCCCCCCCCCTTATTTGATGAGGAGTGGCTCCACTGGTCAATCGCAATGAGTTATGCATCTCTGTTACTTGTGGGGCGATGACGGTTAAGTTGAATCAGCTGAAACCTGCAAGTCACGCAGTTAAATGTCAAGATTTGACATTTCTCCATATGTTTTTCTAATGTATCTTATCTTTCCTACTATAGGATTTCAGACAAAAGGTGCACTGGAACTTCTTGATATCAACGTCTGTACGATGTACATGCCTCGATCTTTTGTTGAATTTGCTACTGAAACACAAAATTGATAGTTCAAAGTACCTTTTTGGTGGGTTTTCAGATGATCCGTTAACTCATCTCTTGAAAGTCTTGGGGCATAAAGTACAGCCATGTACAGCCTCTCCCCATGTACAGTAGCCTCGTGGCGATTTTTGTGGTCGTTGGACGAAAATCCTTTCTCACAAATTCCACAGGTAAAGGTTTTGTTTTCCATTTGGATTACTTACAACGGAGTAGATACGATGCGAATAAAACTCAAATTGCCAACAATGTGTTTGCAAAACAAATGACAAATTTAGCTATGAGTGACTGTCGTTGCTTTAAAATTGACTGACTGATTTTTTGAGAACCCGTCAAAATGCAGAAATCGGACCGTTAAAAAAATCGATGAATTAGAAAATTTTAATCTCAGAGTCTGGAAGAAGGTCACGTGTTGATCGCTAATTTAATGAGGTTTTTATTACACCCATAACTTTTGAACAATAGGAATTAGCGATCAACACCTGTCACTCGCATGCCATAGTTCGTGTTTGAAAAAAAAATCGATTTAACGAGATTTCATTGGTTTTTAATTACACCCATACACACAGACACAATACAGTGTTTACCTTAGCATGTGTCCAGGTCACAGTCAGTCGAGAGCATTCATATATATGTCCAATACGTTAATATTTATATTTAAATATATTATTTTTTATCTAATAATATCTATCCCAAATTATGACTTCAAAAAAAAATATGTACTAATCGAGTAAACATTATTAATTCATTTATTAATATACTGAATATTATAATCAACCCTAATTACACTCATTAATTACATTAATTATGCAACAGTAATTAATTAAAATTAATTAAGCAACAGTTATTAATTAAAGTGATTAAAAAATATTCATTAATTAAGTGACGTCATGTTAATTACCTTACATAATATTTTAATTACATGACGCCATCCCCTGTACCAGGCCACCGGCAGAACCAGGTTCAAAACCACATTCATTACTACTTTGGTTCTTGATCTTCCCTCGATCTTCCTTCATGGCCTGGGTACCCGACCAATTAATTTAGGATTAACTCATGATTCTATGTGAAATTTACTTTATCATAACAATTACATTTCATATACTATTCAATAGGTAGACTTCAGTTGTGAGTCTCGTCCTTCGCTCCCTAGTCCTTAGCTTCCTAATTGGGTTAGTGCATTTCCTAACCAACTTAAGAGATTTGGCCTAAGGAGGAAGTACTTTTTCAACAATCGACAGGTCTGCTATATACTATAATATTAGAACGTTCCTTTTCATGTTCTATCCGTCGATAGTACCTGAGTTTGTGTGATTTCTGAAATAAAACCTGAAGCAGCGAAGCTGCTTCAGGTTTTATTTCAGAAATCACACAAACTCAGGTACTATCGACCGATAGAACATGAAAAGAAACCTTCTAATTATTTTATTATGCCGAACAAAATATGACTTTCATTGTTAAGCGTTAACTGCAACAAGCCATCGATCTTGTAACAACAATGTAGTCGAATCCAAAAACATGACGTCATTTCGAACGAATGACGTCTCTTCGAAAATGACTTGTCACAAGTGCCGTCGCTTTGGGAGTTTCTTTATCAACAAATGCCAATGTTAACAACTGCATCATGCTGTTCGTGTTATAATTCATTGTTAATGCTTGTGTGAAAAGTGATTTAAATTAATGGAATATAAATTTATGTTTCTCGGACAACAGTTGATAGAATTAAGCGGAGTGAAACACAAGTCATAACTGAGACTCATATTCAGGATTCACTGAAGTGGTGAACAACACGTGAGTGAGTTTTTTAATATTTCTGATTCTTTTGAATGCATTGTTTGCAGTTAAAATTGAAAACACACCCACTTAAGGTGATATATTTGTTGGTAAGTTTGTGTCTACCGGTGTTGAAAAAGCTAAACGGACACGGAGCCAGCGTTTGGTGTTGAGAAATTCGACGCTGATCAATGGAAGTGGCGCTTACATTTTCTTCGTTCTCTTGTCTCCAGGGAAAAACGTTCCGATAGTACCCGTGTTTTGCCCTAAAACTCCAGTACTATGACTTTTAGAAGGTGTCATATTAACCAATCACGGCTGATGTTACAATCGTGGGGGCATAATAAATGTTGAATAGTGCGCATAATTATCCCGGCATTTTCAAAAATGCGGGGATATAGCGATGATCTCCGTTTTAGCTATAATTTGAAAACTTACCATACTTCTTAAGTATGGTATAGAGATGACAAAAAAAAAATGATCCCCATTTTTTATAATTTTGAAACTTACCATACTTCTTACGTATGGTATAGAGATGACAAAAATGGGTTTAGTTAGAATATTTGTCACCAGGTGATGCCAGCCAGTGGTGCCACTTAAAGACTGAGCAAAAATACTGCCTTCCGACGAAACCCTCCTAGGATATGTAATTTTGGTTGTTTAAAGTGTGTGTTATATGTTCCGGAAGGGTGTCTAGATGTGCACAAAGGCTTCGGATTTTTTATTCTCCCCAAGGCTTAATTCGAAACGTTGAAAGTGTGTTCATATGTTCCAGTTGGGTCTCTAGATGTGCACAAAGGTTTCAGTTCTTTGATTGGGTCCATGTGTCGCCCGTAGTGATACCTTTGTCGTTTGAGAATCGGTTTCCGACAAAAGGCTCCTGTGTTTTAATTCGAAACGTTGAAAGTGTGTTCATATGTTCCAGTGGGGTCTCTAGATGTGCATAAAGGTTTCAGATTTTTGATTCGACCCCATGTGGTGGCATTGTCGTTAGAGAATGGGTTTCCGCGGAAAGGCTAGCTCCTCGGTGTTTTAATTCGAAACGTTGAAAATGTGTTCATATGTTCGGGTAGGGTCTATAGATGTACATAAAGATTTGGGATTTTTGATCCGGCCCCATGTGGCGCCCGTAGTGCCACTTTTGTCGTAAGAGAATGTGAATTGATTTGTTACTATCGTGATGGCAAACTAAAAATGCAGGGATACACTTTAGTGTGCTTTGCACACAAATTACACCGTTCTAGTTTAATTTGGGTGTGGGCTAACCAGTGGTCTGGCACAAAGTAATTTTTATCTGAATTTATGGGGGGGGGGGGGGGGGGGATAGGTAGACAGCCAATCTGGCTATGTCACCTCCCTACTGTATTATTTATTTAATTATTGGCGTTTAAGGTCATGTACTGATGCACAATGGCTAATCATGACCGTGACAGTTTTTCGGGTGAAGGAAGCCGGAGTGCCCGGAGAGAGCCACCGAGCAATGACTAGCAGCTGCCAGTTCCCCAACATCGTAACTCCGCACTGCAGCACAGACACGGCTAGACTGGTTGAAGACATGCGTACCATCGACGTGCAGAACGCCTTAGTACACGGCGTCATCGTGCCCCCATGTGGACAATCGGGATATAGTGCCTTGCCCAAGGACACAACTCGGGAGTCCGAATCGATTGCTCAGACGGTCACCCATCTTAGGACTGACCGGGCTCGACGTTGCTTAACTTCAGTGATCTGACGAGAACTGGTTATCGCAACGACACCGCGCCCCCTTCCCTACTGTATACATGTTTATTCTTTTTTTTTCAAGGGATAATAGTTTGAAGTAGTTTTCTGCTGTTTTATGCATTTTCACTATCTACTGTTTTCGGTATCTATTGTACTATTCGTATACCGTAGAATAAAATCCTCAATCATCAAACGTCACCCATTGTACAGTGTCGTGTTTAGGAGGTGGGTGTCCAAAATTCTGGAGGTAAAAATATTTTTGCACAAAGGAGGTGGTTGATGTCCGAAGTGGGATCAAATTTTTTTTCCAGCCTCATGTCTGCAATTCTTTCACAGACCCATCTCCCCACTCCCTGACTAAAATACGATATTTTGTCGCAGTGTGTTTGACAGAGAAGGGTACTGACATTTTATCCAATAAATGGCCGTTTATTTGAACAATAAAGGCCTTCGATAAATTTTTGCTTTATTCACCAAGTAGGGTGATAAATTTTCCCCGTAGGTTTAACACTGAAAGAATTTATTCCCCTAGTAGCGACGGACTTGTTGACCTCTGGCCTCTACCACATTTGCCTAGCATAATTAATAGTTCGATTGTTGATTTCTTTAAATCTTTTTGAAAGTATTACACAATTATTTTTAGACAGAAATGTATTACTGCGCCTTGTTTATTTTTGCCAATTTTGCTGGTCGATCGAATTGGACCTACGTGCTCCTCACTTTTCGCTGTGTTTTGTAGCGAATTACACCACGATTTTGCCGCGACTGTCCTGTAGAAGATTAATGGGATAAACAAAATAAACGTGAAGTGTTTTCAAGTAAAAAATTTATTCTACTCGTAGAATTAAGAATGAAACCGACTGGCCAGAGGCTCGTCGGTTTCATTCTTAATCCTACTCGTAGAATTGAAAACTTGAAAACACTATACGTTTATTCTAGATGTATTCGGTCGACTTACTGCGTCGGTTTTAGCTATGTGAGTGCGAGGCGCCGCTGTCAGAGCTTTCACAAAATGAGGGTACCAGAGCAAAAGCCAACATTTTCCTGGCTTATGTTTCATATTCAGTCAAACGCAAATAATACTTTTGTTTATATAAATTTATTTTATCACAAATTATTGAAGAGTGCCAGTGGGCACTCTTCAATATTTTGTAATAAAACAAATTGTGATGAACAGATTCAGGCCACCAAAAATAATGAGCTCACAACCATAGCATGTGCCAACTTCTCAAAGTACAAAACTTCACATCGCATATCTAAAACAAGATGTACAGTAGAAAGGACTCGAAAAATAATTCCTTACGTTTCCACTCAAAAACCCCAAGACTCACAAATACAGATGCCATCTCAGACAAACACAGATTACTTTCTATACACTCAATACCTAAGTAAGAATTACTGGCAAATATCATAGAATACAATTGGCTATACGCAACACGAAAATACAATATTTAGGATAAGTGTCAAGGAAAATTAGTTTAATATAAATATGTATTATAACATTCTGCTCATTGCATGCATAGCTCATTGTCACGCACACACTGAATTAGCTG
The DNA here is from genome assembly GCA_031216915.1 of Pictodentalium vernedei. Classification (NCBI taxonomy): domain Eukaryota; kingdom Metazoa; phylum Mollusca; class Scaphopoda; order Dentaliida; family Dentaliidae; genus Pictodentalium; species Pictodentalium vernedei. Next base: position 625,505,447 of record CM062295.1, read on the forward strand.
CAACTTAAACACGACAGAATGTTTATTTTTTCGAGTCTGGTGTTTGTACATTTGTTCTAAGTCTGTTGCCGGAATCAGAATGTCAATAGAAGACATTCATGCACGATTTTCAGCTTGACGCTTTCTTTCACAGACGACATCGGGAGTAGTGTGTGTGTGTGTGTGGGGGGGGGGGGGGGGGGGGGGGGGGGGGGTATATGATAGGCAATGTTTTTCACTTCACGCTGCACACAAAGCCAATTCAGAAAAAATCGCCGCAAACGTTTTATGTGAAGATAAATTATGATGTGATTTTTATATTTTAATCTTTACCTGCACTCCAAAATCATCCCAAATCAACTGGGTTGAGTGAATATGAACCCAACTGGGTTCATATCCACTCAACCCAGTTGATTTGAGTTAATTTTTAACGCAACTGATTTTAGAGTTTACAATGAAGTTAACGTCTGCTTGGTACGCAGATATATTCCCATCTTCAACATTTTTATGGGGTTTAAACACTTCCGATAGCCAGATTCACCCTCGTGTCGGACAGTTTTACGAGTGGAGGAAGCCGAAGTACACTGAGAGAACCACCGAACAGCGGCGAGCAACCATCAGACCTCAACGTACTAATTTCGCACAAGCAGGGTTAGTATTGGTTGAAGGAGTGAGCACCATTAAGGTGCAGTGCATGCAGCTGAGTACACGGCGCAACCTTGCTCCCATGCACGACCCTCAACTTTAAAGTTATCAAAATATTTTAAAACAATACGGTGTTTTGACATTCGGAGGGGCGGGTACAGAAACTGGCTTTTTCGGCCCATTACACACATGCACACATCGTAAAATTCGGTTGTTCCACTGTAACATGCGCTAATGCACAAAGAGGGGCTCATGCAACAGGCATCACGTCAAGATGGGCTTGCTCATTTAGTCGATGACTGCAGTTATTCTATAAATCAATTTGACAGTATAATTTAAACTACTGACATTAAATCATGTGCAGTAATTAATAATATTGCATCTACGAGAACACTTTTGAGATATTTGTACTTTACATACCATCCAGCGTAGGAGAAGAGTCCAGAGTAGAGGGCCAATGATATTTTACCAACTTCTGGAGTCGACGATTCGAACGCATTCTCAAAATAGGAAACCTCACCTGGAACGAAAGAAAACGGCATATCCAAACAAAGTCAAGACAATCAGGAGAGATAGCCAATGGAACAATGAATTCGGCCTCCAATACGGAGCCCAAATATTAACAGCTGGACTTGTTGAACAAATTTAAATTTGGCCCCTGTAACAAAGTTATATAAAAAATATCAAAAGACACCTTGTTCTTCTTCTTAAAGAATATTTCTCATATTTCACCAAGTTAAATATATCTGTGTGGAGCCCAAACATGAATGGAGGGGCTTAATTTTAACAAACATGTATCCGACTCTCCCCCCTCGGATGCTGTATACCAAATATCAAAAGATTCTGATCAGTGGATCTGGAGATGAAGATTTACTTAATGTTTGCAAATATGCAGCCGTTTACAAACACCAATAGATTCTCACCTTTAAGGTAATTTATTTAATCAAATTGTACGCTTTCAAACGAATGAGAAACAAAACAAACGCATGCGAAAGAAAGCATGGGTTTTTTTTGCATAATGGTATTTGTTGTTTTGTTAAATGGTCATTCTATTTCTTTTGTCAAAACCACGGCTTGTTGTGCCTTTAATGTGTGGATAACTGATGGTTTGGAGGCATAGAAAAATGGCCTTTGAACCCATCAACATCAGACATACAGTAGAGATGGGATGGGTGGTACTGATTTTTTTTTTCTTAGATCATTGAGAGTTAACAAAACCACAAAGAAAATCAGTCACTTCTTTCATGAAAATAAACCTTTCAGCTGTTATCAAGCCTCAGCAGGGACTAACGAATCGCGACGCTAGGAAAATTGGAAATTTCAGGAAGCCGGCGTACCCGACGGCACGGCAACCACCGAGCAGCAGCGAGTAATGACAGATTCCTCAACGTATCAACCCCGCAGGGTTAGCATTGGTTGAAGGCAGGTGCACCATCGACGTGAAGAACGCATTAGTACACGGCGCTACCTTGCCCCCACGTGGGCAATCGGGATTAAGTGCCTTGACCCAGGACACAACGCAGTTGCCCCTGGCGGGGATCGAACCTGGAACGTTTTGGTTTGAAGTCCAATGCCATAACCACAGAGCCATCGCGTTCCCGGGACGAAGGATGAAGTACCGACGGGAGTAGTATGTCATGTTCCCCTACAGGGATCATTTGGATGACCCCGGTGGATGACCCCGGAAGTGACGTCATGTCACGTGACCTAGTGGCGCCATGTTGTGTTGTCATGGTAACCCGCGTGAGCCGCCATATTGTGACGTCATCCCCATAGTGGTACATGGTGTTAGTACGCATGCGCAGCGCGTGTTGTTAGGGTGATACGTGTTTCCGTCGTCCATTTTGTATACTGAAGGCTGCCATCTTGGTTTCTATGGTAGCACGTGATTGCTATGTTACCTAAGGCCTACAATAGGACAGGGGCATGTTCGGAGGGTATGTTCGATTGAATCGGGGTATTTTCTGGAACGACTTCCCTGGATAATTACCACAAACAACCCGACAACTTGTATTATTTCGAATTCTTTCTGAATTCTCTGCTTCTATCTGTATATGCAATAGTTTACGTCTACCTAGGCATGTTCCTTTATTCTAGAGTATACTCCAGTAGCGTAGAAGAGCCTATTAATTGGAACTGCTTTACTTATTATTACTATATTTAGCCATTTTTGGTCTATTCTTGTTAGTTCTGACCCTATTCCAAGTACTCTTGTTGTTTCATTTATCTAGATTATAACTAACCAATCAGATTGCTTGATTTCCCATAATCTGTTTGCAGGGTTATCTCCCTTCTGTATAACAAAAGACTATATCCAATGGCCATATCCCATGGAATCCCATTTTTTGCAAAACACCTGTGGCTATGGAATCCGTTTTTTGTCGTATGAGGCCATGAGGGCTATGTAAAAGCCCTCAATGAGTACTCATTTATTATCCCTCATACCCTCATTGAATTTTGAGGTTATGAGGACCTTGAAAAATCCCTCAATGAGGTATAATTTACTGCGACTTTTATCCTGATTTCAGTATTTAACAGGTATATCCTATGGAATCCCATTTTGGAAAACGCCTGTGACTGTGGAATCCCTTTTTGTCGTATGAGGCCATGAGGGCTATGTAAAAGCCCTCAATGAGTCCTTATTTATTATCCCTCATACCCTCATTGAATTTTGAGGTTATGAGGACCATTAAAAATCCCTCAATAATAATAAATGAGTACTCATTGAGGGCTTTTACATAGCCCTCATGGCCTCATACGACAAAAAAAAAACGGATTCCATAGCCACAGGTGTTTTGCAAAAAATGGAATTCCATGGGATATGGCCATTGGATATAGTCTTTTGTTATACAGAAGGGAGATAACCCTGCAAACAGATTATGGGAAATCAAGCAATCTGATTGGTTAGTTATAATCTAGATAAATGAAACAACAAGAGTACTTGGAATAGGGTCAGAACTAACAAGAATAGACCAGATGGCTAAATATAGTAATAATAAGTAAAGCAGTTCCAATTAATAGGCTCTTCTACGCTACTGGAGTATACTCTAGAATAAAGGAACATGCCTAGGTAGACGTAAACTATTGCATATATAGATAGAAGCAGAGAATTCTGAAAGAATTCGAAATAATACAAGTTGTCGGGTTGTTTGTGGTAATTATCCAGGGAAGTCGTTCCAGAAAATACTCCGATTCGATCGAACATACCCTCCGAACATACCCCTGTCCTATTGTAGGCCTTGGGTAACATAGCAATCATGTGCTACCATAGAAACCAAGATGGCAGCCCCCAGTATACAAAATGGACGATGGAAAAACGTATCACCCTAACAACACGCGCTGCGCATGCGTACTAACACCATGTACCACTATGGGGATGACTCACAATATGGCCGCTCACGCGGGTTACCATGACAACACAACATGGCGCCACTAGGTCACGTGAAATGACGTCACTTCCGGGGTCATCCACCGGGGTCATCCAAATGATCCCTGTAGGGGAACATGACATACTACTGGCGGGCTACTGAACCTGTCAACTAACGGGTGACTTCTAGGGATTGAAAATGACACTGTTACAGAGTAATTTGGGCCTGATATCTTCTTATGACATCTGCAGCTCCATACTTACTGGAATACTGTTTTGGAGTGAACACAAAGCCGGTATTGTGCACAGATATCGTGATTACATTTAAAACTCCCATGACAACCGAGGTGTTGACGTGTTCTCAGGGAGTTGTTCTTGCGCTGTATTTGCATGATAGTACTTATTTTCTTGGTCGTGGTACGATTTTAGGAGGTGCTTAACCTTTGTTCATTTGGTATATATTTAATAACGTGGATGGGAAGTGAAGTGTGTGCAGCGGCATCGAGCACTTGGATACACGAGTATTGAGTCATGAGAGTTTATTTCAACACCTCTAACACGAAAATAACAATAATGTATTACATATGATTTTCTTTCCCAGAATTACCCACTATCAAGCTCAGCTTATATTACTTCACACTCGGCTGATATGACGCCGCTATCGGTTGATATGAACCAAGCGAGAGTCCCACACTTGATGCCTTACTTGGCGCAACCAATTTGTTTACAGCGAAATCGAACATCGTCGAACGCAATCAGGAAAACTGTGTTTACCGGACCGAGGGGAGGTGTTTTTGTATGAAGAGAAATTATTATAATTTATTTATTTATTGGTGTTTAAGGTCACATATTTTTTGCACAATGGCTAATCATAACCACGACGGTTTTACGAATTGAGAAAGCCGGTGTACCCGGAGAGAACCACCGAGCAATGGCGAGCAAATGTCAGCTCCCCAACATACTAACTCCACAGTCCACACAAGCAGGGTTAGCATTGGTTGAAGACAGGTGCATCATAGACGTACAGTACACTTTAGTACACAACGCCACCGTGTCCCCACGTGGGCAATGGGGGGGGGGGGGGGGGTGAAGTGTCTCGCGCAAGGACAAAACGCGGTTGCCACAGGTGCATTCGAACCGAGGACTTCTCAGCTTGCAGCCTGCACCTCTACCCACAGGGCTACGGCACCGACATGAAGAGAAATTAGTAAGGGCAATAAGTAAGGATTTGGTGGATGGAGAGAAAAAAGAAGAGTTGTACGCAATATTCAACGCAAACTAAGATTCAGAGTCGCAAGCAAAGATTCGTCGAGGTGAAAGAAGAAACCGTTCAGCTCCTTTGTAGCCTGCTCGGTGTAGGGTTAAACTCATTGACCTATCTGGGGAAATGCATTTTTCTTGTGGATAAAATGACTAGATTAAACCAGAGGAAGGCCCTCAGAAGGTTCAAAAATTAAAAATGTTCCCCACCATCTTGAGGGGATAACTCCTCTGAAACTCTCCCCAACTTGGGCCTACGACATGTCGTGCTGTGACGCCGATCCCCAGTTAGACATTTAACTGATCACAATTCCCGACTGAAGATCCTCTGGCTGCAAGTTATAATTCTTAAGTACTCTTAAGTACTGCGTAACTTTGTAACCGGAAAAAAATATCTGGAGTCTCAATCTGATGAGAATTTCAGGATATTATTAATTACGAACAACCCACACAACACTTCCGTTTGTGCTGTCAACTGCTGGACAAAATCTACTATTGTTTGATGGAGTAACTCGTGCTACATAGCGTTTGCCACCGGGGATCTCTAAGAAAGTCTTATTTGTAGTCGTGTGATATGAATAATAAGAAATGAGTGGAGTACACGTACGAGAGAGAATACAAATATTTATTTTACATGCTTGAAAATACATGTTTTGTAGGTTTTATCCATTATCGATGCACATCCCATACACAGAACTTGCAGCACAAGAGCGTGCCGATTTAAATGTGTTTTCCACATTCTTGCCGGTTCTGCTGCAAATCCCCCAGTGGCTACGGCAAAGATAGTTGGGCGATAGTGACGTGGGAGTAGAAGGTCACGTTCTCCTTACTCTTTGAGATCAAGTATTTCACCCCACCCCCTCACACTTTTGATGAAAACAAATTGCCCATGGAGTTTTTGTAAGCAACATTTACTTATTTTATTCTTTAACCCTTTACTTAACACGAAAAGCAGACGACACATGCAAAAAAATTTCTTGAAAAACAAATTCTTTTCAATTTTTGTTTCAAAAACATAGGTTATGACCCCTCATTGGAACGAGCTCGATGAGCTCGTTCCAAAGAGGGGTCATAACCTATGTTTTTGAGACAAAAAATGAAAAAATAATTAAAATTAATTGGCGATTTTTGTGAATAGCGCTGGCCGGTTATGGTCGTTACGTTGGGTAAAGGGTTAACCATTTTCTCACCATAAATGGCAGGACACGTTAAAAGGGGGTTGGGGAGGGTGATGAAACGCTCACTTGGCAAAAGCCCATTGATTCTTCACAAATGAAAATGGGTTTAAGGATTGTTTTAAAATACTTTTATTTTTTCACTTATTGGGGCAGTGGTTTGAGAACAAACAAACACTGTCAAACATCTTTGAGTTCCCACAAGAAGAATACATTATTTATACATTTACTGGTGTTTAAGATCACATATTTCTGCACAATGGCTAATCGTGACCACAACATGGAGGTTTATTTATTTATTTATTTATTTATTTATTTATTTATTTATTTATTTATTTATTTATTTGAGTAAAACGACAACGTACTAACGCCACACAAGCAGGGTTAGCATTGGTTGAAGAAAGGTGCACCTTGGGGGTGCAGTACGCCTTAGTAACTAATACAGCGCCACCGTACCCTCTCTCGGTTTGAAGTTCAATGCCGAACCACTGGGCCACCGCGCTCCCATACAACAACAACATGGAGATAAAGTCAAGTTAAGTCTATTGTTTATTATCATGTTGCCCATTTTAGAGGACTACCCCCCCCCCCCATACCCTCCAAGCACTGATGACTGGATCCTATTTTACCAGTAAAACAAACAGAGCTTGTTTACCACACAAAAAAATCACTGCTTCTCTTCCAGTGGTTTCCACGGTGGAAGGAAAATACATTACTACACGTATAAACACTTCATATGGACAAAAATTTACAAATTTCCACAAAATACGGAGTAATAAAGTAGAAATACTTAAAATCACTAAAGGCCTGATTGGTAGGAACTTGATTTGAACAAACTTGTACGAGACCCCACTACGGATGTTCTTCCATGTATGAAAAGATTCTGATTGGTCGATCTGAATAAGAAGGTTTTCAAAGAATTGTCTTCGCTGAGTGAAAAACGGGAATTTGTACCCTCGAGTCGAATCTCGAAGGGTCGACTTCAACATCGAATTCGTAAACAACGCGAAATAATTTCACGAGATCACTAGTTATTTTACTAAATTACGTAATCAGCATGCATATCCTTGCGTCTTGCGCATGCCGGGGGTAGTTCACAAGTTGCAATGAATCAACAGTACTTATTACTTACTGATGTAGCAGTATTAGGGCCCTGCGAACCTCAAATTTCTGGTCGAATCGAATTTCGAATCGAACCAGGCATCAGATTTCGAATCGAATCTCGAATCGAATCCGTTTTTCAGATTGTGGATATTGCACCTTCATAGAACCGTAATATTGTCAGTCTCCACTCAAGTATTGTGTGCAACGGCTACTCGTGTAAATCAAGCAAAAGGCGGAATATTCCAGAACGAAATCAATGTAATTTCGGAAGCGGAACCTACTTGAACTCTTGTTTTACCATCAGGTCACTGGTACAGGAGATACCGGATGAAGAGTTTAAGAGGAGATACCTTGTAGGATTTGGTAGGAGTTTGAGAACATCTCGACAATTCGAAAATTTTCGAATCGGCGTGATTGAAATCGAATCAAATCACGGGGACTATTTCGAATCGAATCGAATTTCGAAGCTTCGTAGGGCCCCAAGCAATGTGACACGTAGGGCAGACAGGCATGCTGATAACTTGCGAAAAGCCGATTAAAACGAAAACACAACAGATAACTATTCTTTCATTCCTGCAGCATGATTCCGCCGATAGGGGACATTTAATTGTCATATAGTTCCTTCGTGAAAAACATGAGCGGCCCGATTCGAAAATATACGAATCAGGAAGCCGATTCGACCCCCGAGTCAGACAATCCATGTTAACATCCATTCGAATCTTCGATGCCACGCAGGGCTTTAGTTAGAAAATCCCCACAAGAAGCCCAAAATATGACTTAACCCAGGGACTTGATTTGAATGAATTTGAGAAATCTCAATAGATTCTGACTGGTGAATCTGAATAATAAGATTTTAAAGGACTATTCCTCATATTGGAAAGTTAAAATTCGGTCTCCCACAAAAATGAACCCAGGGACTTGATGTGAACACTGTACCCGGTGTTTCATGAATTAAATTTTTGATGATTATGCCTACAATTAGTGTTTGGAAGCTAATATTATTGCGACCGTGGAAATATTGCCCACTCGTGGAAAGTGACCATTCCACGGCCACAGTACTGTATGAACCAAGGACCTTGATTTGAATAAATTTGAATCTAACGCCCCTAAGGATTCTATATATCAAATATCAACAGATTCTGATTGGTGGATTTGAAGAAGATTTTTAAAGAATTTTCCTTATATTGCAACATTCTGATGAAGTCAAGTTCAGACATTCGTTTATATCCGAGCTGCCCACGTTAGTGGACTTCCATCCCAGGCATTTGTTCCGATTCCTACTTTACTAGTAAAGTAGAGCTTATTTACCCCAGTAACCAAGTACTGCTCCACTTCCCGGGGTTTCCACTGTGAGACATTTGACCAAAAATACCTGCCAGGTGATAGATCGTATACAGTTTGTGACGTTCAATAAATTCACGCCTATTTCCCAGATTTATACAAGTTAACCCCCTTTTGCAAAATAGCACATGGCTGACAATTTCTGTCACTGTGGGATATTTACAGGAAATCTGGCTTAGAGCTGAAACGGTTAACCGATTAATCGATTAATCAATGATCAACATCTTGATCGATCCAGAAAGTAAATGATCGATTAACCGTTACTTTTGAACTACTGTATTATATAGGTTAACAAAGGAACAAACTTTCTCCAAAACAGGAAAACATTGTCACACTGACTCACATCAATTATATGAGACAGAGTAAAGCATGCAAGTTACTTGCAGACATACTTGTTTACTTGCATGATCATCAAACTGTATCAGTGACTGGAAATGGTCATTCTTAACCCTTTACGCATTGCGAGTAGCAGACGATACTTGCAAAATAAATTCATAAATTACTAAAAATGTTCCATTTTTGTCTCAAAAACATAGCTTATGCCCCCTCACTGGAACGAGCTCAACGATCTCGTTCCAATGAGGGGGTCATAAGCTATGTTTTTGAGACAAAAATTTAAAACAATAAATTTGAATGGAGATTTTTGTTTTTAGGCCTAGTCGGTTTTGTTTGTTACGTTGGGTAAAGGGTTCATGCTGTAAATCATCAACGGTATGGCAATTATTCAGATATGTATTTGAACAAGTGATTATTCGGTTAACCAGGGTTAATCCACGTGATTGATGGATCAATAAAAAACCCTTACCATTTCAGCTACAATTTGGCTCCCCTTAATTTTCTAAAGTTGTCAGTAAATTTAACACTATCAGTATGGGAATTTCACATCTAATTGAAATTTCGAGGTGTTAGTGAAGTTTTATCATCGATGGGCGCATCATTTCACGGACTTGGGCAGTATTTATTTATTTATTTGTTATTTATTTATTAGTGTTTAAGGTCACATACTTATGCACAATGACTAATCATGACCGTGACAGTTTTACGGGTGGAGGAAGCCGGAGTATCCGGAGAGAACCACCGAGCAACGACGAGCAGCTGCCAGCTCCTCAACATCGTAACTCCACACTGCTGCACAGGCAGGGTTAGATTGGTTGAAGACATGCGCACCATCGACGTGCAGTACGTCTTAGTACGCGGCGTCATCGTGCCCCCATGTGGACAATCGGGGTTGAGTGCCTTGCCCAAGAACACAGCGCGGGAGTCCGAATCGATCGTTCAGACGGTCACCCGTCCGAGGACTAACCGGACTCGACGTTGCTTAACTTCGGTGATCTGACGAGAACCGGTTACCGCAACGCCACCTCGCGCCCAAACTTGGGCAGTTTCCTACAGAGTACTATAACAATACAGAAGCTGTTTTTTTACAAGTTTTTCCCAATCAGTTTGAACGTTTAAGTATTATTCTCTGTTTAAACCCATTTAAAAACAAGAAAACGACCTTTTTACCATCTTTTAATTTTCTGTAACTTTTTTCTGTTCCTGATATCAACAATGTGCGAATCGTCACATATAATACATACACCATCCTTTCCATGAATATAGAAGTCTAGAAGGTAAGGTTTACTATTTTTTTCCTAAGAAGAATCAAAACTTACAAATTACTGTAAAAACACATTCGCTAAACAAAGAGACAAAGTGGACAGCAACTTAGTTGCTTCCAATCAGTTTGCCCAAAAAGCCAGGTTTCCTTTTGTAATTTTTAATAAACTCTATAAAAATATAACAGAAGGTAACTTCGCTTTATTTTCTACCGATCGTCCCCTGAGTACCAATGTGTTCTATGTGCCTACTGGCACATAGAACACATTTGATCTCAGGGCACGAGATGTCATCTGGTGTTTTTTTTTAACAATTACATGCTTCTTAATTGGACCTTCCTCGCCCGTCCAATAATTTCAAGGGACATAAATCGATTTTCATCACACGATAAGTCAGGGATGATCGTTGTGGTTTCGTTCATTATGGTGAAAGAATACTTGTCCTAAACATCCATTCTTAAGAAGGACTTAAAGATGTTACTTTCCCTGACTAACGACCATCATTTCAGCGAAGGGCCCTGCGAAGCTTCGAGATTCTATTCGATTTCGAATCTTAAGTAGATATTCGGTTCAATTCGAAATCGGTTGCCCGATTTGTTTTCTCTCGAATCTTTTTCAAGGGAAAATAAGCTTGGTATCAGTCATTTTCATCGTTTCACAAAACGTATAGTTCAGACTGAAATCGTACATAAATGACGTTGAAATAAAAGACGTAGTGTAACTTCCGCTACGTTAACGTAAAAAAAACTAGGGATCTGCGAATCACAAATTTCTTTTCGAATCGAATCGTGTCTCTGATATCGACATCGAATCGAATCCCGAATCGAATCTTAAAAGACAAGTTATTTCATATTGCATGAAACGGAAGTTACGGAACACTGTGATGACCCTTACGCGAAGGATTGAACACCTTAAACACCAATAACTAAATATTCTCTGTAGCACCGTCGCTTAAACAGCTCGGCCTATTGTCCATAGTTTTAGTTTTTGAAGGCCTAACTTGTTACTATTCACGTTCTTAAGAACGTGAATAGTAACAAGTTAAGCCGTCAAAAACCCAAACTATGGCTAATGTTCTGGGCCAGATTCACACCTTACCTAACACTTAAACATTGTCAGTTACTCAAATAAATAGGAATTGAGCCAACATGAATTAATTTTCTAATGACAGTTTTATCCTATTTTTGTTGGAAATGTAACAAATTGAAGTTAGTACGAGAGATTCGAAAAAATCGAATCCTGAGACTGATTCGGGATCGATCTCGAAGCATACGTATGGTATCGATATCGAATCGAATCTCGAATATTCGCAGGACCCTAAAAAAACCCATCTGCACTTTTGCCACAAGCCATGCTAATTCCAGTATCACTAGTCCCTACCACTGTTAAATGCAAATATAAAGTTTCTAGGCAATGTCAATAACGAACTATCATCCTTAGAGGGCAATACTCCAACTACATCATCAAGGCATGCCTTCGACGAAGGCATGCCTCGATGATGTAGTTGGATTATTTTATCAGTTTGGACTTGAGCCATCACAGTCGGAACAAATCAAGTTTATAGCACCCCTACCCCTATCGGTTGTCTAACTTGTCTTCACGACGCCAGATTCGATTCGAGATTCGAATAATAGACATGACTCATTCGAGATTCGATTCGAATCGAAAATATGTGATTCGCAGGGCCCTATTCCAGCGATATAAAACTATATCAAATACACTTCCCGGGTTCTGTCTCGGGACCGAAGAGCAAATGCCAATGCAAATACGTTTTTACCGTAAAAAAGTTTGTTGTTAACGTATTTTCCAGTGAATGTTTTGAAGTGCTTTGTTTTGTTGTGTATTGATGGAGAGCCCGTTCAAACAATGTGTAATCAGCTTAGTTCGTCTGGGTTCTAACAAGTTTGGTAGCATCTTTTTCCAAACGTCTGGTTGTTTATTGAGGGTTAACCCATTACCTAATGAATCAGCCGCATCCGCCCGCGTAATTTACAAATTAACCTTTTGATACTTTTGTACGTCTTATGATGTACGGAATCAAACAGCGCATTGATACTTTTGTTACGTCTTGTGACGTACGCACGAAATCAAACAGCACGTTGATACTTGTGTACGTTTTATGACATTACATTTGGTGTTTTGTGCTGTTGTCTGTGATTCTGAATGTTGATTTGTCGATTTGGGAATTTCGGGACCAGTAAAAAACATTTAGTATTCGGAATATGGAGAAGTCGGGACTTCAGTTTCAAATCTAATGCGGAAATAACTGATGTGTACGCACCGAAGGGAGCCGGAGTGCAATCGGTAACTATTTATTAATAAATTAATTAATATTTATTTATTGGTGTTTAGTGTCACTTTCAATATCTGTAGCTATATCATGACCGCAACATAGGTATGAACTCAATCGTTTATACCAGGCCCTATATGTGCTGCCCAATTACAAAAGTTCAACCGCAGACGTTAGTTTCCGGCTGGGAGCGCGGCGGCTCAGTGGAACGGCAGTTTACTATCCGGTTTTCCACAGGGGAGTCGACAACTAATCCCTTCTAAAAAACACGACTCGCCCAGAAAAAAGGGGTTGAAGTCGAATGATAAAGCAAATTTCAAACAACATTCACTTGAAGATAAATAATCAGTTTTACTTCTAATACAAAACACTGGGGAAAATGTATTGCCATTATCATCTAAAACTGTTTCGGTGCAGAAGACCTTAACAGACGGGTTGAAAGGGAATTTTTCCAGTGAAAGGCAATTAGACGTAAAATTTTATGTATTATTTTCCGCAGCATGTATTCACAAACAGCGTCAAGGTGACCCTAGAAATCCTGAAAGTTATACTTTTACTAAAGGACACTGTCTAACATCACTTTGACAAATGTTCTTTTCAGAGTTCAACGACAATAAAAAACAAAAAAAAACTCGGTAACTTTAAATTATTTTCCAAGTCATCAATCAGTGGCGGCAGAACTGTAATTATATTTATTTATTGGTGTTTACAGTCACATACTTATGCACAATGGCTAATCGTGACTATGACAGTTTTACGGGTGGAGGAAGCCGGAGTACCCGGAGAGAACCACCAAGAATCGACGAGCAACTGTCAGCTCCCCAACATTCTAACTCTGTTCAAGCTCTGCTCAAGCAGGGCTACAGCGGTTGAAGGCATGTGCACCATCGACGTGCAGTACACCTTAGTACACGGCGTCATCGTGCCCCCACGGCAGAACTGTAATTAAGGTGTATGTGTGTTTTCTTGGGCCCTGTGAACCTCAAATTTCGGATCGAATCGAATCTCGAATAGAATTAGGTATCAGATTTCGAATCGAATCGAATCGAATCGAATCGAATCTCGAATCTCACCGCTTTTCAAGTTGTGAATATTGCACCGTCTTACAACCGCAATTAGTCGGTATCTACTCAAATTATTATTTATTATTATTGTTATTATTTATTGGTGTTTAAGGTCACATACTTATGCACAATGGCTAATCGGGACCGTCACAGTTTTACGGGTGGAGAAAGTCGGATTACTCGGAGAAAACCTGCTCCTCAACATTCTAACTCTGTTCAAGCTCCGCTCACGCAGGATTACATCGGTTGACGTCTATCACTGAGCCACCGCGCTCATTCTCAACTCAAGTATTGTGTGCAACGGCGACTCGTGCAAATCAAGCAAAAAGCGAAATATTCCAGAGTGGAATCAATTTAATTTCGGAAGCGGAACCTACTTGAACACTTCTTCTATCATCAGGTCTCCTTAGGAGACCTGATGATAGAAGAAGAGTTCCAGAGGAGACACTTTGTAGGATTTTGAGAACATCTCGAGGATGCGAAAACTTTCGAATCGGCGCGATTGAAATCGAATCGAATCGAATCAGGGGAACTATTTCGAATCAAATCGAATTTCGAAGCTTCTCAGGGCCCTACTATCAGTATCTATGGATATAATGGGGAGAACAATATATGGCTATATTGTAAATGCCGAACAAAGATGCTTATATACTGGGCTCCCTATCCTCATGTTCTGGACTTCCGTCAGATAAGACTAATTTATTTATTTATTTATTGGTGTTTAAGGTTACATACTTATGCACAATGGCTAATCATGACCGTGAAAGTTTTACCGGTGGAGGAAGCCGGAGTACCCAGAGAGACCCACCGAGCAACGACGAGCAGCTGCCAGCTCCCCAACATCGTAAATCCGCACTGCAGAACACGCAGGGTTAGATTGGTTGAAGACATGCGCACCATCGACGTGCAGTACGCCTTAGTACACGGCGTCATCGTGCCCAAGGACACAAGCGGGAGAGATGAGACTAACTTCTGGTTTATTTGTTCAATGAAATATATGGTAACTTTTCAGTATCCATATCACCATCACAACTGTGATATAATGTTTATCGAGTCAACTGTTCTTCTATCAATATCACGCCAGGAAACCACGTGGATCCATCGATACGCAGACGCAAATATCATTCACTTGATGATCTTGCGGAATCGATCTTGTAAAGCCGAAGTAATCTTTCCGCTGATTTATAACCGTTCATTTGTATGAGAAAAAGAGATAAATCATACTAGAAAGAGTCGCAGCGCACCTCCACCCCCATCCACACACACAGACACTGATTGTTTGGTCTTGTATTATGGTGTAAAAATGATATTGCATTGGTAAAGAAGTCCCCCCCCCCCTCTCCATCTCTCTCTCTGTCAACCATTTTCTGGAAAAAGTTGGGAAAGGGAGGCACGTGTTCCCTATGCCCCCCCCCCCCCAGGATCCTAAATTCCAGCCCCCACCCCCACCCACCCTCCCCAGTTTCTGTATATAGTTACTGGATGGAACGCGAATGAGAGTAAACACAGTACGTAAGTTCAACGCACTCGGATCCTGCTACGTTTTGTATGATTTAAATGCATACTCTCTTTTCCGCACACGTGTCCCCGTAATTACTACATTAGCATGTAATTTAGTCTAATCGCTGATATAGTTCTAAAGTACCAGGTGTACTTGCATATTTTTTCAAGCAACTAATTACATGATGTTGCAAATAAATACAAGATTTCCTGAACGGCGGTATGATGCAATTCTACCTTTTGTAAAGAACTTGTATGATGCCATATCAATTTTCGTTCTTTTTCAGAATACTGACGCAGATATCATTCTATAAAATCGGCTAGGAATTCTTCTTTATTACACGCCTGTTCTGTGAAATCCTCATGTACAGCAAAGGTAGACCATGCGAGAAATGAAAATCTGTTCCCCACATAAATTATGTGTGAAACGGAAATCGTTGACGTACAGTTTTTAAATAGAAGCAAAATTTCACTGATGTTTTCTACAAATCGTGCAACGCAATTACAATTTGAATCGCTAGCGATTGCTGAAAATCGTCCCCCGAGTTCCAATGTGTTCTATGTGCCAGTAGGCACATAGAACACATTGGAACTCAGGTGACGAAATAGTAATACGGGTTCCCCTCGCAAATTGGGTTTGCGATAAAATTGTTTTTGTTACTAGTTGTCAAATGAATTGACGAGTGTCCTTCCAATGATTGTTTTTTTTATAGACGTGAAGGCGTGTAATAAACACAGAACGACATGTGCGCCTGAATGGGTTAATCAATATGGCACTTGTGCCATCGTGGAGGGATAAAACTCGAGATCTGCGGCCTCTCGTTCTGTCATTACGCGCTGGCACTCTTGCCATATCGATTAACCCATTCACACGCGTGTGCCGTTCTGTGTATTTTGGCCACACACGCATGGGGTTTAGCCTGATTGTAAAACTATGCCCGAGACAACATTTTCAGAAGTGGGCCTACAGTGGACTTGATAGTCTGTTAAAATGCCCACCAAAAACTATATTTGTGTCACAGAATTGTATATTTTATCACAATTACTGTAAGTTAGTGGATGGAAAAGGATGGAAAAGAACACACCTTGAATGACTTCACTAGTCATCAAAACCACAAGCAATTTATGATCACGGAAAATCACATTTTATATGCCAAATTTGAGGGAATTTTGAGGATTTTAAAATGTGTAATGTGTAATTACTTGCCACACACTAAAAACTAAAGTGTTAAAACTGACACTTTCAAGGTGCTAAACCCATTCTAACTCTTAGAGTTTGATTTTAACTCTCAAACTGCAATGCTTTAAGCACTTAGACATTACAATCGTCAGACATCTGAAACTTGAATGGATGGCACTTCCCATGTGCATTGGTGGTTCTTCCAGAATCGTCCATAATTTGATTTGCGCTTGGTGGGTACATAACTAAAAGGACACAACGCAGATGACGCTGATCAGGCTCGAGAGTTGTTTCCTTTTAAGTGACGCGACATTACACTTGTCAAGTGGTATTATTGTAACACCTGTCAAGTTCTGGGATATCTACACTTGAACAAAGTGCTAGTTCAGCACTTAGTAAGTGTTAAATACAGCACTTCAAGTGTAGTTTTTAACACTTTAGTTTTTAACGTGCACAGGCATTTGTATGTACGGTTTCAAACTTCGTCTGATGATATTATTGATCACGTGACTCGTGTCGTCACTGATAAAGTGAACGATCCGTAGCAACGGATTTGAACTATAGCTCTGGTGTTATATCATGCTCCACCTTGACAACGTACTATTTTATATAATGCATTACGATGTGACATCACAAATGATATCACATCTGGAACTACAAAGCAAAAAAGGCTACATGCAAAGTGCATGACGACCAATATGCAGTGCGACTATGACATCACTTTCTTTTGAACATAACTATCCTATAATTAACCCCCGAAAGGTATCCACCAAAAGGTATCTTCCACAAAGGTATCCTTAAGCAGTACATCACTATGTCGTAAGAATCTTCAAATACCGTGATGACTCGAAGAGTCGTATGAAGAGTCACTCGTTCGAAGAATTACTCAGTGCCCGATAGCTCACGAGAGAAACTTGGGATTGGCATTAAAATGGTCGTAGGAGCAAGCAGATTGTATTCGACTGCTAGTATAGTACGTGGAGAGTGTATTATCATTAAGTCAGCCACAGAGTGGAGATTCCACCCGAGCAATAATTGCAAATTTGTTGCAAAGCATAACCAGCACCAGCAAAGTTTCAGCCAATGAACCTCCGGGTTAAACCAGGAGGTCCATTGGATGAAACTTTGCTTGTGTTTTTGTCGATATGTACAAAATTTGAAAGTTATAGCTTGGGTGATAACTCCACTCCGCGGATGATTTAGTTACAATCCACTCTCCACGTACTGTAGGTTACGTGTAGTACTGGAAACCAAATATGATAGTGATAATATAACAATAACATGATTCTGGAGTGCTTTATGGTTCATTAGCGGCCCTGCAGCAATGATGAACAGCCCGAGGGTTTATTAAAGGGCCGAGACGAAGTCGAGGGCCGTTAATAAGCCCAAGGGCTGTTCATCATTGCTGCAGGGCCGCAAATGAATCAAGATGCCTGACAACAATCATGTTATTACTATTATTACCAGGCCGTTGTAACGAACGAACGATGATTTTATCAGACCGATTGACCGATTCTCAATGCAATGAAACTTGTTTCCATCTGATAGTGCTTCATTTCAGCACAGAAATAATCACTAAAGTCGGTTCGATATTTCTGTTTCGATCTTGCTTTCGACTTCAGTTCAGAAATACAAAGGGACGTCATCCAAATGGGAGTAATTCATTTGACCATGGAATCTAAAAAATAGCCGGGCCGCTAATGGCTATTTATACCATTATCGCCCGCGGCCCGGTTCCGTCGAATGACGTCACTATAATTATGGAGTTTTAACGGGCCTCCAAACTTATGTTAATCGACTAGTAACTTATAGATTGAGTTGTAATGATATGAATTAGGTGAGACCTAGAAGAGAACGCAGCCGCAAATGACTCCATTGTATCGTAAAATTAAAAGAAAATGATTCTTGCTATCGCCTGTAGTTTTGTCAACTTTTGATACTGGCATTAAACCCAAAGAGAACAGATTCGTGGTCAAAAGTAGTATTTTAAATTTTCAAGTAACAAAAATCAATTTTATACTGAATTCTAGGATGCCATGAAAGAAATAATATTTATCTCATTTATTCGGAAAGATTGGCGCGGTCAACACACAGTGCGTTCTCTTGCTTTTGTTGCTATTTTGAGTTTCAACTATCCCAGAATTCAATATCGGACGAAAGAAAAAATGGCCGCCTCGATGGGAATACCGGAGGACACAATTTTCACTTTGTCAGATGTACTGATTTCTTGGAAATTGCGGGTTTCTTTACATTCGCATGTGTGTTACCTATAGAGCTCACTGCGTTCTCTCTGAACTGAGGCCCGTAGCGGTATAGTAGTGTAATGGTAGGTTCTGAGAGCCAGAGTGTCACGAGTTAATAGTAATGGTACGTATAGAATTTACCCATAGTAGCTTGGTGTACCAAATGTTCACCACGAGTGGTGAAGTGGTGTTAACCGCGAGCCTTTGGCACGCGGTTAACATCACTTCACCACGTGTGGTGAACATTTGGTACACCAAGCTACTTTGGGTATATTTTATTTATACCATGATCGTCAGATTATTAAGAGTCGGTATTATTTTTTCACGATTTTACTGAGCAGCAGACGTACATTCGTGCGAATCTGCTTTTGTTTACATGAGCATCGGAGGGTGGTACTTCCGCTGTCAATTTTATCACCGGAACGAAATGGAAAAAGAAACGTGGCCTTTTACATTTTTATAACATACTTTTTCGAGCTATGGATGCTTTATTAACATAAGGCACCGTATGTTTGTTAATTTTTGGTGTCTTATGGGGTAAACTCATTTAACAACGTAATAAATAATTGCCACTTTTATTTCACTCTTTGCGAGGGAACGTGCGATAAATTTAGACAAGTTTGCATTCAGGTCAACGTCACCAAAGGTCAACTTGGATGTAGTTCTACTGTAGGTGTAAAATTTAACTACTGAGATCCCATTACTGGCGTGTTCACCACGGTTGGTGTGAAAAGATAAAAT
Source organism: Pictodentalium vernedei (assembly GCA_031216915.1). Lineage (NCBI taxonomy): Eukaryota > Metazoa > Mollusca > Scaphopoda > Dentaliida > Dentaliidae > Pictodentalium > Pictodentalium vernedei. Next base: position 625,524,934 of record CM062295.1, read on the forward strand.
TTATGTCATAGGCTTTGTATATTTAGTAGAATAGGTTATTATGGTATAAATGGGCGTAAGGGTGGTAGAGCACGAGTGTAATGGAGAATACAATAGAGGATTGCCATAGGATCGCTTTCATCACGGCCGATTCTATACGATCACATGTCGGAAGGCTAGCTCGTGAATCGATTTGAAATGCGAATAGTTGCAGAGCTCGAGTAAATACTAGTGTTCGGTCCGAATATTCGAATATTCGCTCGAATAGCAAATGCTGTCGAATAACTGAATATGTTTTTGACTATTCGTATTTTCGGTGTTCAGCCATACACAGAAATGGGGGTGTTAGTTTCATACAGTTGTCCGCCTACAATATGCAGTATGTCGATCAGTGAAACTGCACATTTCCCGTGTTAACGGTCGAGCGCAGAGGATATGTACAGTGATACACACGTCAAAATATTTGACAGGAGAATGTTTTGTGTTTAGTGTCCTTGACTATCTTACTGTCATCTGTCGAGCGGCCTGGAATTATGTGCGATATATGACACGAATATACATGTCGCCCTGTAGAACAAGCATTTTAATCCTTTACCCAACGCAGACGATATCAAAATGTACTATTTTAAATAACATTTTTTTAAAAATTTCAAAAAATTTCAACCAAATCATATCATGTGACCCTCATTGGAACGAGCTCATCCAGGAGGGGTCACATGATATGGTTTGGTTGAAATGTTTTGATATATTCTTTCAGCTGCTGAATTTGCATATTACGCGGGCGGATGTGGTCGATTCGTTGAGTAAAGGGTTAACACGGTGAATGTGGACGTCTTCTATTATTCTGATTGATTCCCAATTGTTTCTATTCCGATTTATATAGTGGAAGACTTGTATCATTCTTTGACAAAGATGGCACCAGGTAATAAGAAATCAGACATTTGGGCGCATTTCGCGCAAGACAAAACAAAAGAAAGAAGTAACATGCAAAGCTAACCCCGAACATATTCTAAAGTATAAGCACAACTGTACAAATCTGTGGAACCACATTAAGAATAATGAAAGTGTCAATGACACTGCAGCGCAGCTTGTCTAAAAAGGGACTTATTTATTTATTTATTGGTGCTTAAGGTGACATACTTATGCACAATGGCTAATCGTGACCGTGACAGTTTTACGGGTGGGGGAAGCCGGAGGACCCGGAGAGAACCACCGAGCACCGACTATGAGCAACTGTCAGGTCCTCTACATTCTAACTCTGTTCAAGCTCCGCACAAGCAGGGTTACAGCTGTTGAAGACATATGCACCATCGACGTCTGGTACGCCTTGGTACACGGCGTCATCGTGCCCTCATGTAGGCAACCTGGATAAAGTGTCTTGCCCAATGACACAACGCGGGTCGTCCCGTCGGCGTCGGCTATAAAAAAAAAGTATCCAAGCACCAAGGCGTTCACAGGAAATAGTTATATGGTCCTGGCGGTACAGACCCCATATATGTTACAACGAGCCAAACGCAGTTTAAATTCTGCCACAATCACATATTAACAAAATTAGTACAGGAAAAATATATCTGAAATATAAAATATGCCTATCAACGTTATCGATCTATTTTGTATTTAATTTTCACATACGGTAGAGTATAAATTTTATATCCTAAATTTCACATAATATTTTCCCAGATGTTATCACTCCATGTGTAAGTATTTTTAAATTTTGTCAGCCGCGGAGAACTGTGGTCGCCGCAGTGGAGCCGGTGAGCGTCGTCGATCTCCGCTTTGTGCGCCTCCCAACAAAATTCCTGGCTGCGCACCTATCGAGCGAGCAGAAAATGGGGCATTTGCGTAAAAAATAGTCTGATTCACCAGTTCAGAGTGGAGGGTTTGGGCGGAGGAGGTGAAACCGCACCAATAATATTTCCAGTCGGGAAATTTTCATCAGGACTGGAGTCAAAGATACCAATACTCACTTGTTAGTAGTCATATACTTTCTTACTTGGATGAGGGTTAGATGATTTCTGGCGGTATGTATTTGTTATTCAAAATTCATTTTATTGGAAATTATTGGAGAGTGCCTATAGGCACTCTCCAATAATTTGTAATAAAACAAATTTATATAAACAATATGTATCATTTTCGTTTGATTAAAATATGAAACATGAGCAAGATAAATTTAGGCTTTTGCTCTGGTGCCCTCATTTTTTTGAAAGCCTTGATAGTGGCTTCTTTCACTCAACCAGTTAAAAGACTAGATTTGATAGTTGTACTTGTGTCACGCATACATTCAGTCATACAAATGGAGGTCTGTAGTACACGATTCGATTTGTTATGGGGTGGGGGGGGGGGGGGGGGGCAGCCTGACCAATTCGGTGTACAGGTACGGTGCGTGTTAATTAAATAGGAAATTGCGTCACGATTACTGTAATGTATATGTTATCTATCCATTAATACATTTCCTAGAAGTGTGGAGTTTTTTAAAACTATAAATTAATCCGACTGCCTTGATGATGTGGTTAGAATATTAGTCAGCCGGGACTTGAGCCATCACAGTTTACCCCCATACCCTCAATCGGTCATATTCGCGGCGCCCCACCTTCAAAGTACACTCGCCAAATTTCCCAAACGAAGAGGAGATAGGCGCTTTTTATACGAGGAAGTTTCAGCATAAGTGATCACTCCTTAACCCTTTACCTAACATGAAAAGCAGACGACACTTGCAAAAAAAATTCTTGGATAACTAATTTTTTTCATTTTTTGTCTCAAAAACATAGGTTATGACCCCTCGTTGGAACGAGCTCGTTCCAACGAGGGGTCATAACCTATGTTTTTGAGATAAAAAATGAAAATATTTTGAAAATTAATTGGCGATTTTTGAGAATAGCGCTGGCCGGTTTTGGCCGTTACGTTGGGTAAAGGGTTAAGGCATCGATATTTCGTCTGGATTATCACGTCGTAAGTGCGCACTAGAACTGCAAGATGAGTATCCCATCCGGTCTCAAAAGTGAGTGTTTGGATGCCAAGTACATCCCAGTTGTTTGGTCACACTTTACGCTAAATCAGCATCATCGCAAAGCAATCAAATACAGAATACTGACAACGCTTACCATGACATAGCGCTTGCGTGCAACAGGGCGCTATCTGCAATGCTTCAGCATTGCAGATGGCACCTTGTTGCACTAAAAGTACCATGTAGAACTATTTCTATCCCCCTAGTTGCGCGTGCGTGAAAAACAGAGCTATCTTCATTATCCAATTTACTATGGAGGTCAATGGGAGAAAGCAATAAAACTTCATTTTTCATCCATATTTGCTTTTCAATAAAATTCGCGTACATATGGTCAAATAGTTTAGGGCATCCTCTTTAAAGTGATGTTTAATACTTATTGCTAGACAAAATTCTTCATGTTTCCATTTTTGTTTTAAATATCTTATTTTATCTGTGTGCATTTCCTTATGAATTTATGAAAAAAGGCTGACTGCGGTAGCTTTAAAGTTAAAAATATATATTAACCATCAATAGCATGCATTCCGCGTACATCATTCGGAATAAAGTAAACTTTAAACAACACGCCTAGACATGTGAGAATTGATCATCTACAGTCATTTAGGGTCGAAAGGGGCTTGTTCTCCATACCGTCCCTGCGCGCCTTCGGCGCGCGAAACCATTCCTTTCCAGGTGATAGTTGAATGAATTCATTTCAGGCGATGTTCATATTTTTAGGGGGGGGGGGGGGGGGGGGGGCAACACAAACTTGCCTGAAAAAAAATGAAACTGCCATAAAAAATCCTTTTTTCGGGCTAAAAAATTGTTCTGAAATGCATTTTACTCTACTATTGCAAATCAAGAATTCAAATATGAAGAACGCCACCCCATCCCTCCCACTCCCAGTCCTCACATCTCCACATCTCCTTATTTAAGATTTGCGTGTGCTTTTGGAAGATAGTTGCTTGTAAATATTTATTTGTTGTGTTTAAGTTTTTGAATTTTAATAATAAAAACATTTCACATCAAATTTTAGTCTTTGCTTTTCATTTTGTACATTTACAGTTCTGCAGATGACGCGATCAACAGCCAACTGAAAAGTTGTGAATTGCATTCAATTCCAAACATACAAGTATACCGAGATATGAATACGATGTGCAGGTAACGAATGGTCGCCGACTGTTGGTAATCACATTTCGTTTTCATATTCCAATGTGCTTGTGCGTTCGAGACGACTGTAAATTAATTACTTCATCGATGGTACACAACGAGGTGCGAAGCTTTTTAATTATTACCCGTGCAGTCAAGTGTGAAAAATAGGGGCGACAACTCGAAATTTAATGTCTGACTCAGGCAATAGAAATAGTTCAGTATGGATATTTTATCCGGGTACAACGGCTTTTTCCGCCCATAAAACAGTCCGACATGAGGTGATCACGGCTGTCGAAAGTGTCGTTAAACCCCCAAAATAAATAAATATATAAACCCAACTGTTGTTAGAGTGTTGTGTCTCATTTCAAAGCTGTGCATCACACGGATCTTGTTGCGCCATCTTGTGAACATTGCGTTCAGACAGATCAATAATGCTGTTGACAGAAGTAAGAGCACTGTTATGATAACCGAAATACTGCAATAAGATCTGCATATCATATGAGTGATCTTACACATTCTGTCTGAATGCATGATAAACTTCTTTATCATATGACTATGACATTTTTACCCTAAATATCACTACTGTTTGACGATGTTTTCCAAACTGTTGTATCACACCGGGGGAGATTTTTCCGGATCAAAAGTCCATATCACACTCTTACGGAAATCAAAAATCCATATCACACTTCCACGGAAATATCCGAGAGTTTCCGTGAATAGTTTTCGTAACTTGGGAAGTCGTTGTTGTTTCGTCTGCTATTTTGTAACCGGCTTTTCACCGCATATTAATTAAAATGGCAAATTTGGGTGAATTTGACATCGAAACAACGTCATATGATAAACATATCATCATAACAGTGTGTTGATCCGTGTCGCAGTATCACGTCGAGATGAGGTGGCCAGATTTTCTGATCACACGAGCTGCCGCAGGCAGCGAGTGTGATCCGAAAATCTGGCTACCTCAACTCGACGTGATACTGCGACACGGATCAACACACTGTTATGATAATATTTATTTATCTCACAATCGGGGTGTTTTTGCACTGTTACGCAATTAAAGTTTAATGTATCTGGGTCCTTGTTCTGAATCCGTATCAAGGCCCCCTGATAAAAGCGCGTGATTCTGCTGTTGCCAAAACAACGGCATTAATATCGTTGTTCGATCGCTTCGCGTTTTTCCCTTCAGAGAAAACAATATTAGGTGAGGCGAAGCCGAACCTAATATTGTTTTCTCTGAGCCGTATATGACAGTGTATCTGCCAACTATACGCCCGGTGATGTATTTATTATGCACGGCATGCTAAAATGTCACTGGGGAAGTTAACTCAACGAATAGTTAAATTATGCACACTTTTCGGCATCTTGGGCTGGTTTGTAGCCTATTATTGAGATTTTCCTGAACGCTCGAGTCGAGGTTTCTCTCTTTAAGTTAAAGGATTAACTTTCGCTATGAAATGTGGAAATCTCCACCTCAATAAACGATGAACAGCATATTTTAAAATATAATAAACCTTTACACTAAGAGGGATATTTAATTCACCAGTAATTGTTGAAAAAGTTACAACCAAATTCACGTTGACGAAACACATATTTGCTCCACTTCGCAAGCAGTATTCAGAAAAGTGAATCCCAGTGACGTAATTTTCTCTGAAGCGTAACGTCATCACTGACCTCAATATGGAGTTCCATGAACGCTATTCTATTTTTCAATTTGCGTCTTTCCGTCGATAAGGCAAATGAAAAAGTTCCTCTTAAAATAGTTTTATAACACATTTTGTGGTGAATATTGTGAGATAAATTTATCATCACCACAGTGTGTGTCTCCGGGAATTCAGATCAAGTCTCGTTGTAGGCACAGAATCGCATTTCGACTCGCCCTAACGGGCTCGTCGAAATACTGTTCTATTCCTACAACTCGACTTGATCTGAATTCCCGGAGACACACACTGTGGTGATAATCTGTATGTACATTGTACTTTTCAAGACTGATTTACATTCATCGATTTATATCATTATTCAGTATTTATTATTTATTTATTGGTGTTTAAGGTCACAAATTTATGCACAATGGCTAATCATGACAGTGACAGTTTTACGGGTGGAGGAAGCCGACGTACCCGGAGAGAACCGCCGAGCAACTGTTAGCTCCCCAACATACTAACGCCACACAAGCAGGGTTAGCATTGGTTGAAGACAAGTACACCATCTACGTGCAGTACGCCTTAGTACACAACGCCACCGTACCCCCACGCGGGCAATGGAGATGAAGTGTCTTGCTCATTATTCAGTTCTGTCATCTCTACTTTTTTCACAACAAGGTCCCCCAGGGTAGTTAGTACACTCTAAAATCAGTTGGGTTAAATTCAATCTAAATCAACTGGGTTGAGTGAATATGAACCAAAACCCAGTTGGGTTCATATTCACTCAAACCAGTTATTTTTTTATTTACTTATTGGGGTTTATCGACACTTTTTCGACAGCCAGGGTCACCTCATATCGGACAGTTTTACGGATGGAGGAAACACGGAGAGAAACATCGAGCAACGGCGAACAACTGCCAGACACTTCACCCCATTGCCCACGTGGAGGCACGGTGACGTTGTGTACTAAGGCGTACTGCGCGTGGATGGTGCACTTGTCTTCAACCAATGCTAACCCTGCTTGTGTGGAGTTCGTATGTTGGGGAGCCTGGCCGTTGCTCACCTTTGCTCGGTGGTTCTCTCGGGGTACTGCGGCTTCCTCAACCGGTAAAACTGTCCGACGAGGTGACCCTGGTTGTCGAAAGTGTCGCTCAACTCCAATAAATAAATAAACAAATAAATAAATAGTTGCAAAAAAACACAAATGATAAAAAAATATAGAAAATAAAAATATTAACGTTTGCAAAATAATTTTATTGATTATTATTTACTCACTGTTTATTCACTCCAAATAAACGAGTAGAGAATAATATATTATACCCCAGAAGGATTATAAACTAGACTGAAGGATGTATCTGAACAGCACATGGACAAAGAAGGTTGAAGAGCAAACTGTGATTTGTTACTCGTTCATGAGCAGTGTGTGTAAGACACATTTGATGCCCACACAAAGTCTACCACACACAAAGCACGCACCATACAGGTGAAATTACCAAGTTCAACAACCTATAATTTTGTGAAATATCCAAGCAAATAAAAAATCCTGACAATATGCACACCTCTGGTTTTTGAACAAATATCTTGTGAAATAAAAAAAAAATCGCGACATCGACGCCGTAGCTGCGATGGGTGGTGCAATTTCACAAAATTCTAAGTTCATCAAGGGCCATAACTCCCAGAAAAATATTTGGAACAACACATGCATTGAACAGTGGCTAGACATCAATAAAATACACTTACATGCCAAATATAAAGTCATTCCATCCAGTATTTCAAAAGTTATTGAGTTTTGAAACTCGTTGGTCACAGACAGACCGACCGACATTCTAAGTTCATCAACGGCCATAACGCCAAGAAAAATATTTGGAACAACACATGCATTGACCAGTGGCTAGACATCAATAAGATACACTTACATGCCAAATATAAAGTCATTCCATCAAGTATTTCAAAAGTTATTGAGTTTTGAAACTCGTTGGTCACAGACAGACCGACCGACCGACCGACCGACCGACCGACAGACAGACAGACCGACAGACCGACATTGCCACTTATGGAGCTGCTAGTCGCAGCTAAAAGGTCCCAGCTTGAAACCTTTGAGAGGAGTTAGCTGGACAAACAATGTACCCTAGATGCGGTGGGAATGGACGGACGGACGGCGGACGGACTGTCGGACTGGGATAAAACAATATGCCCCCGACTATTCGTCGCGGAGGCATAAAAAAGATTAAGCAAGATAAAAAAGATTAAGTGACAAAGAAACGTTTTGAGAAGAATGAGATTACATGGATACTCTGTTAATTCGATTCACCCAAACAAAGAACCATGATTATACCCAAGCCTGAAAATAAGCAGACTGTCATCTGCAGAATGAAGATCCCAGAGGGTGAATTTTGTGTTGCTACCCTGCAAATGTACTCTTCATTCTGAATCAAGATCTCAAGTCTAAACATCAAGAGGTACCCAGAGGATAAATTTGCACACTGTATGGGATAGCATCAGCAAATTCACCCTTTGGGGACCTCGTTTTGCAAATGATAAAGTGCTTATTTTCAGGCTTGATTATACCCGCTACCTCTAATTACTTGATAGGCGTGAATTCTGTCTTGCCTGGCAGCGATTTTATCGTAAACGATGCACTGAAATACTAAAAATACTAAACCATAAAACCTTTCAGAACTATCAAACGTATATTTTTGGTCCCAAATTTTGGCCATTTTGTGTACAATACGATTTTTTTTATTGCAAATAACACCATTGACACTCGACAGCGTGAACGCTACACCCACCTTAAGTAGCTCACCCATAACAAGAATTCGAGAAGTACATTCCAAATTAATCATGGCCTAATTTTTTATAATTTTTTTTTTTTGGGGGGGGGGGGGCGGGGGGGGGGGGGGGGTAATGGCAATGGTGTCCCCGATATTTCCCTAGGATAATTCTCCAACAACAAACATGTTTTTGTTCCATGATCACGAACATTCGAAAGGAGGTCATGTAATATGTTGTAGGCAATTGACAATTAATGTGTGTAATGGATGAAAGATTATACTGGAGAGCTCAAAATGGTACTGCAAAAGGTCGATATATGATTGTCCTTGTGACAGGTGCATTATTTGTCCTCAATTAGATAACTATCGATCGTAAAAAAGATATATGTTCAACATGATTGTGTGGAAGTATTTGAAGCAGAATAAGATTAGTAATATTAACTCAAGTACGCCGCAAACAAGGGACAGAGGGGCAGCTGCCCCATCCCCTGCCTTCGGACCGGGGGGGGGGGAGGGGCAGATAATGCCCTTCCCAGGTTCGTCACTCAATTTTTGCAATGATTTATTCTCGAAATAAAGCTAAAATGCACCCCAAATCCATTCTAGAAGTTTTTTTTTTTAAATTCAATGGAGGAGTTGGGGGAATTTGGGAGGAGGTGCCCCCTCTCGATGGGAGGGGGGGGGGGGCGCCTCCACTCAAACTTCCCCATCTCGGGCCTTCGGCCTTCAAGACATGCATGCTCCGGTATGTCATGACGGGGCTACTAATGCGAGTAAATTCCCTTTTCCGTCTGACCCTCCCTGCCCTGGAGTGCCTCGGGCGCCCCCGTATCTACTGTAGGTACAGGCTCAAAATAAGAATATTTGTCAGCTAGGATCGTACTTCATGTGTTTCCTTGAAGGGACAATGCCGCTACTTTGAAAAAAATATCAACTCTCCGATTTTGCTTGCACGGGAAAGAACATGTGAAAAAACACTGTATTCAAAGTGTAAGACGTCAGAAGGAACGCGAAATTTCTCAACTCTGCAATTTAAGACTTTAATGCAGACGAATTTTCATAAGATATTTATGTATATATAGAGAATATCTAGTGTTTTTGAGTGGATACCGAAAATTATCTCACTTCTGACCGATCCACTCAAAAACTCTAGATTTTCTGTTTATTATATGCTTTTTATAAGAATCTGATAATTCCACTCGTTTCAACATTGAATTGATGCATGAATGTGAACAGCGCATTGAATCATTGAAACGCGGAAGTGATTTGATTGATACCCGGAACAGATAGAGTCTTGCAATCTGATTCAGCTGGCGAGTTTCTAGTCTAAACATGGCCTGAAAGGCCGTAATATAAGTTTGTGGTTTGGTACCTCCTTTGAAAGGACGTACCAAACCAAAAACTTATATTACGGACTTTCAGGCCATGTTTGGACAAGAAGGTTTCATGCATCAATTCTAGGTGAATACGTGCTGAATTATTTGTGGAAATGATCGATATCCACTCAAAAACTCTAGATTTACTTTTCATTATACGTTTTTAGAACAAATTGATCATTTCCAGTGATAATTTGACTCGTCTTCACCTTGAAGTGATGCTTTGAAAGCCGCTACTTTGAGTGATGCCGTGGAAGTGAAAATGTCTATATTTTCACAGTGGAGGATACGATTTCTATCGTTCCCCAGTTTCTTCGATAATCTATCGTTTAGCGTATAATACATTCATTTATTTAATTATGTATTTTTTTTATTTATTAGGTTTAATGACACTTTCGGCAGCCAAGGTCACCTCGTGTCGGACATGTTTACGGATGGAGGAAGCCGGAGTACTCGGAGAGAACCATCGAACAACAGTCAGACTTCCCAATGTACTAACACGTACACAAGCAGGTTTAGCAATGGTTGAAGACAAGTGCTCCATCGACGTGTAGTACGTCTCAGTACACAGCGTCACCGTGCTCTCACAAGGGCAGTCGGGATGAAGTGCCTTGACCAGGAATACAACACAGTTACCCCTAGCGGGGATCAATTTGCATAATATACGACACTGCATTGAGAGAAAAGGAGTAGCCCGAAAGTGATCGGAAGTAAACACGTCAGTGTGAAATAATTTCTGAATACACGCGCAAACAAGTTTACTTCGCTACTTGGATGTCGTGCTGTCCGAATGAAAAAACACCACGAACAACTGTGATTATTTTAGCAATAAGTTGACATCATTAGATCAAAATTGTGTATTACTTTAAATAAAACACAGTTTTGCTTCCAGTAAAATGCACAACACATGTATCGTCAACGATAACCAATGATCGGTTTGAACACACGCAAGGCCTATAAATAGAAGACGTGTTCACAAAATTCACCTTTGTCTTTCCAAGAAAATAAATCACGCCGCCGAATGAAGCAATTTGGACTGTTCCGTTAGTGATGATCAGAATAACTTGATCGGAATCAAAGGCTACTGTATGCCGTTTTGCGGCCTCAGGTTCTATCCCTACACGCTGGCACTCGTGCCATGTCGATTAACCCATTCACACGCGTGTATCGTTCTGTGTATTTATTTCATTCTCCATCTCTGGAGTCAAGAATACAACTAAATTCTCCTGCAATTGAGAAAGCAACTGTGTACATTGGGATACATTCTCGGAGCTGTCTGTTGCTTTCGTTTATTAAAAGTAACAAAACGAAACTCTGCTTTTTTACATCAAATTGATTAGAATCAACTACTTCGCAGATATAATCCGACATTACGTGTACCATCTATCAGTACCAAACCTACAAACATTAAGTAAGAGTCCACTCTTTGTTCAGCGAATGTGTTTTTACAGTAATTTGCAAGTTTTTATTCTTTAACCCTTTACCTAACGCAGACGATATCAAAATTTATTATTTTAAATACAATTTTTTTTTAATTTTTCAAAAAATTTCAACAAAACCATATCATGTGACCCCTCGTTGGAACGAGCTCGACGAGCTCGTTCTAACCAGGGGTCACATGATATGGTTTTGTTGAAATTTTTTGAAAAATAATATTTATTCAACTGCTGAATTTGCATATTACGCGGGCGGATGCGTTAGGTAAAGGGTTAAAGGCCAAAAATAGCAAATCTCACCTCCTAGACTTTAATATTAATGGAAAGGGCTGTATCTATATCAAATGTCACGATTAGACGATAAAGATTCGCTAACATTTCGAAATTTCAATCTTTATAAGAAATTTCCATTCCTGAAGTGTTGAATCTTCTGACAGTTTTGGGAAATTAAGGGGAGATAACTTTCTCGTAATTCTAAAACCTCAACCAACTTGCATATAACGCGGACGGATGCGGCCGATTCGTTAGGTAAAGGGTTAAAGGCCAAAAATAGCAAATCTCACCTCCTAGACTTTAATATTAATGGAAAGGGCTGTATCTATATCAAATGTCACGATTAGACGATAAAGATTCGCTAACATTTCGAAATTTCAATCTTAATAAGAAATTTCCATTCCTTAAGTGTTGAACCTTCTGACAGTTTTGGGAAATTAAGGGGAGATAACTTTCTCGTAAATCCCTTCTAAAAACTCAACCAACATGTCATTAAGATACAATAGACAGATATGGAACAGATAAAAGCAAAAATGAGAAAATGTACTATTTACAATAGATAATTAACAAAAGAAAAAGAAATGTGAACTGAAGAGATTCCGGATGTTTGAAATCACTAACATATTTACAAAAGGCGTAAAAAGCATTAATATAAATTTAATTGGGCAACGTGATACAATTTCCCAACATCCCAGAGATGTGTGGATTCGGGCTGACTGGAGAAAGGAAAATAACGCCGAACGAACAGTGTATTCGCTGAACAAGTTCTGCGACAAACACATTTTGAAAACTTCCAACAATGTTTTTACACAGTGTCTCTTAACCCTTTGAACTCTCATTTCCTGGAATGGTATTGTCTTTGTGTACACTTACTTTGAGATGGGTCAATTCAATATCAATATACAGGGAGGATAAGATAATAACTGCCGTCTGCAGCCGCCAGGCTGCATACGGCAGTTATTATTTTATCATCAATGCCTCGTGTATAGACCTCTTATAATAAGCCAAAAATGGGACGAATTCATTCCTTTAACCGAACATTTCGGTCTTGCCGGTTCTAAGGGTTAATGACGTGTTGTGTCAATGACGGCTGGCTTCCAAACATGCACCACGAAAATTTTAACAGACTAAGATATTGTTTTATTTACATATCCTCTTACACATTTTATAACAATATAAAAATTGGAAAATAAAACAAGGGACCGCTGAGCAGTGTCATCATTATTTGTTGGGGCTTAACGACCCTTTCGACAGCCAGGTTCACCTCGTGTCGGACTGTTTTGCGAGTGGAGGAAACTGGAGTACCCGGAGATAACCACCGAACAGCGGACAGCAACTGTCGGACTCATTAACGTTCCAACTCCGCATAAGAGGTTTAGCACGAGTTGAAGATAAGTCCACCATCGGTGGGAAGTGCGCCTTAGTACACAGCGACACCGTGCTGCCACATGGACAATCGCGATTACGTGCCTTGCCCAAGGACCAGGTTTCATCATCAATTGGCCGCTTAATACAATGTGGCAAAATGGATGTCACACAGTTCAAATTATATTATTTATTATTATTTATTTATTGGTGTTCAAGGTCACATATTTCTGCACAATGGCTAACCATGACCGTGACAGTTTTACGGGTGGAGGAAGCCGGAGTACCCGGAGAGATCCACCGAGCAACGGCGAGCAACTGTCAGCTCCCCAACATACAAACCCCACACAAGCAGGGTTAGCATTGGTTGAAGACAGGTGCACCATCGACGTGCAGTACGCCTTAGTACACAACGTCACCGTGCTCCCACGTGGGCAATGGGGGTGAAGTGTCTTGCCCAAGGACACAACGCGGTTGCCGCAGGTGGGATTCGAACCGAGGACCTCTCGGCACACATTTCAAATGCATCACTTTTTATTAGAAGAGCAAAAACTGGGGAATCACTTATCATTTCATTTTCAAGGTTTTGCACGACAAGCAAAACTCCCCAAAAATCCAAGATGGCTGCCAGGGCGGCAGTACTGAAACTGCCTGAATATCGATTTTCAGGTTGTTGGACGAACGCAAAAAAAAAAAAAAATACCCAAAACTATCAAGATGGCTGACATGGTGGCCATGCTGAAAACGCCAGAACGCATCACTGACGGGATCAGTCCTACCCTTGAAAATCAGTTGGTTTAAAAATTAGCCCAAATCAACTGAGTTGAGTGAATATGAGCTAGGGGCCTGCGAACGGTTCGAGATGAGATTCGGCTCAAAACCGTGGCGATGACTCGATTCGGTTCGAAACCAATCACTGAGGTTCGACATTTTCGAAATGAAGTCCATTTCTATTTGAAAGACGTGTATATCCGTCATATTCGACATGAATAACGTAAACTGTTAACCCGCTGAGTATTTCCAAAATAGTTTTCATCAAATCTAGTCTTGGCTGCTTCACAGCAGCCATGACTAGATTTCATAAAAAAATCAACTAAATTTAACTCAAGTCAACATTGGTTAAATAAATCCATGCCATTTAGAGTGGGAAATGTGAATGAATGAGCCTAAATTATACTTACATCACTGGCAAGAGAAATCGTAGCCGGGGTAGGCATATCTGCCAGCAGCGTGCAAGAAGCTAATACGTTCGAAATACTCACCGCTTTCATGATAGAAAATAACGTTCACGTAATTGCTTGCCACTTCCGTCCTGCACGGATCCACGGGGCTCCAACGTAGAACTTTCTATCGTCCAAAGCAACAGATTACATAGAAATTTCACCATTTTCACAGTTTTAATCACGATTCCAGCAGTTTTGGACTCGTTTAATTTATAACGCCACGCTTATGCTAGAGTACGTCAACCTATCACAGTATCACTCTACTCACTGACTGATACCAAGATTCGAGATTCGATTCGATTCGAAAGCTTAGCAGAGATTCGATTCGAGATTCAATTCAAACCGATATCGGAGGTTCCCAGGTCCCTAATATGAGCCCAATTGCATTGGGTTGATTTGGGTTCATTTTTAACCCAATTGATTTTAGAGTGCATAGTGAAAAGTAATGTACTAGAAAAATAGGATCCACTGGCCATTCGTTTTTCAAATTATTAGTCGGACAAGCAAAAATTACAAACTAGAACTATCACCGAGGGTGATTAATACCCACACTTCCGACTTACTAGAATGCAACTCTGAATGTCGAGTTTGAAAAACCAATTCAGAAATGTTGGAAGAGTTGCGTGCCTAAAATTCCACACCAGAATCACTAGCACTATTAAACAAGTGTCAGGATTTCAGATGTGAACGGCGCCTAAAAATCGGTAACGTGGTTTAAGAAGCACGGAACCCGGTGGTACGGAAATTTAGGTACCATTCTAGAGAAGTTTTGGGAAGCTTCTTGAAGTTTTAGCGAATTTACAGAATTTTATTTATTACTTTCCAAAGTGTGATTTACTGGGATTTCCGGGTTTGAATATAAACGATAACTTCAATATTGACGATTTTTGAGAATAGCGCTGATCGGTTTGGGCCGTTATGTTAAGTAAAGGGTAAAATAATATAATTATCGTTAATAATGAAAAGTAATAAACAGAGTAATCGCTTGACTGGACTGGTTACGTGAAATAATTCATTCGAGACGAGGGACTATATTGTAAAACACTCGTGCGCAGTCGCGCACTCGTGTTTGTTCAACATCTCTCACCTCTCATGAAAACTAAAGTGTGACTGACAGACTGACTGGCAGACTGACGGATGGATAGAGTGCAAATGAAACTTGATCTGTAAGTCATCGTTCTATAGTAGGTTACCAAAATGAAATCATTCCGTTGAAGCGTTTCCAAAAAAAAGTTCGGAAAACTGATATTTTGGCGCTTTTCCATATTTCCAAGTGCCATAACTCACACAAGAATAATGCAATCAGCATGAAACTCAAACTTGATCTGCAAGTCGTCGTTCTATAGAAGGTTACCAAAAAGCCGTTAGGGGACTAATAATGTAGAAAGAATAATCCCCTCTGAAAAATTGAACCGGAAAGATGAATACGTCCATAAATAAAGTTACAAGTGGTTATGTTATGTTGTCTGGAAATTCCTCCGTTAATTTTGTGGAGCACCCTGTGTGAACCCCACATCATCAGAATCATCTCAGGCACTTGTCGTGTGGACTGATGTTGCAGTTCGCGTCTTACACCCGTTTTATTCCCGTAGACGCACGATTCACTGCGCTTTATAGTCACCCCACCGTTGATTTTTCTGAGGACCCCCGATTGATTCATTGCGGGGGTTCTTTATACAGTTAATGAAGTACACTATATACAAGGAGGGAATCGGGGAAGTTTGTCGAGCTGCAGCTCTTTTGCCACAGTATGGCTCTGCAACGCGCACAGTAATTACTGCACACGGGACAGCCATTTACGTTCTCACCCGATAGGTGGAGCATACATAGCACCATCCCCGAACATGGCACTATGGAAGAGCAGTGTGGTTTTGAATGCGCGCCGGCATTGCATAACGTTACGTTCCCTCGACTGGGGTTAGAAATCGCAACCCTTGGGCTCCAAGCGCAACGCGTTACGCTCTGGGCTAACGGTTAAAAATGGTTTGAAATGCACAGAATCAAGTGAAAATGAAAACACGTTCGAACCATACAACCTGCAATTCGTGCTGGCCGACAACAAGAATAATTACAACTCGCAACCTGAAACATTTCGAGAATATTTGTGTGACATAAAGCCGGACACCATCTTTGAACGTTCTTCAACAGAGTGACCTGATAAATCGGCCTTCTTCATTATTTTCACATGAATGCAAGGAAGGAGATCACCGCCCAATGGAGCCAGTCAGACATTTATGTGCCCTTCGCCTGAGGCTCTGGGTGCATGGAATTCTACATGGCACATGTGGATGTGTGCCTCGCCGAATACCTATACTCTAAAATCAGTTGGGTTAAAAATCAACCCAAAATCAACTGGTTTGAGTGAATATGAACCCAATTAGGTTCATATTCATTCAGCCCAATTGATTTGGGTTGATTTTAACCCAACAGATTTCAAAGTGTAATAATGTCACTCAAGGGCCTGACAATATTAACACGATTCAACATCCTTGCATATACATTTTCTGTTTCCATGTAACGAGCGACTAATCGGTTACTGAATGCTTATAACTGGACGGTCAACCGGTTAAATATTCCTTAACCGCCTCGGTACTGGGAAGCGTGAGTTCAATCTGCAACATGACTCCTCTCTAATAACATGTCTCAACTAGGCGGTTGAAACAACTGAAAGTATATTCCAATAGCAAACACTTGTCGGTGATGTGAGAAATTCCATAGTTTGCATAGCAAACACCTTGCCTTCCTTGTTATGCAAAGAAATTAACAGACTCAGCCAATTGTCAACAATAGAAAAAACTCTCCTGGACAAAATATGACAGTTATCTGGTGTCTGACTTTCACATAATCCATAAATATTCAGACAGCAGCTTCAGCTTTACATACATGTATCAGCGTAAATCCCACATCATGCCCAATTGTGTCTACGAACAGGATCATATCCATCATCTGAGATACGTGTGTGTGGAAGTGGTGGTGGTGGTGTGTGTGTGTGTGGGGGGGGGGGGGGGGGGGGAGTAACGCATGTTTGCCAGTCCTGACATGAATTTGTCGGTCATTCTTACGTACATGTACACATATATATATACCTCTCAGCGGTCTATGTACACAAGGCGTCTACTGTCACGACAATTAGTATCCACCATAGGCGTCGATAAGGTGCTTTAAAGGATGTGTGTCGCTCCTCCTCCCACACACCCCGTTCTTTCCAGTCGGGACATTTTTGACATTTTGGAATCTAAGCTATCAATTCCCTCGTGCTAGTAGTCGTGCACATCTTAAAAGACGAGATTTGATACTTATTTATTCGTCTATTTATTTATTTATTTATTTATTTTATTGGAGTTTTAACGATACATTCGACAGCCTGGGTCACTTCGTGCCGGACAGTTTTACGGATGGAGGAAGACGGTGTAACCGGAAAGAACCACAGCGCAACGGTGTGCAACTGCCAGACTCCCCAACGTACTACCTCCACACATGCAGTGATAGCATTGGTTGAAGACAAGTGTCCCACGTGCATTACCCCTGTAGTGCACAGCGCCACCGTGCCCCCCCCCCCCCCAACGCAGGCAATTGGGATGAAGTGTCTAGTCCAAGGACATACGCAGTTGCCCCTGGCGGCGGTCGAACCGTCGACATTTCGGTTCGAAGTCCAATACCTTAACAACTGAGCCACCGCACTCCCCGATATTTGATAGTTGGACATATGTCACACACACAGTTGGTCATATAAAGGAAGGTCTGTACTACCCGATTAGGGCTGCTAGTGGCCCAACATGACCAACCTGGAGTACCCGTACGATGCGGATTAATTAAATAAGACATTTTATCCCACAAATGGCCGTTTATTTGAACAATAAAGGCCTTGGATAATTTTTTGCTTTGTTCACCTAGTAGGGTGATAAATTTTCCCAGTAGGTTTAACACTGAAAGAATTTATTCCCCTAGTAGCGACGGACTTGTTGACCTCTGGTCTCTACCACATTTGTCTAGCATAATTAATAGTTCGATTGTTGATTTCTTTAAATCTTTTTGAAAGTATTACACAATGCCAGTAGAAAACACCACCCACTGCTCATATAATAAAGTATTTTTGTAAGTTTAGCTCAAGTTTGTAGAGGAATTATTTTTAGACAGAAATGTATTACTGCGCCTTGTTTATTTTTGCCAATTTTGCTGGTCGATCGAATTGGACCAATGTGCTCCTCACTTCTCGCCGTGTTTTGTAGCGAATTATAGCAGGATTTTGCCGCGACTGCCCTATAGATGATTTATGGGATAAACAAAATAAACGTATAGTGTTTTCAAGTAAAAAAAATATTCTACTCGTAGAATTAAGAATGAAACCGACTCGCCAGAGGCTCGTCGGTTTCATTCTTAATCCTACAAACAGAATAATTTTTTTACTTGAAAACACTATACGTTTATTCTATATGTATCACTGCTACAACATGTATATTTTATTTATTACCAGTAAATTCCCAAGAAGTATTCAGTTTTTTAACCTTAATCCCAAGTTACTAGTGTTCCGATTACATCATCAAGGCATGCCTTCGAAGAAGGCATGCCTTGATGATATAATTGGAATATTATAGTCAGTGTGGACTTGAGACATCACAGTGGGGCAAATCAAGTTTACACCCCGTGCACGCGCCCCGGGTCAGGTAACTACTATAGAAGAAAATGGCCCGGTGAAAGGTGTGGTGATAGACTGCCATGGCCTTTTCTGATTGCAGTATTTCTGAATGTCGTGCCCAATTTCTGGAACTGGTATGACTCACATTTGGCACATAATTAAACTATGACCATTTTATGCATATACTCGGATGTCTCTAAACATGCAAACTTTCGGGCAATAAAGTACATGGTTCAACTACTGCACGTCGACATAGAGAATTCTTGGAGTATGGCATGCCCCCTCCAACCCAGCCATTATACACACGCTCACTCTAGTTTTAAGCTCTTGACTGGCAGTAGTAATCTGACATTCATATAATTCTCAATTTTTTATTGTGATTTAACGACACTTTCGACAGGCATGGTCACCCGTGTCGGACAGCAGTTTTACGGATGGATGAAGATGTGGTACGCAGATAGAACTACCAAGCACATGCGAGCAACTGTCAGACTCTCTAACGTACTAACGCAGCACAAGCAGGGTTATCATTGGTGGAAGACAAGTTCACCATCGACGTGCAATACGTTTTAGTGCATAGCGGAGGCGCCACCGTTCTCCCACGTGGGCAATCAGGATTAAGTGCCATGCCTTTGGACAGAACGCTGTTACCCCATGCGAGGATCGAACGTGGACCTTTCGATTCGAAATCGAATGCCGTAACCACTGAGCCACCGCGCTCCCAAATCCTAAAAAATCAGATAACAGTTTCAACAGAACACCCATGGGTCAATTACACATCAGACCCAATTGTGCCTATGGGTAGGAAACCAATGCACTAAAAACATTACATTTCTCTTTTCCAGAATCCTATTTTCCACTGGTAAATATAAACGACAGAAGTTAAAATCAATAGTTCCTGAAAAGAAGGAGTAATTTAACTTCCGGTTACTGACACTAAAGTTACATCCGTTAGTAATTTAATTCTAAGTTCACAATCTGGAATGCAAAAATAGAAATTCACGACATCCTGAAAAAAAAAATCCAATCACTCAATAATGAAAAGAACGGCTATGTTATGGGAAGCCAAAAATACATGACACAAATTAGGCCTCATCTGTCATTACACTCTTTTTTCTAGATGCTAAGTTCAAACAGACACAGTCACAGCACAAGGTATCACAAAACTAAATATTTCCCCATAGTAGAGCTGGGAGGTTTTGATTTTTCAGATTCGGTTTCGGTACGGTTTCAGGAAAAAAACCTCGGTTTCGGTTCGGTTTTTCTATGTGCTAAGAACAGATAATAAATAATCTTCAGCCTCCTTAACTTGGAAAAATCCGGAATAGTTTTACGACACCACTCATTTCAAAGGTCCGCGGTATTCAAAACTGAATACCGGTATCGGTATTCTAAAAAATACCGCGGTATACCGGTATATCGAAAACTGTTCAGATATCTGAACATAAGTACCACAATGGAGACTTGAGGCATCACAGTCGGAACGAATCAGCATGCCTTGATGATGCGGTTTGAAACACCTTCACCCAACGCAGACGACATATCAAAATTTATTATTTTAATTAGTAGTTCATCAGATTTTTCCCCAAACTGTCCTCAAATCATTATCATGTGACCGCTCATTGGAACGAGCTCAGTGAGCTCGTTCCAATGAGGGGGCACATGATATAGTTTTGTTTTGAAAATTATTTTTTGAACTGCTGAATTTGTATATTACGCGGGCACATGCGGGCGATTCCCTGAGTAAAGGGATAATATTATTCATTCGGGCCTACAGTTAAAACTCGAGACATCTTGAAAATTAAATTGTGGGTACATAAATAATGACGATAAACCGATATTTTTGTAATTACGCCGGTATTCAATCGATATTGGTTTGAATACCGGTATATATCGGTTTACCGATATACCGTGCAGCCCTAGGTCCGGTCTGTAGAGAGTTCAGCCTAACTTCTAGGGAATGAGTTGCTATTCAGACAGAAAAAAACATAAATCGCGGTAACAAATAAATAAGGTTCATCAAAACTGTGATGTGTTCTCATTGTCACATTTTCTCCTTACTGACTCGGCCGGTAGACGGTCAATAAGGGAGAAAATATGACAATGAGAACATGACGTATTTGCCCCTTTGCCGGATAGACTGAGTGACGAGACTCCATTGTGGTCGCCAGTGGAGTTTCCTCCCAGTAAGATAGTTTGATCGGTTTGTGCACAAACACAGTAAAACCGTTCGGGGTCTTGCGGTTCGGTTTTCCGGCTTGCCCTATCCCATAGGCGACCACTATAACAATTATGTGAAAACATATGATAGCATTACTTAAAACTAGGCATTATCTTGAGTCATCCTACCAAATTACAATGAAATCCCTTCATAAATACGACCTGTAGATTGTGCTAAAGGTTTTCGGACTTCGGATCCCTGTAGCCGTGACAGTTGACAAATCGTGACCAAAAGGGGACGTTCTCGTCTAGACATTATATGGAGTCAACCTACCATGTTACAATGAAATCCGTCAATAAATACGACCTGTAGACTTTGCTAAAGCTTTTGTTGTGCAAGGTACAACGAAAACCCTCCACAAATACGACCTGTAGACTGTGCTCAAGGTTTTCGGGGTTTGGGCTCGGGAAGCCATCAAGGCTGAATGATCGCGACCAAAGGGGGACGTTGTCATCTAGACATTATATGGAGTCATCCTACCAAGCTACATTGAAAGCTCTTCATAAATATGACCTACAGACTGTGTTAAAGGTTTTCGGGCTTCGGGCTCCTGTAGACGTCACGGTTAACCAATCGCGACCAAAATGGGACGTTCTCATCTAGACATTATATGGAGCCAACCTACCACGTACCTCATTAAATACGATCTGTAGACTGTGCTAAAGGTTTTCGGGTTTTGGGCTTGGGCTGTCGTCACGGCTGACAGATCGCGACCAAAATGGGGAGGTTCTCATCTAGACATCATGTGGAGTCATCATACAAAGTTACAATGAAATCCCTCCATATTAAATATGACCTGTAGACTGTGCTAAAAGTTTTTGGGTTTCGGGCTTGGGCAGCCGTCACGGTTGACAGATCATGACCAAAAGGGGACGTTCTCATCTAGATATTATACAGAGGCATCCTACCAAGTTACAATTAAATCCCTTCATAAATACGGCCTGTAGACTGTGCTAAATGTTTTCGGGCTTTGGGCTCGGGCAGCCATCACGGTTGACCGATCGCGACCAAAAGGTGAAGTTCTCTTCTAAGCATGACCTCAAACCTGCATATGGAATTTCGTGATGATCGGACGAGAACTACGGGGTGTGTCCTGTGCTGAAGAAAATGACTCACAGACTAACAGACTTCCTCACGCGTGATGGCAATAGCTTATCTTGACGTTGTCAAGTTAAGCTAATTAGATATTCAAATACCTACATTAAGTACAGACATTCACACTCTGGTCATAGAACGGGGAGTCATGCAACAAAAAGCGAAAAATTTCAATTGGAAGTGAAGTACCGTCATTCAACCTATTTTTTTCTGGGAATTTCCAACAAAAATACACAAATAGTTAACTGCAATTTTAGGCCCAGAAAATACTCAGAGCATCTCCTTTTTCTTGTAGAGTATTCAACATTCATGCAAAAAACTTAATAAAATGCTTTAACAGTTTTCTCAAGCAATAAGTTTTTTTCTGGGCGTCTTATTTTAGAATATTGCATCATATCCGAACATTTCAAGGCAGATAACTCTCAGCCAAATATTTAGTATAGTTTAACTCTCAACCATGTATTTTGAACAGTGATACCACAAGTCTTAGCCGATATCTGGCCCAAGAGAGTGTAGTGACGTTTACATCCTAGTGCGAACAAACATACACCCATTTTTCCAATTTTTTTTTTATGACATTTGTGGGATATTTGATGAATCCTGTTCACCAGTTAATATGAATGTACATCGACTCAATCACCTACTGTTTGTCGATGACCCCATACTGTTATCAGAGTCTGTCTCCAACCGGATTGAATAAATGTGTTCAGAACTTAGAACACTATGCGGTTCAAAACAAACTTTGTGTCAATATTAATAAAACAAAATGCAGGATTTTCAAAAATAGAAAAGATAAAAAAAGATCCGACGTTTTGTATTGGAACAGCGAAATTTGATATCGTAGATCAATATAAATACTTAGGTCTTGATTTCACATACAATGGAAAAACAAAACAAGTTCAAGAGAATTTAAGTACAAAATGATCGAACGCAATGTTTTTCCCTATAAATTCTCTCAAAAAGTCACTTGACTTAACTCTTGATGTGAAATGTAAACTTTTTGATAAATTGATTAAACCTATTTTATTATATGGTTGCGAGATATGATCCCCTCACCTTAATACTCCTTTTGCGGACACCACAGCCTGTGAACAAGTCCACTTGACAATTTGGAAACAAATATTAATATTAAATAGAAAAGCATCTAATCATGTAGCATGGGGCGAGTTGGGTAGATATCCTGTTGTGAATGATGCCATATTACATCTCTATAAATATACTACTCAAAGTTTGCTAAGCACCAAGTATATCCAACTACCAGTTTTACGTTTTATTTGAAATATTGTAATGAAAAGTGTATATATTTTTTATTTAATTATATCCTTAACTGGTAGAGTGCTGGAAGCCCATATTTGGGCTTTATTCTGAAGTGCAGGTACTGCAACTTTAAAGCATCAGCTTCAGTGGCTGTGCTTCATGTTATCTTTAAAGTGATATTTTTAAGTCTAATAAGATTTGCCTTGTTACAATTTATAGGAGAGTGCCTGCAGGCACTCTCCTATAAATTGTAACAAGGCAAAAGACATGTGAACAAATTTTGGCGACAAAAAATAATTTAGCACTCTACCAGTTAATGATTTAAGTACAGAAATTAAGATTTTATTTGTGTTTGACATTATGTTTTAGCTTTTGAATACAATAACCATGGAAAATGGATATTACTGGTAAAAGAGGAAATTTTTCAATATGCCAACAAGTGATGCAGCGAACTGGTATGGCTTCAATATCGAGTATGAGACCAATTACTGTTGTTAATTACAGCTTGGCAAAGCCTTCTCATGCTCCCAATCAGGTTCCTGGAGGTCCTTTGTGGGATGTTGTTCCATTCGTGGACCAGCATGGCACCAAACTCCTGGACACTTCTTGGCTGGACTGGGAGGGCTGAAATTGCAAGCTGCAACTCATTCCAAACCTGTTCGATTGGATTGAGGTCAGGGGATCTTGCTGGCCAGTCCATGCGCTCAATCCACTCCCTCTGTCGGTACTCACCGACAGCATGGGCAACATGAGGACGGGCATTATCGTCCATCAGAATGAATCTATCACCCACTGCACCTGCATATAATCTGACGTGGACATCCAGGATCTCATCAATATACCGTTGTGCAGCCAATGTACCACGTTCAAGGACACAGAGCTCTGTACGTCCATCCCAGCTGATGGCGCCCCAGACCATGATTGACCCTCCACCATAGCGGTCATGCCCAGCAATGTTGGCTGCATGGAATCGCTCTCCTGGTCTTATCCATACCTTAGAACGCCTATATGTGTGGTTTAGGCAGTACCTTGACTCATCTGTAAAAAGGACAGGTCGCCAATCTTCTCTGGTCCATCCAACATGGTCCATGGCTCATTCATATCGTGCCTGGCGGTGGTTCTGGGACAGCGGAATACGAATACATGGTTTTCTCGATCGGAGACCACCTTCGTGCAACCTTGCCCTGATAGTCTGCGTCGAAACATTTACCCCGGATGCATTCTGAAGGTCACTGCGAAGCTGGGTTGCTGTGGCAAAGCGGTTCCTATGGGCATGAATGATCAAAAACCGGTCTTCAGCTGCAGATGTTGCCCTGTGTCTGCCACCACCATGCCGTCTTACTGGTGTGCCATACTGCTGAAATCTTGCCCAGCCTCTGGTGATCACCGTATGGTGGACACCAAGGGCTTCACCAACCTGACGATGGGTAGCCATTTGCTCCACCATCCCTACAGCCCGTCACATTTCTGCTTCAGACAAATGTCTTCTTACATTTGCATTTGCCATATCCAATCATTAAATCACAAAGGTTTGTGCTGAAATGAAGACTGAATACCCTACACATGTCATGTACCTGTAGACAGTACACGAAGACATCATGAAAATCAAGGGGTACATGCTTTCCATGAATGTCACGAAAAGTCTGCATGTCAAGCGAGCTAATGCAAACAATGGGGGACCATCTCAATACAAACCTCAATCATATCCACCAAAAATATCACAAATATGTTACAAGCAAATTCCACAATGATGTGTCAAATATATGGTGCTTAGAAAACTTTGAGCAGTATATGTCGTTAAATTATCCCAAATTGCTGGCGATAACATACTCTCCAACTCATTCAAGGAGTCGCTCAAATATAAACTGCCGAAAACTTGGATAACTCAGTTATCTCGTTACAATATCAAAGTTTCCGATGCTAATAAGTTAACCAATAGTAATGGAAAATTACTGAAACATGTACTAGAATCTCAGCATATAGAAAGATTTACTAAAGACATGCTTAAAGATGACAAAATGAAAGGCAGTAATACGTTACGAACGTATTGATTAGTTAAAAATGAATAAAGCTTGAACCTTATCTCGACAGGCCCGTGAACTGTTCACTTGACCTGGGGTTTGTAACCATAATTTAGAAATAGAAAAGGGTAAACATAAACAACCCCCAACACCACTAAATGATAGGTGTTGCCAGGTGTGCGATATCGGTGAAATAGAGAGCGAAAAACATTTTGTTATGAATTGTGAGGCATATGTCGAAATTAGGGAAATGTTGTATACCAAATGTGAAAGCATTCTGACAATTGAATCTGAAGAAGAAGATTTTTGAAGAAATTCCCTCATATTGTACTAAGTTAAATTTCATGTTCCCATATGGAGCCCAAATATTAACCTAGGCACTCGAATTGAAAAACCTGGAATCTGACCCCCCCCCCCCCCCTCCCCGCCCCCTAGAGATGTTGTATACCAAATATAAAAGCATTCCCACTGGTGGATCTGAAGAAGAAGATGTTTAAAGAAATTTCCTCATATTGCACTAAGTAAAAATTTGAGCTACCATAGTGAGCCCAAATATATACCTAGGGATCTGATTTGAACAAAGTGGAATCTGACCCCCATAGAAATGTTGCGTACCAAATATCAAAGCATTCTGACTGATGGATCTGAAGAAGAAGATTTTTTTAAATTACCCTCCATATTGAACAAAGATAAAATTTGGGCTTCCGTTGGAAGCCCAAATATTAACCTACGGACTTGGTCTAAACTCTGACCCTCATAACAATGATGTATACCAAATATTAAAAGATTCTGACTGGTGGTTCTGAAGAAGAAGATTTGTAAAGAATATTCCCCATATTATCCTATGTTAAAACTTCGGGCTCCTGTAGAGAGCCCAAATATGAACCAATGAGCTTTATTTCAACAAACTTTTATCTGAACCCCCCCCCCCCCGACCCCCCCCCCCCCCCCCCCCCCCCCCCCCCCCTATGAATGCTGTATACCAAATATCAAAAGATTCTGATGATTGGTTCTGGAGAAAAGATTTTTTTAAATTTTTGCAAATATGCTGACTCAGCATTTTTTCGATGCCCATTACAGAACACCCTAACATAACCGATTGCAATTTGTTTTTACCACTCAATTCTACTGGTCATAAGGATACTTCATACCAAATAAAAGCTCTCTGTTCCGTGGGGTTTGGGAAATATGGGCGTTTGAAAATATTTCTATTTTTAGCTCCCAGGGTTCCCATGGGGATGCGGGAATTTTTTTTTGCAAGAGTCAAGTACTTATGACCCAATACTACCACAAACCAAATTTGGTTCATACCGGACCATCGGTTCAGAAAATAGAAATTTTGGGCGGGGCCAAAAATCTTACCCCTCCTATTACAAAGCCAAATATTACTTCACAAACTTCGTTTGAACAAACTTGATTCTACACCTCATATGGAAGCTCCATAGCAAATATCAAGTCATTGTACACACTGGTTCTTGAGAAGAAGATTTTAAAAATATTTTGGAGCATTTTCCCCCACTCCCTCCCTATGGGGCTGGGCATGCTGAGTTGAACAAAAATGAAATACCCCTTTGGGACCATCACTCACACAAACTTTCACTTGAATTGGCCCAGTGGCTTTGGAGGAGAAGACCAAGACATGGTGTTGACGGACGACGGACGATGGACGACGGACGGAGAGCGATGAGATTAGCTCAGCTTGACTTTGTCAAGATGAGCTAAAAACTGTGATAATAAATCGATTAATATTAATTCCAACATTATGTGGTCATCCTTCTGTTAGCGAGATCACCTTGTTAAGGACAAAAGTCATTATATTATACATCATGTTTATTGTGTCTTCTTATTTGTTATGTTCGTATTGTGCAACTGCCATTATGGTGTAACGCATAAAACTATTGAAAAATACACCTGTATCCGTTTTAGAAAAATGTGGGCAATCAGAAACATAAATACCCTTCCACCTTACTTACCCGAAAACAACACAAGGTTATTAATTGAGAGTCAAGGACTCATATCTGTTCAAAAACTGTCGGACCGTGATCTAGTTACGCTGTCCAGTGCGTGGAGTGTGTTTTATCACAAAATCACCCGCAGAGTGGAGATTCCACCCCCAAGCAATAATTTCACATTTGTTGCAAAGCATAACTAGCACAGGCAAAGTTTCATCCAATGGACCTCCGGGTTAAACCCGGAGGTCCATTGGCTGAAACATTGCTTGTGTTTTTGTCGATATGTACACAATTTGAAAGTTATAGCTTGGGTGATAACACCACTCATTGGGTGATTTAGTTACAATCCACTTTCCACGTACTAAATATCAATCAAACTGTTTAGCCTTTGAAGCGAGAGACCGCTTTACCGGCTCAGCAACACGATAACGTCACAGTTTCATGAAGTGGGATGTCTGCTAAGTGAATGTTTGGGGAAGACCCATCAATATTTTCAACGTGCCGCCCTTAGACAGCACGTTGAACATATTAAGTGCTCTACCCCCAAATAATGAATATGGACTCTTCCAATTGCTGCCATTGAACTGTCATGGAAGACACTAACAGGGCACAAAGGGTTAACGGACACAAAGTCTGATCAACATCCACTTTGAACAAAACGAGAAGAGAAAAGGTAACCCGTTTCCTAAGAAACGAGCACACGCCAATTACAAAAAAAATCCTGAATAGTTTTCATTTTTATTACACGCCTGTACTATGAAACCCCCATCTACAGCAATACTGAACCATGCGGAAATCGTTGACGGACTACTTTTTTTTACAAAGAAGCGATTTCACTGGAGTTTTTTACAAATTGTGCACCGCAATTACAATTTGACTCGCTTGCGTTAGCTAAAAATCGTCCGCTGAGTTCCACTGTGTTCTATGTGCCAGTAGACACAAAGAACACATTGGAACTCAGGGAACGAAATAGAAACACGGGTTCCCCTCGCAAATTTGGTTGGCGATAAAATGTGTTCTTTTTGTTGAAAGTTGTCAAATGAATTGCAGTGTCCTTCTAATAATTGTTTTGTATATATGCGGAACGTGTAATAAACACAGAACGCCACGCCTGAGGCCTGTCGTTTTATCATTCCGCACTGGCACTCGTGTCATATCGATTATTATTATTTATTGGTGTTTAAGGTTAAATATTTCTGCAAAATGGCTAATCATGACCACGACAGTTTTACGGGTGGAGGAAGCCGGAGTACCCGGAGAGAATCACCGAGCAACGGAGAGCAACTGTCAGCTCCCCAACATACTAACTCCACACAAGTAGAGTTAGCATTGGCTGAAGACAAGTGCACCAACGACGTGCAGTACGCCGTAGCCTGTCCCTCTACCTACTGAGCCACAGCGCCCCCTACGTCATATCGATTAACCCATTCACACGCGCGTGTCGTTCTGTGTTTTTGCTTCACAAAACTTGACAAAGCGTACTCCTTCTCCTTGGAACGATCGCGGTGAGCTCGTTCCAATGAGGGATTACAAGCTATGTTTTAGAGGCCAACATTCAGTCCCCTCAAGTGTGATAAGTTTGTCAATTCCCACCTCACCCCCAAAAAGGGAACAACGGGAAACAACTCTGGAAGACGTCACCCATGAAGTTGATTTGTAAACCACTTCGAGATCCTCTCAGCAAAAAGTAATGAATAAATTGAAAAATGATCCAATGAACGGTTCTTCTAGCAGTTTGATGACAAGTGTGGAGGGACAGACATTCGTCCCGGTTATTACAAAGGTGAGCGTAAAACCCGATAGATAGTCGGAAAGTCGGACAGAGGTCATCCCTATACACCCATCAACTAGGTGGCGGCGGGAGGAGGGGGGGTCAACAAGTACTTTTTTAATAAACTTTTCCGTTAATTTGAAACGTTTTTGCTTCGTTCCTAATAGGGCCAGCAAAGCATTGAAAAGAAGTATCGTGGACTCTGTTGAAGAAGAATAAATTTATAAATAAATATTTTCGGACAGTGTCTGTGTGCATGATGCTGTGACCACAGTGAACAGGCACGGCCTGCTTCACTTCCCGGGGTTCCCTCGGGGTGAAGGATTAACTCTTAACCCTGAACCCCAGAATGGTCTCGTCCTGAAGATTCAAATTTTAGGGAAAATGTTGCTAATTAATTATACATTCACGGGAAGGTTCGGAAATAATTTAATCCTACAGCCCTACAGTTAAAACTAGAAGTCATGTCATGAAATGCGCACAAACAGCACGTCGATCTGCGCGTTAATCTACGCATTATGACGATAGTAAGGCTATCAAATTATGCACATATGGCCTGTACATAAGCAATGTTTCAGGCAATGGACCTCCGGGTAACCCGGAGGTCCACTGGCAGAAACATTGCCTGTGTTTGCTATGAGTAACCAGGAGAACCTGTCGTGCCTTGGATGCCATTCGATATGGCATTTGCGTGCAACTCCTACGCACAATTAAGCCTAGATAAGCGCACAGTTCGTGACAGGACTTCTAGTTTTAACAGTAAACTGAACCTCCATCCCGATTCGTTGTGTATTGTGTCAAAACTGTATGCATAACGCCCTGAAAGGGTTAACTGACAATCTGATGCGTAATATACTTTCTTGGTTCAGTACTTCTTTAGTCCAAAATACTTTTTCTAAACTTACAATAACACGTGATCAACATCTCAAGGATATTTATTTTCGAATTTTGAGTGTCCATTGACTTTCTGAATTTAGACAAATCTTACCGTGGTGCACCAATATTCTTTTCACGACATGTCAAGCAAATATCGAGTGATAACCTCAGAGAGAGGGTACATCCAACCCCGGATTTCTTCTCCATTTCTATTGTGAAATGTAAACATTAAAACGCACTGGCAGATTTATTT
This sequence comes from Pictodentalium vernedei, assembly GCA_031216915.1. Classification (NCBI taxonomy): domain Eukaryota; kingdom Metazoa; phylum Mollusca; class Scaphopoda; order Dentaliida; family Dentaliidae; genus Pictodentalium; species Pictodentalium vernedei. The sequence goes on from CM062295.1 coordinate 625,555,211, forward strand.
ATTTATTAAGGCTTAACGACTCTTTAAAAGCCAAGGTCACATCGTGTCGGTGACAGTATTACGGGTGGAGGAAGCCGAAGTACTCGGAGAGAACCACCGAGCAACGTCGAGCAGCTGCCAGCTCGCCAACATCGTAACTCCGCACTGCAGCACAGGCGGGGTTAGATTGGTTGAAGACATGCGAAACATCGTCGTGCGGTGCGTCCTGGTACACGCATCACCGTGCCTCCATATGGACAATCAGGGTTAAGTGCCTTGCCCAAGGACACAACGAAAAAGTCCGAATCGATCGCTCAGGCGGTCACCCATCCAAGGACTAACCAGGCTCGACGTTGCTTAAATTCGGTGATGTGACGAGAATCGGTTACCGCAACGCCACCGTGCCCCCTCACAGGCAGGTAAGTTTTTCTCTGATCGCACCAGTGGTGGCGCGAGAGTTTCCTCGACGCCGAGGATGGGATATTCCCCGACAAGCACACAACAAAGAAGGCAGTTTCCCCGACGTCGGGTGTAAACCACCCCCCCCCCCCCCCCCCCACACACACACTATCCTGCAACGTTACTACATGACAAACTCATCCCGTTTACATGCCTTAGAAATTGTTTTGACTCGCCAGAATCGGTTATGTTTTTCGCAAACCCTAGCTGCGAAAATAAATTTTTCAGTAATTGAATGATTTACTATTTGGAGTACTATTATACCATAGTGAGTGCAACCAGCACATACTCCACAGTAAAAAACAAACCCCAAATTGATATAATTACTATAGTTTAATCCTTAAGGACCTACAAATAGTTCCAATTTTGGTGAGTTTCTTGTCTCACATGCGCACGTTGAAAACAAGGTAAAATGCACTTTCTTTTAATGGCGTGGCTGATGGAAGTTACAGTACCTTGGCAGCGGTTTCTAGTGAAGTGTTGGCTGCCTGTATAGGCAGCCAACACTACACTAAACACCATTGCTAGGTCAAAGTGTTACTTTATTATGAGGGAGAAAAAATAAGCAGAATTCTGCAGGCCATTAAGGACACTTTCAGACGCTGAAACATGAACATTGCGAGAATCAGAGTTGATTCACAGCGAGTTTGATTCTGGCATGAAGTCTAAGCACTGTATTTAGCTTTGCAGCCGCTCAGCAATAGACCAATTATCATAAATCATTACAACTGTAAAACACACATTTAAAAAACAAACAGCACATATTTCATAGTAAAACCAGAACACCGCAGCTAAATACGTCCGTTAGCCATTTTGAATTGTACTAACTTTGGTTGAGATCAAATAATAAAAACTGGAGTTATCGGACCGAAACCAAAACTGTTAATAGACGGTCGAATTCTATGTCGAATAAGGGCCGTAACTGATGTAAAAATAATTGGACAGACACCATATTCGAACTTGGCCTGTATTACTAGCTGGGTAATACACATATAATAACTTTGGTTGAGATCAAATAATGCAAACTGGAGTTATCGGGTGGAAACCAAAAATGTTAATGACGGTCGAATTGTCAGCCGAAAAAAAGGCTGTAACTCATGTAAAAATAATTATTTAGAATCCATAATCGCAACTGGGCTGAATTTCTAGCTGGGTAATATACATGCCAACTCTAGTTGAGATCAAATAATGCAAACTGGAGTTATTGGACGGAAACCAACAATGTTAATCGACGGTAGAATTCTAAGTCGAAAAAGAGCTATAACTCAAGTAAAAATAATCAGACAGAACCCATAATCGATCTTGGCCTGTATTACTATATGAGTAATACACATACCAACTGCGGTTGAGATCAAATAAACTACACTGGAGTTATCGGACGGAAATCAAAAATGTTAGACTGTCGACGGTCGAATTCTAAGTTGAAAAAGGGCCGTAACTCAGGTAAAAATACATGGACAGAACCCATAATCAAACCAAGGCTGCACGTAGAAAATATTAATTGGTATACCCCCAAATAATGAATGTGGACTCTTTCAACTGCTGTCATTGAACTGACGTGGACGATACCACCAGGCTTCAAAGGTTTAAGTTGACTTCAACCCTCTCAGCATCTATGCATACATTTTTGCAACAAGACATCCGTTAGCGAACAGTATAATAAGCAACAAATAGCTTAAGAAGATCAGAAAAAAATAATCTTACAGCCCTATTTAGGACCCTGGATAAGTAAAACTATCTGAAATAGTATAGTACCTCTTAGCCAATCAGAGGAAGGAAAAGTCACGTTATATTTAAAATACAATAGTATTGTGCTCGATAACTCGAGATCTTGAGTTCGATTTTGAGCTTAAGTTTTGTTTCCACATGTACGACTTGAGTAAAGCTCGGATTTTGGGACCAATTTAGGACTTGAGTCAGACTAATGTTTTCTTCAAAGTTTCTTCCTCGACCGTTACACTGGGGCTCGTTAAATCACAGACACCTGCTCCCGGCCATTTTGGTGAAATAAAAATGCCGAGAAAAAATACCCCCCTCTCGTGTTCATTTAGTAATATATGAAGAGATATTTTCTCCGCAGCATTTTTATTTCATCCCACGGCCGAGAGCAGATGCCTGTGGTTGAACGTGCTAACCGAGATCGATCAAATTGTCACTCAATTAAATTGTGTACCGTCATGACAAAATCGACTAATATGGAATAAAATATTCCACTGACAACACTCTGTTGTCAATGGTGGCCATTATGTATCACGGATCCATTGTTTCGTCACTTTTACTTAAGTACTGGAGTGCAATACAATTGGCGAGTTTTATTTGCATTTTTCATCAGAAAAGATGACTGTATCCAGGCGCAGTTAAAGCGGTCATGCGTGTTGGGACCTGTAACTTGGCCTTACTGGATGGTCTTGTTTCCATAAAGCACACAAGACCGTCGCCGAGTGCTCAATGTGCGAGACAGAGATCGGGAGGAGCTCGTTGGATGGAGTTTCCCTCAAATCCAACACTTTGAATATAGAAGCCAACAAAGTGTAGCACCAGTTGGGAGGGGAAGGAGGCTTGCCTGTTAGGACATGAAGCCCATACACAAAGAGCTCGCTAATTCGGGCCTGAAAATAAAGAGCTTACATCGTAAGTCGTTATCAAGTTACGCTACATAACGTGGTGATAACCAGCAGGAGAAAGGGGGGTCTGAAGCTTTTCTGCCGTCTCCGTTTTACAACACCAGGCATGTTATTTACGTTGTAATATAATTCCAACCAAAATTAATCGCAACAACTAACGAGCGATCTCGCCTTGGTGAGATCGCGCGTTAGTTCATGCTATTTATTTACGGTGGAAATGCTCTTAAGATGTAAACAGCGTGCCACTCTATTCACATCTGGATGCAATGCGCAGCCTCTGTGTCGAGTTAGTTCCGAAATATTGTCAAGTCTGACTGGCAAAACATGACGGATTAAGAATTTAATTTATCTTGTATTCTTTTGTCGTAGCCTCTAGTTCGTTCGCGTATTTTGTGATTGACGTAACCCCCACGTAACCTAAACGATCGCTCGCGCTTTATTTCCAGACGTGAAAGGAGACTTTTTAACATGCGATTTGATACCCTGAACCCCGATTCGATTCGAGCCAAAAAAATGAGCCATACCAATCTCAGAAAAACAAGATTATAAAACCTACCTTGGCCAATGACAACTAGACCCGAAATGGTGATGATTAACAAGGCTAACACTTTAGCTGTCGTAAAAATATTCTGTACACCAGTAGCAGCCTTCACACTAACAAGGTTGACAAATGTCAGTAAAGCTGAAAAAAATAGATTTGAACCAAATTAACACATGAGATCAATTTATTACCAAACCACACGGTTTTGGTTGTTTAACTCTTTTCGCGCGTAATTTTCCGAGAAACAGAATTCTCAGCGCATAATATTTTTCAGGAATTTTACTAAAATACGGTTTATTAGACTAAAGAGTTATAACAAGAGGGATGTTACATCCCAACGCTCACCTACATTCGAGCTTGATAATGTCGTTCCAATGTAACATGCCTAATATTTAGTTAATATAAATCATTAACTAGGCATCAAATGATTAATGTGGTTTATGTGATGGCTTTGGAAAGTCTATATTTCTGCATTTATTATATATCAATTTAACATAGAATCATTGGATATAAAAGCATTCTTTTCTTTTAGAAATGTTTATGATTAAGAATATGAATCGTGAGGCCAGATATTAAATCATAAATAAGAATTAGGAAAGGCTTTCATAAATTTATTTTTTACAAAATAAAAATACATCAGATCAAAAAAAAATAAAATAGGAGGTGCAAAATGGCATTATGTAATGAAGAATCACTGAAATTGTAATTGAAGTACATTCATTGGTTAAAGAGGAGTTGCGAAAAAATATTCGTTCAAGAAAGTGACTATAAGTCTCAACAAAAATAAATCACATCAACAACTAAAATAAGCCTTAATGTTACTAGTAACAAGTATGAGAAAGTATTAAATAAAAAAAAAAAGTTAAATTTTTTTTTTAAAGAAAGTGAATATAAGTTCCAAAAATCCCCCTCAAATTCCTCAAATATGCATGTAATGAGGGCGCAGCGTTACCGCAATGTAGTTCAGTAACCCATGCGTACAATATCAATTGCCTGGAAAGACACATAGAAACAGAACTCGCCTTAACACAAACTTTTAGAACTTAAAATTGAGTAAGTCAGAGAAAAACGTAAACATTGTGACTGAAAAAAAGAGAAGAAATCAGTTAAATTTCTGCATACAGTAGGGTTAATACCTAAAGTAGTTATTGAAATGAGAAAATAAACAGTAATGAGAGGTGAAGGCACCACAATCTGCACAAAAGCTGACTTTAACGCAAATTCTTACAACACCTAAACGCTAATTCTTACAACAAGTTTTGGCAGAAAATCAGTCTCAAATTCCTCAAATATGCATGTAATGAGGGTTAAATATTACTGCAATGGAGTTCAGTAACCCAAGTGTAGAATATTAATCACCTGGAAAGACACATAGAAACACAACTCACCTAAACACAAAGTTTACAAAGTTTTACAACTTAAAATTTACTAAGTCCGAGAAAATTTCCGTTAAATTTCTGCATACAATAGGGTTAATACCTACAGTTGTTATCGAAATATGAAAATCAACAGTAATGACAAGTTAAAGCAGCACAATCTGCACAAAAGCTGACTTTAACGCAAATTCTTACAACACCTAACGCAAATTCTTACAAGTTTTGGCAGAAAATTGTAGGTGGAATTTGGAAAAAAAAGTCGTAGTATCAGGGTTAAATACTGTTCTGATAGTCCCCTACAACCTGCATATGCAATATCAAAGGCCTGAGCCCACTGATCTTTGAGAAATTAACCTTAACATTAAATCTTACAATATTGGACACGCCGGACGCCGACGCCGACACCGACGCCGACGATGACGCCCGAGGTCATGACAATAGCTCACCACTTCTAATAGAAGTAGGTGAGCTAAAAACGTTCCAGGGATCTGGTAGAGAGGTTTTTTTCAAAATTGGATAATGATTTTTTTTATATTATATATATATACTGCCGTACATTTTAGTAGGATTTTATGGCGCCAATCTTTACTGATTTCTGTATTTCTACATTCATAATAACACAGTAGGATCTAAATTATTAGAGACAATGTGATATAGTTCCTTTAAAGGGAAAAGGTGCCAACTGCAACGCAAATGCGTTGCAGTTGGCACCTTTATGCTTTCCGGTGACAATATAGCTGTTCTTGGATAGAATAAAAATCGTGCACGAAACATAGGAATACGTTGGTGTTTGATTGATAGAAGTTGGAGATGGACACACAGTTGTCTAAAATGCCGACTATAGTTGCCTACCGCAGGTTGGCGTGCTGTCGTTTTGAGCTGCATGTCGCGCCAAAAGAGTCAATAAATGATTCCTAATATTTAGTTCGTTACGAGACTGGGGCGGGTAAAGTACCCTTTTCACATTCTAAAACATATATTACGAAAATTCCCAAGGAGGAAAATTATTTATGTATTTATTTTTTTATTGGTGTTTAACGAAACTATCGACAGCCAAGGTCACCTCGTGTCGGACAGTTTTACGGGTGGGGGAAGCTGAAGTAACCGGAGAGAACCACCGAGCAACTGTCAAGCTCCCCAACGTTCTAACGCCCCACAAGCAAGGTTCGCATTGGTTGAAGACAAGCGCGTCATTGACGTACAGTACCGTGCACAGCACCATTGCGCACCCGCGTGAGCAATCGGGATTAAGTGCCTTGCCTAAGGACACAACGCACTTACCCATGGAGGGGATGGAACCGTGGACGTTTCTGTTTGAAGTCGAATGTCGTAACCATTGAGCCACCGCGCTCCCGGATCTATAATAATACTAGCTTCTGCTACAGATTCTTGAAAGGCTCCCTAACAGAGCGTTCCAAGATTTCATCTCTAGATTTCATGCCTTCAATGAAGATGCAAACGGTGAGATATTCTCTTGCAGCTATCCTATATTTTTATGACTGATTCTGTTCACATCTACTCCCCTTCCAGAGAGTTTGAAAAAACTCTAGGTGAGCCCTTTGATCAGAAACCCATATACAAAAAAAAAAAACATAACACATGTGGAAACAACGCCGTTGTTTCAGTTTTTGTTCATTTCAATTCTACTTTCATTCGAGATATGATAAATTGTAAGTGAAAAATCTAAATTTTATAGTAAATTTCCTTTCTTATTATACCTACCACAATTGTTTACTTCAGGCTTCCACTACAGTGGATGTCCCTAACTCAGATAAAATACTCTCTATTTTTGTCTTTCCCAAGCAATTTGGGAAAGAAAAGTGGTGCAAAAGCACCAAGAAAAAATAAGCCAAAACTGGGTCGAGTGCAACCGGCGCAGACCCAGTACGGGACGCTCTCTCCCAAGTACAACTCCACGACTTCCGTTGCCAGTGTGCATATACCGTCTCTAAAGACTCATTCTTTTTGAATCCGTCAACGTTAGAGTTATGTGATCAGCGGGGAGGAAAGATTCTTTACCCGTAAAGAAGACGGGAGGGCCTCCATGTAAACAATTGTGGTAGGTATAATAAGAAAGGAAATTTACTACAAAATTTAGATTTCTCATCAACCTACTCACAATTGTTTACTTCAGGCTGAAGAGACAATAGGCTAGAGGGAATCGCATAACCAACCCACACATAACCCCAGTGCACTGGAACCGTGAAGCAGAAGGAAGAGGTCCCGAGGCTTATCAACCATAACGTCGCAATCATTGGTAAAGGACAATGAAAGGAGACATATGGGCCTGTGTGACACACAAACAGAAAAAGAGAAGTAACAGCACAAGGCTGAAACTGACCTTCAAGAAGCCTAATGGCTATGGCAGACAACAGCCTGAGCAGAAGAAAGAGGACCCAGGGCAAAAAGGTCCTCCGACTGCTCCTGCAACTGGCGCAGATAAAAGGTGGAGAAAGTAGAAGCATTTCTCCAGTAGGCTGCCTGCATAACATCAGTTAGATTAAGCCCAAGAGGTGGATAGTGCCCGCACCTCGTGGACAGAAATACGATTGGTAATGCAATCGCCAGCTGCTAAACGACCATAAGCCGTACGAATAGCAAGACAAATCCATCGAGAAATGGATTGAGGAAAGATCTTCTGTCGACCCGGAATAAGAGACAGAAAAAACCGTTTCCTGCCTTTCCGTATGAAACGTGTCCGATCGAGATAAATGCGAATAGCACGGACCGGACAGAGCAAAGGGCGATTACCCTCAACAGAAGGAAGAGCCCTGATACAGATAGGAGGAGGAGTAGTATCTGGTAACTGATTCTTGGCCAAAAAAGAGCAATCAGTGGTAAAAGTAACACTGTTGGGAGAGCTCCTAAAAAAGGCCGGGTCAACCGAGAGGGCGTGAAGCTCACTAACCCGTCTGGCCGAAGCAAAAGTCATCAGAAAAGCCGTCTTATATGTGAGAAAATGCATATCCACCTGGGATAAAGGTTCGAACGGCGCCCCCCCCCCCCCCCCCCCCAAGCAAAGCAGCACCCACGAAAGATTCCATCGTGGAGTAAGCTGCAAAGTCCGAGGCCTTTTCAAAGAAAAGTGCCGAACAAGCTTGGAGAGGTAAGGATTAGTGCCGATACGACGCTTCCCCACATAAGAAAAAGTATCTGAAAGCATGGACCTGTAACCCTTGATGGTAACAGGCTGGAGACCCCGAGAATCAAACAGATATACCAGAAACTCCGCAATCTGTGAAATCGAAGGATTGGCATAATCAACAGAGTGATCAGCACACAATCGACAGAAGACCTTCCATTTAGCCGCATAAGCTAAACCAGTGGAGTGCCTCCTTGAAGAAGAAATGCACTCCACTGCTCGTCTCGAAAAACCTCTACGGAGGAGACAGAACCTGACAAAAGATATGCGTGAAGGCACAATGAAGTCGGGGTCGACGTGAAACCTCCTCGGGCGACCTTGACGAAGAAGGTCGCGACGTAGCGGGAGACGTGCCGGAACCGCCGCCATCAGCGAGCGGAGCTGATTGATCCACACCCGCTGAGGCGACAGGGGAGCGATCAGAATGATTCGACAACTGCAGGTTCGAATTTTGGCTAGAACCTGAGGAAGAATCGGAACCGGCGGGAAGGCGTAGCCGACTAGACCGTTCCAATCGAGTGACAGAGCGTCCACGGCAAAAGCCAGAGGATCTGGACACGGGGACACGAAAGTGTCCACCAGATGGTTCCAACGAGTCGCAAAGAGGTCGATGTGGGGACGTCCCCAGAGATCGCAAAGCGACTGGAACACTGCCCTGTGGAGCATCCACTCGGTGGAAATAACCCTGCCCTGTCGGGACAGGGAGTCGGCTAGGACGTCCAGACGACCGGGAATGTGACGAACAACCACTCCGGCGTGAACATCCTGAGCGAGCAGTAGAAGATCCCGAGCTAATTCGTACATCGAAACCGAGTACGTGCCGCCCTGGTTCCGAATGTAAGCAACCACTGTCGAATTGTCGAATAGCAGAAGGACCTGGCGATTCGACAGGTGAGGGATCCACTGCCTGAAACTCAGAAGGAGAGCAAGTAGCTCCTTTTGGTTGATGTGTAGAGCTGCTTGATCCTGGTCCCACATCCCGTGTAGGGAAAGATCGAGAGGATCCAACGTCGCACCCCATCCGAGATCGCTGGCATCTGCCGTCAGAACGCGATCGGACGTGGGTAAGTCCAATGGAACACTCTGCGTAATCCACTGAACATCTGTCCAGGGAAGAAGGTGAGGATACAGAGATTCCGGAAACGGAAGCACCTGATCCAGAAAATCTACATTCGGCCTCCAACGACTGAGCAGAAAGTGTTGGAGAGGTCTGACACGCAGCCGACCTAGAGGAATGAGATCCGTCACCGAACCGCAGAGACCGATCAGCCGGAGAAAACTCCGAGCGGTCGCGGACGTGGACTGGGACAGAGTCAGAGCAAAAGCTGAGAGAATCGCAGCCTTGGCCTGGGGAACCGCTACCAAATTGAATTGGGTTTGGAAAGACATCCCCAGATGACAAAACGACTGAGAAGGACCAGGTCCGACTTCTCCTCGTTGACTCTGAATCCTAGCGACGTGAGCAAGCTCAACAGAGTGGCGACATCCGACTCCAGTAAGGCAGCATTGGAATGCCTCTGGAGGATATCGTCCAGATATGCCGAAGTAGTCACCCTGGACTGTGTGCGATGGAACACTATCACATGCGACATCAGTCTGGTGAAGGCCCAAGGAGCCAGGTTGAGGCCGAAAGGCATGGCCTTGAACTTGTAAACTCGCCCCAGAAAAGAGAACCTGAGATACTTCCGTGACGCCCGATGCATCGGAACGTGGAAGTAAGCGTTTCGCAGGTCGATGCTGGCAGCGAAATCTCCCTGGTGAATTGATTGGCGGACCGACCTGAAAGTCTCCATGCTGAACTTGGGAGCAATGATAGACTGGTTCATGATACTCAGATCGATAACCGGTAGGAGTCGGCCGTCCTTCTTCGGCAGCAAGAACAGGCGGGAATAGAGACCCACTGACTGAATGTTCTTGACGACCTCGATCCCCCCCCCCCCCCCTTTGCCAGGAGATTGCCAATCTCCGTGGACAAAAGTTCCCCACGTAAAACGTCTGAAGGAACTGTGGTTGGAAGAGGCACCCTTGACAGAGTGGGGTGCCGTCGGAAGGATAGTCGCAGTCCGGACCGAACAACATCTAACACCCATGGATCGGATGTGATGGTGGCCCAACGGTCTGCGAACTCTGCTATCCTTCCTCCAACCTGGGACGAGTCGAGGTGAGGACCTTCATTTCGAGCCCAGACGAGGCCCGCGAGAGGAGAAACCACCTCCTCTACTAAATGAAGAATCCTGAGACTTCCCTCGATTCTGCCGACCTTTACCCTTACCCTTTGAGTAAGAAGTAGATGCGGCGGCAGAAGGACCAGCGCTTTGCTTCACAGAGGAAGCAGAAGGGTACTTGTTAGGCTTGGAACGGCCCTTGCCTCCCCAAGAAGGCTGATCAAGCTGACGAAACAGCAGCTGATCTTTGGAATGACGTAGGACGTCATCCCGGACCGTCGACACGGAACCATGGAAAAGTTGCGTACCTGTCAAAGAAGCAGATCGAAGAGCAGCACGCTGCTCCTCGGGAAGGGATCGTCCTGTGTCCAGCACAGCGTCCCTTCGAACTAATTCCAGATTAGCCGTGTTACAGGCATGCGTGTGAGTAAGATGCATAAGCGCCTTGGACAGCACACGCAAAGGAGCCTGTACCTCGTCAAACTTATCTGGAGCAGATAAGCAGCCAAAGCTGAGACGACGTGATCTGAGAGAGAAAGCATGCCAAGCATCTCTCTAGATAAGCCCAACGTGGACCCCAGAGTCGTCATTGGAATGACGGCAGACTTGGGCTTGGAAAGCCCGAGGGAAGTGGAGTGCTGATCCAGAACCGTCAAAGTCTGGCAGACCGACGGATTGGCGGAATCGTAGGAACGATAACGCACAGGAGGCAAAAAGGTGTCAACCCTGGTGAAGAACGAAGTCTTCAGAGCCTTGGAATTCAGCTTGGAGTCCAATGCTGAAAAAGCTTCAACCACCTGTACCGACTGGCACGGTCGAAGGCGCCCAGAAGCAGGTTGCTACATAGGCTGTAGGCGCGCGACCGATGATCGCGGCCAGGCTGACATTGTCGGCTGGTTAGTAGGTTTGAGATCAGGCAGAAACCCAAACACAAAGTCAAGAGCTGCCCCCAAGTCCGAAGACTGCTGGACCTCGACATCAAGCATGTCGGACTCCTCCCCAGAGTCGGAAGACACATAGCCCATCGTGGGCAAATCAGCCGACGCCTCCCATGGTGTCGGGACACCAGGGGAATCAGAAACCGGCCTGTTTCCAATCCCGGGAGGCGGCGCGATAGGAGGCGCCTGGAAACCACTCATTGCCTCGCTGGAAGCAACAGGAAGGCTCTTAGATAGAACCTGAGTGAGTAAGGAGAGGGCCTCCATAAGCTCACTGCCCGTACCGGCCGGTTCGACAGGGGAGCGAACCGGCAAAGTGGCTTCACCTCTGACCCTCTTAACCAGCGAAGGGTCACGATCCTCCAAAACATGCGACGCGGGACGACGGGCGGCAGCCGAAACATCTGAAGGCAGACGTGTATAGGGGAACGAGGCACCCCGAGGATCAATATGACGAGAACTCATGAGAGTCATCGCGGACCTCTGCGGGGCAGAAGGTCCAGGCTGCACAAAAGGCGTTGGTCCCCCAAAACTGGTCGTGTGGCCAGAATGAGTGGACGGAAACGCCACGGAGTTCATAGTGTCTCCACTAAGAACATCCGAATCCAAAGACACAACTGTGGTGCTCGACGGCGTAAAGACCACAGAGATGGGTTCGGCCGGCAGCCCCTTCCGACTTCGCCGAGTTGAAGTCAGGGGAGGCTGAGGCCGATATCCCACGTCTACAGTACCAGACATTCCTGCAGTCCCCTGCAGCGAAAAGCCGAGGCCGGCTGAAACTGACGACGAAGCAGACGGACCAGCAGTAGTACTGGAGGGGAACCGTAGTCCCGGAACCAGGCACCTCTTCACCAGAACACTCAACGGCTCCCGCAGTATCCACTACAGGAAAAGACTGCACATCCCCCACGGAGGAGGAATAACTCTCACCAGACAAGGTCGGCTCGGGAGCCCCCGAACGACCACGTTCTCCTTTCCCGCGGGAGCGGGAGGCACGGCCACGAGAACGAACGACACGGTTAACTGACGCCCAGAAAGTGGATGACCATGATCCACAGACACCACATGGCCGCTCGGCTGAACAGGAGGAACAAGAAGAATGTAAATCGTCCACATGCTTTGGCAGCAGACATTGCCCACAAGGAATTGTCCTGGGCATGAGGTGAGAGGAGCAAAGAAGGTGAAATCAGTAAACAGAAGAACACCCCCAAAGAAGAGAGAAACGTGACAGAAACAAAGACCCCAGACGGTCGACCGTGAACCACACAACAGGATGACTACTCTCAAAAGAAAGAAGAAAAACTGTAGGAGTGGTACCCCGCTGACACCTAACTCTAACACAATTAGAAAAATTTAGCAAATAAAGCATTAACAATAATTGTGAAAAATAATAAGTCCGAACCGCATGGTACACGAAATTCGCGCGCGACTCGAGAGAGAACAATTAAAAATACATTATGGATATATAATATTGAAGAGAATATAAAAAACGCTGTTCCTGAAAATACAAAGGATACACTGATGCACTATGAATCAGGAATCATTAAACAACGAGCTGGCTAAACACTGACAAGCGTGCAAAAACATCTCGACACGAAGCGGATGATAAAAAGAATGAGTCTTTAGAGACGGTATATGCGCACGGGCAACGGAAGTCGTGGAGTTGTACTTGGGAGAGAGCGTCCCGTACTGGGTCTGCGCCGGTTGCACTCGACCCAGTTTTGGCTTATTTTTTCTTGGTGCTTTTGCACCACTTTTCTTTCCCAAATTGCTTGGGAAAGACAAAAATAGAGAGTATTTTATCCGAGATAGGGACTTCCACTGTAGTGCAAGCCTGAAGTAAACAATTGTGAGTAGGTTGATAAGAAATCACTGTTCACTAGAAATATTTTCTGTTGCCTGTTGACGTCATAAATGATGTTGAGGATATATAGAGGTTATTACTTGGTTAGTTCTGTATCGGCCTAGATATCAGCCAGAGGTAACTTCACACCAGCCTGAGGTCGAAGGTTGATGTGATGTTAACGAGGGCTGATATCTCGGCCGATATGAGATTAACCAAGTAATAACCTCTTTATTAAACCAAAACAAGTAATAACAAAATATTCTCAGATCAGTTACAGTTTTCTGACAATATTTTTTGTTTCTCATCCTTTTTTATAAAGTTCTAATTTTCCTCTTCTCTTAGTTCATCTACCCGAACGTCGCAGCTTCCCCAGTGGGGAAGCCGCGACGTTCGGATAGCTTTATTGAGCAAATACACCAAAACAAGGAAGATTGCAGCAACAAAAGAGGATAGTTAACAACAACTGAAAATTAAATATTATTAAATGAGAAACATAACACATAAAATGGTTATAAGTGTGATAATATATTTTGTAAACATTCACGTTATTTATTTATTTATTGGTGTTTAACCCTTTACCTAACATGAAAAGCAGACGACACTTGCAAAAAAAATTCTTGAATAACTAAATTTTTTCATTTTTTGTCTCAAAAACATAGGTTATGACCCCTCGTTGGAACGAGCTCTTCGAGCTCGTTCCAACGAGGGGTCATAACCTATGTTTTTGAGACAAAAAATGAAAATATTTTGAAAATTAATTGGCGATTTTTGAGAATAGCGCTGGCCGGTTTTGGCCGTTACGTTGGGTAAAGGGTTAAGGTACTTCTGCACAATGGCTAGCCATGACCGTGACAGCTTTACGGGTGGAGGAAGCCGGAGTACCCGGAGAGAACCACCGAGCAACGGCGAGCAACTGTCAGCTCCCCAACATACCAACTCGACACAAGCAGGGTTAGCATTGGTTGAAGACAGGTGCACCATCGACGTGTAGTACGCCTTAGTATACAGCGTCACCGTGTCCCCACGTGGGCAATGGGGTGAAGTGTCTTACCCAAGGACACAACGCGGTTGCCGCAGGTGGGATTCGAACCGAGGACCTCTCGGCTTACAGCATGCACCTCTACCAGCTGAGCCACCGCGGCCCCTCCAGTCTGTAAAAAATTGGGGGTAAATTACCAGAGGAATTATGGGAAACAGTGGCTTCAAAACTAAAAATGCTATTTTAACACGAAGTTGCCACCAGGAATGCAACTAAAAAATGAGACGGAAACATATAATTTCATATTCATATTTTAAAAACAGGGGGCGATAAGCTCCATGGTTACGTAAGGAGGGGGGGGGGGGGGGGGGGGTAGCGGGAAAATTCTGCTTTTGAAGTTGCTGGGTGGCTGAAAATGACTGGTTTCGGGATTTTATCATATAATTTTCCAGACTGAAGCCATGCATTTAACAAAAAATTATTTCACCCACATTCAGATTGTTTATTTCTACTTAGAGCGTGTTATGTTTTTAGTGGATTTGAAAAATGTAATACGTGCTGTGGGTTAGATAACTAAGTTAAAGATTATTCGTATTTGAAGAGAGTGGATGCGACCTATGGGGTGCCCTAAAGGAATTGTTGGACAATTTATATCCAAATCCAAGATGGCCGCTGGTAGTCATGTTTTTCAACGAAATTCAAACAAAATCGATAGCTTCCGTATAGACATTGCCCCAAAGCCACATATGAAATTTGGAACTGATTGGGTGAGAGCTGTAGCCAGTATGGTGTACTAAAGGAATAGTGGACGTACGTACGGACGTTCAGACAGACGTACGGACGGACGGACGGACGGACGGACGGACGGACGGACGGACGACGGATCACAACTGACCCCAATAGTTCATTAATGTTTGGAAATGCCAGGAAATCTGTGGAGCGGAGCCCAAATAAAGCATCAAGGGGGGGGGGGGGACTCTAGATTGATTCATATCGGTCGAGATCGGCGTCATATCAGCCGAGAGTGATAATGGACAATTCTGGGAAAGAAACGCAGAACTCATAAATAACATGCCCTATCGATACTCGATGTTGAAAGTGATGGCTTCCGACAAAAAAAGAAGATAAATAGATTGACACGCTGAATGTTCAACCATTTACCTAACAATATATTTATTTATTTATTGGTGTTTAAGATCAGATATTTCTGCACAATGGCCAATCATGATCACAACATGAGTATCAACTCGAGACCAGGGGTGAGCGTTAATAAGCCATGTTGCCCATTTTAGAGAGGGTTTGCACCTCACAAACACTGGTGACTGGGTCCTATTTTACCAATAAAACAGAGCTTGTTTACCGCAGTGAACAGGCACTGCTTCACTTCCCGGGGTTCCCGCGGGAAAAAGTTACATTTGGTGGTCTGATAACACATGAAAGCTGTAATGACTGTCGTCGACATTAAAATTATATTACGATTTCTTAGACCTTGGCTGTCAAAAGTATCATTAAACTTCAACGAGAAAAGGAGGGAGAACACCGTTTCCCGCCTATAGAATTCCATAACTTCCGCCATTCCTCTATCAACCCTAATATGCTACAGTGTTCAACGAGAATGAGAAACGCAAAATTACATACCGACCTGTATGTGCCTTGTTACTGGAGGCCGAAACAGGTACTAACTATAAAACTCATCTTCACAAGTACTGTCAAAATATTTAAACACATATTTTTCACATTCAAATTAAACGCGTTCACAATCACAAGGTCAGGTCAAGATGACCGAGTAGAATAAATGTCATAAAATTTGCCTTGAGGTTGAGGATTCAACATATAGATGTCAGAATCTGTGTCGCAATGCAGACTTGTTTAACCCTTTACCTAACATGAAAAGTAGACAACACGTGCAAAAAAAAATTCTTGAATAACTGTTTTTCATTTTTTTTGTCTCAAAAACATAGGTTATGACCCCTCATTGGAACGAGCTCGCCGAGCTCGTTCCAATGAGGAGGGTCATAACCTATGTTTTTGAGACAAAAAATTAAAAACTAATGAAAAATAATTGGCGATTTTTTTGGAATAGCGCTGGCCGGTTTTGGCCGTTACGTTGGGTAAAGGGTGAAAGTTGGGTGTTACAAACCAGCTGCCTAACACAGTATGAACTGTTACCCGCTACCTGTAACAACAATGGGTGATAACTTTCCAGTAATAATTAATTGTACCATATTCCCTCAAATATTCTAATACTGCAATTTATGATACGATCTGGTCTTCTACCGTGGCATCTTTGGCGTAGTCACTAGAGGGGGTGCCCCATAATATTTTCGCTGCCCCCCCCCCCCCCCCCTTCAAAAAAAAAATGACCCAAGGCAACTGTCACATAATGGTCTCCAATATAGGGCTACACACTCTATAAATGTCTAAGACACTGAATATTTAAAAATTTTCTTGGGGTGGGAGGCTAAGTCCTAACTAGAAGGCTCCGGCTGTTACCCCTTCCTCACACCTCCCTAGGGAAATGGGAGGTGTGGAGTAACAACCGTGGATTCCTTGGTTAAGAATAGGGGAGGCCTACACACCTTCACAACGGATTTCCAAACATAATGTTTGCACCACTCCCCCACACCCACCCCAAACTAGCTAGGGCACTCCATATAGAATCCTGGCTACACGTCTGCGTGGCGGATTCGGGAGCTATGGTTTTGGTGAGAGACACATTGCTGAGCACGGTTAACGGCGATGTGGGGACCAATATACCCTAACAACGACACGCGCGTGGCGCTGAAGGTGCCTATACGGGACAAACTTGACTGGATCACTTCCTGTAGTATGTGGTGGTCTGAGCACTTATCGAATCAAAGCGCGAAGTTCAGGCTTACATGCTCGTTCACCTTGAATGAGATACTTTACAGGCAGCCTATTTGCAGAATGTGAGATGGCATGTGTTTACTGCATTGGAACATCTTCGGCCTGATATTTGGGCAAGGTATGACCATTTAACCCTTTAGTTAACAAATTGGCCGCATCCGCCCGCCTGATTTTCGAATTAAGCAGTTGGAAACAAAAATATTTTAAAGAAATTTTCAACAAAACAATATCATGTGGTCGCTCATGGTATTGTTGATTTTTTCAAAAAATTTAAACAAAACCCCATAGTAACAAACCTCAACTCAAGGTACCTTTTTCAGAGATGTTATGTTTGCCAATGGACCATTTGGGTATAACGGCACTTCTCTCTGGTATTCTCTGCTAGATGTGAAGTTTTTCGAGACACTTTAAAAATTCCAAACCAAACATAAAATCCATCTTTTCAAGAGAGCTTTGAACATAGTCTATATATTATCATACTGATTGAAACTGTACTGCGTCACAGAATGTTTCTCAGTCACTATTCACTTTGTGAATGGGAAACAGTTATGAGCGCTATATCAACCATTTATTTATTTTTATTAAAATAATAAATTTTGTATCCTGTGCGTTGGGAAAGGATTAAGGACCTTGTTCTGGGTGGTTCTAAGGGAAAAATGTATCCCTATTTTCAAACAATGTGATCTCCACAAGTTGTCCCCATGACGTGGTTTGCACTAAACCCCACCCCACCAACTCCCACCTCCACCATTCCGGGTGATTACATTGGCCCTTATACGTAGGTAATTAGATTGACTCATTTACGAGGTAAACGAGGATCCGAACCTACAAACTACTCTTATTGAAAGGAACATACATGCGCACTAACACCACGTACCACTATGCGGATAACGTACTAAGAGGGCCGCTCACACGGGCCACCGTGATAGCCAAACATGACGTGACTGCGTCATGTGACTATGACGTCACTTCCCTCTCCGGCTCTCCGTCCGACCGAATTGTGCCGTCCGGGTACATGCCCTACTACTTTTGTCCACTTTAACCCTTTACCCAACGCAGACGATATCAAAATTTATTAATTTAAATACCGTTTTTTAATTTTTTTCGAAAAAATTCAACAAAACCATATCATGTGACCCCCTCATTGGAACGAGCTCGACGAGCTCGTTCCAAAGAGGGGTCACATGATATGGTTTTGTTGAAATGTTTCGAAAAATAATATTTTTTCAGCTGCTGAATCTGCATATTACGCGTTGGGATGCGGGCGATTCGTTGGCTAAAGGGTTAAACTAATACCTTCAGCGAGGTAGTATACTAAAAATACCATCCGATATTGAATTGGTGTGCGAACATTATGTTGTTGACACCGAATACCGTACCGATACCGCAGTAAATGATTCTAAAAAACTAGAAATTTCAATATCGCCCAGCACTACTAGAGGAACAAGTATATTTGAAGCTTGAACTTTTGATATTCGACCTCAGTATGTACAGAGTTGAAAAATGCAGCCTGTTTGTCTGTTGGACTTAACGTCATTAACCAACTGAATCATAAGATCGCTGTTTTCAATACTAGCTACAATACTCCTTACACGTGTGGGGAGGTTCGGTAAGAGCCCAACCCTACACCCTAGTAGGGTTGTGGGATTAAATTATTTCTCAGCCGGGTAGCCAGGAATTTTGTTGGGGAGGTGCGCTAAGCGACGATCGAACCATGGGGATCCGGGCGGAGAAACGTTTAATATATTAGTATCGAATTGAGCTCTGTCATGGCATCTGGGAAATATTATGTGATTTTGGGATCTAAAATATAAGCTTTTTTGCACTATTGTATGTACGCCGCGCGCTGTGTCCTTGGGAAAGGCACTTTATCCCGGTTGCCTACGTGGGGGCACGATGACGCCGTGTACTCAGGCGTACTGCACGTCGATAGTGCACGTGTCTTTAACCGCTGTAATTCTGCTTGAGCGGAGCTTGAACAGAGTTAGAATGTTGAGGAGCTGACAGTTACTCGTCGATGCTCGGTGGTTCTCTCCGGGTACTCCGGCTTCCTCCACCCGTAAAACCGTCTCGGTCACGATTAGCCATTGTGCATAAGTATGTGACCTAAAACACCAATAAATAAATAAATAAATAAATAAATAAATAAATAAATAAATAAATAAATAAATAAATAAATACTATTGTATGTGAAATAGTACATACAAAATAGATCGACAAAGTTGATAGTCATATTTTTTTTTCCAGATGTATAACAGTATTCGTAATTCTGCAGAACTTAAACAGCGATAAGCTCGGTGCAACTTATAGGACCTGTAACAGCAGGATCAATGTATCTAGTGTTTGAAACGCTAAGGCAATCTGATACTTTTTTATATCCGAGCAGAGCCGAGGATATAAAAAATAGTATCAAAGTAGTTCCTAAGCGTTTCCCATAAGGTATCGCTGAACTAAATATTTGAATTAGAGTTACCCGCCTTGAAATGATGCAATCTCTAAATAAAAATAAACAGCCTTCGGAAAATATATTGGTTCAATAAACGTTTGAAACATTCTATTGACTTCTTGCATTATTGTTGAATATTCCTGATAAAAAAGAGGATGATTTGTTGAGTTTTGGACCTAAAAAATACAATTTACTTTTTGTGTGTTTTTGTTTAGAATTCCCTGAAAAATATGTGCACGTGACCGGTGCTTCCCTTCGTGCCATTTTTAGTCTCTTATTTGTTGCATGACTCCCTGTTTTCGGATCAGAAAAAGTTGTCTGAAGGGCTACAGTTGACAAAGATATTTGAATGCCCAAATTAAAGTGATGCGATCAAATTTTCTTTCGCCTGAACGTTATAATAGTGGCCTATGGGAAATATTTAGTTCTGAGATACCATAAACTACATGCAAAACAACTTGCCCGAGATACTATAAACTACATGCAAAACAACTTGCCCGAGATACCATAAACTACATGCAAAAAAAAAGCCACAGAGAGTACGATGTATCGGGGTAAGTGAACCCCCCCCCCCCTCATTTTTCAAAATTATCAAACCACAAATGGGAAACAGTCCCTCAAGTGGAGCTCCAATTTTGTGGGGAGGTGCGTTCGCATCCTTCGCACCTGTTTCTTGATTCCCCTTTATTATTACTGATCAATCACTGATTTTTTTTTATTGGCTCATAAAAAAATGAAAGGAAGATATTGGTGGTATTGAAATTTCAATTTAGGTATTGGTATTTTCAGAATAATTTATCTCGGTATTGGTACGGTATTCTGAGTCAACCAAATACATGTACCTACGCCGATACAAATATCGAATGGTAATTTTGGAATACTGCCCAGCAAAAGTTCACCGTTTTATAGCAGACAATGCCCCGCCGAAGCGTCTGAATGTTGGACGCAACACGAGTACTCGCCATCAGTGAATGAATGAATGAATGATTTTATTTTGTAGTACATCATGCACAAGGTTACAAAGTCATAAACAGTAAAACACATTTTTAAAGTCATAAACGGTAAAATGGGTTTTTAATTGACATGATTGCACTACAGGGAGATGACAAAGCCACTAGGGCTGTCTTCCTGTCATTCCCAGAAGGATGATAAAAATTAGACAATTCTCACAGCAACGCGTATGCATAGAGCAACATGGGTTGAACATTATTGATTAAGATGGTTCTTTCCTTGCAGTGAACTATTTTGCAAATTTATGAGGATAACACATTTAACCCTTTACCTAATGGATGACCGCATCCGCCAGGGTAATATGCAAATTCAGCAGTTGAAAGAATATTTATTTTTCAAAAAATTTCAACAAAACCATATCATGTGACCCCTCGTTGGAACGAGCTCGTCGAGCTCGTTCCAACGAGGATTCACGTGATATGGTTTTTTGGAAATTTTTTGAAAAATTTGAAAAAATGATATTTAAAATAATAAATTTTGATATCGTCAGCGTTGGGTAAAGGGTTAAGCTCCGTCATTGGGTATTGATGAGATAACAGAGTGAGTTAGGACCTACAGTCGGGGCAACTGGGATTGTCACAGTCTATATTACCTGAATACGAGTTCAGAAATTGTTCCAATAAGAACAGGGGACTGAGTTTTTGGTTTGTGCGTATACAGTCTGCCAGATCGGTGATTTGATGTTGGCCTTCGGAGAGAAGATAACCGCGGGTATTTTCTCTCTGTTTCTTTGTTACATAAAGTGACCAGTGGTGGCAGCCTCTAGAAATACATAATCCATGAGATCTTCTTGTCATGAATTTAACGGAATGTTCTGTTGTCTGTCCTTTAATTTTTTTAACAAATGTCGGGAATATTTTGCAATACTGTAATCTCGGTATATTTATATTCCCTCGGCACGGAATCTCGACAATGGATCGATGGCGATACCGAAGCGTATTTGCGGTGTACTGCCCATCTCTAATGAAATGGTTCAGGTTTCTCGGTCGATCTTAATTTTCATGCCCGATCCCAATCTTTTGATGAGCTTTTAGTTTAAACAAAATGTATTTCAGATAATCATGTGAAAGAACAGGTTGAAACCAAACACAAAAATACACAAACGGAAGTGGATTCAGTAGTAAGCTAACAGCTTCTACAAGGCTGTCTCCACAATGTTGTTAAAAGTTTAAACCCTTTACCTAACATGAAAAGCAGACGACACTTGCAAACAAAATTCTTGAATATATTTTTTTTCATTTTTTGTCTCAAAAACATGGGTTATGACCCCTCATTGGAACGAGCTCGTTCCAAAGAGGGTCATAACCCACGTTTTTGAGACAAAAAATGAAAATATAATGAAAATTAATTGGCGATTTTTGAGAATAGCGCTGGCCGTTTTTTTCCGTTAAGTTGGGTAAAGGGTTAATGTAATGGCTGGTAAAGAAGTTTGTCACTTACTTTTGCATGATTGCATTTTTACGTGCATAATTAAGAGGATCTCGGAAAGATAATAGGAGAAGCAGACAGTGTGAGGAGGGTGACCAGTGATTGAGAGGTGTCCATCGGTTGACCGAAGGGGTCACGTGAAAAATAGTTTATTTCAATTGCTGAATTTGCTATTTACGCGGGCCGATTCGTTAGGTAAAGGGTTAAAATAAAAAAAACAGCCCTGGTTGGAAGACCCTACATATCTATTGCATGTAACCCAGGGATAATCCGCACCAGCACCAGGGGCCTTAAAGGGCAAACTTCCCAATTCCAAATCGGCCTTATTTTCTCAAATTCCAGCTTGACAGTTTCCAGTCCCATTGTAATTTGTTACGCATAATTAATACCTGATAATTAAGTGTTTTTTCCAATCAAAAGAACGAAGTGTTCTTCTGAAATTACTATCTATTCATAACATGGCATCTAATACATCAAGGCAACAACTATCAATCAAAATCATTTGCTTGTTGGCCCCCTACTTTGAAAAAAAAAACAAAGAAATTTATTTTCCCAATTTGGACCTTCACAACGCGAATTTTTCCAAATTCCCGAGCCCTGGTCCCTTTCCCAAAGTACGCAAGAATATCCCTGCAACCTGAACCAAACCATTTATTTTTTTCTTCGCCTTAAGCAAAAACGCATTCATCCAACGTTCAATGGGGTTAATCTCTGGGGGGAAAACAGTCGGTAATATTTTCTGAATGCTCACTAGATACAGCTCTATCCTATGTCATGGTTTTCAGGGGTTTGTGTAACATGTTCGGTCTCCAGCTCAAGGATTAGTTTGGGTGTCTACAGGGGGCGAATATGGGATCCTTTTCCCAATGGTATCTGAGCATGATTTTTCCCAATTCAAATCAAAATTTCCCAATCTCATTTCCCCTGTTGAACAAAAATTTAATTCACGCTTGATATCCTGAACATTGTTGTCATAAGCCCTTAGAAAATCAATATTACAACCTAACTAAGCGTCCGAATTCAACGGCAAGCAATGGGTTCTTCTTGAATCCTTAATTGCTTAATTCCAATTGTGTCCCATTTTCACTGCAATATAACAGATACCCGAAGAGGCAGTTTTTAGATGCAAGTTACATTCTAAGAATTTTGTTGTTTCTAGGCAAGTCTTGGCTGCCTAAATAGGCAGCCAAGACTTGCTTAGACACAACTGCAAATCCACAGAATATAGACTGTCAAAGATTTCTCAGTTCATTCTGATGGTAATATTTCGTATTCTTTGTGAGTTTCTTCTCCTCCAAAACACACTCTCAACTGGAGCCTTCGTAATGCGTTTTTCCCAGTTATGTAGGCTCCGAACCCCTTTCCCAAAGAGAGCAGAAGAATCCCTGCCAGCTCGAAGCGGTACTATCTTTTATCATACGACTCATCCGTTTTGTTCACTTTAAAACATTTGATATTTTGTTTTTATATTAATCAGTGATAAATAAAGCCTTCCGTCAATTTCATTGGTCAATTTCAAAACTAGACAATTTGAATGGCTGAACAAAATACAACTCACCCACATTTTCATAATTTGCATAATTAGAGTTGGGAGCTTTCATTGGTCAATTTCAAAACTGGACAATTTGATTGGCTAAACAAAATACAACTGGGTCACATTTGCATAATTTCAGTAGGGAGAATTTACGTTATCTGTCCTATTTAGGGTGGGTTATATAATATTAATCTTTTACCTAACGTAATGGCAAAAACAATCTCACACATTACAAGAAACATGCCATTCATTTTTTTTTATATTTTCACTTTTTGTTTCCAAAACATAGGTTATGACCCCTCATTGGAACTAGCGTGTCGCGCTTGTTCCAGTGAGGAGTCATAACCTATGTTTTGGAAGCAAAAAATGAAAATTTTAAGTTATACGAGGATGTTTTTTCCAAGTGCCGTCTGCAACTCAAGTTAGGTGATGGGTTAAAAAGTTATACTAAGTGGCTAGTTTGTGCGTGTGTGTGTCATATGATAAATAGAATATGAAATGAGTGTTTTTCTCATATAATATTTATGAAACTCGTCCGAATTTTCCGTTTGGGCTCGCCAGAGGCTCGCCCAAACAGAAAATTCTTAGACTCGTTTCATAAATATTATATGAGAAAAAAACTCATTCCGTATCCTCTATATATGTTTCGCCCCACCACAAAATTTCATTTCCTACGCTTGTCAACTACACTGCGATGTTTCTGTCCACCAGCCTCCTCCACAAAAGAGTTCAAGGATTCGGGGTTATTTGCGATCTGAATCGTACTCATCTTATAACTTGACCTCTTTCCTTTTTGTCATAATTATGACAAAAGAATGCCTTGTGTCGAGTTTATCGGTTAGTGTTTCACACTCTCTGCAGAGATAAAAGGAAATAGTTGGGCGAAAAGATATATCTGATATTGAAGAATGCTTACACGGAAATTCATGTGGGTGGTCTTCTGCTTTTAGTTCCCAGGGGAATGTTTTTGATTTTCAATTTGATGTTCAATTATTTGATAAAATTCGAAGCTCTCTCACAATTCTTCCCAAAGGTGAAGTAGAGCAAAATGCTGATTTGTTTACATTTTTAAAGAAGCCCGCACTAGAATAGTGGCGAATATTTCGGCCGAACAAGTCTGCTGTCCACATTCGCTTACGCAGGGCAAGAAAGGCGAGCCAATTGTGTCCGCAAGCGGACAAATTTTAACCCATTACGTTTAGAAGCGGACTGGGCCAAAAAAAGTTGCCGGGAAACGTACCAAGGAGGCTCCGGACCTGGACAAAAATTTGGTTTTTGGAACCGAAAGAACGCTGCTTACTTGCATCTGAGCGATCAATGGCCGTCCACATAGAGTGCATTTACGTTGCATTTTTGTATCGTCTGTATCGCTCATTTTGGCAAAATAGTCGCGCCAAAAGGAGCCCCGGACCCATCAAGTCGACCACAGTTCGGCCCAATGGGAGAAAATTATGATTTTTCGAACCGAAAGAACGCTGTTTCCTTGCATCTGATCGATGAATTTTCGAGGCACTTTTAAGGTCAAAGGACAGTTCATCAACTAAGCGAAGTGTTGACAGAAGTGTAAAGTTGTTCAGGGAGTTGGGCACAAAGGAGAAATCAACTGAATTTGAAACATTCGACGTATGTGAACTGAATCAGTGTCTTAGTCTGCCTATTTGTTATTGATTTATTTATAACTCTGAAAGAAACATTCCTTTCAAAGGTCATTCAGTATAATAAAAAAACATAGTGACCGTTGTCCAGTGCTCTCGACTTCGTCTCGGGCTTTAATTTTTTTTCTTCGGGTGCTAATCTACCATAACACACTGAACAACGGTCACTATGTTTATAATGCACTCTATGTGGACTGCCAATGGTATTTCGATAAAACGACAGTCTATGCAATCAGATCCATTTCGCCTTTTGGTCATTTTCACTAAATTTCATGCGCCAATAGGTGATGGGCTGCGAAAATTTGGGGCCCTGGGTGGCAATTTCCCGGTGGACCATACGGCCAGCCTCCCTCTGATTACGTTCGCAAACCCAAGTCCATTCTATCCGCAAATCGATTACGTCCAAAAAACAGAGAACCAATTGTGTCCGCAAACGAGCCAATTGTGTCCGCAGGTAGGCATCTGGACCATAATGTCTGCAAACACAAGTCGATTGTATCATGAAGTCGATTGTAACGTCCACAAAAAGGCGCGCCAATTATGTCCACAAACGAGCCGATTGTGTCACAGACAGACACCTGGTCTATTACGTCCACTAACCCACGCCGATATGTCCGCAAGCGGTCCTGGAAATAAAGGGCTTATAACGTAACCCACTGAAAGGTTACCCTATATAAAATGGTGGTAAACCATAGGAAAAAAAGAGTTGTGATGCATCTCCGCATTCTTTGTTTTACTACGCCAGTTATGTTGTTTTATGTCTTAACCCTTTGAAACCAAGAAGCCCTGTTTTGGTTCCAGGAGCATGATACATCATAACTGCATTAAGTAGGCCCGCTACTAAGTGAGTATGGTGGGTAGATATTTATTTATTAATTTATTTATTGGTGTTTTAAGGTCACATATTTCTGCACAATGGCTAATCATGACCGCGACAGTTTTACGGGTGGAGGAAGGCGGAGTACCCGGAGAGAACCACCGAGCAACGGCGAGCAACTATCAGCTCCCCAACATACTGACTCCACACAAGCAAAGTTAGCAATGATTGAAGACAGGTGCACCATCGACGTGCAGTACGCCTTAGTACACAACGCCACCGTGCCACCACGTGGGCAATGGGGGGGGGGGGGGGGGGGGGGGGTGAAGTAGTGTCTTGCCCAAGGACACAACGCGGTTGCCGCAGGTGGGATTCGAACCGAGGACCTCTCGGCTTGCAGTCTGCACTTCTACCAACTGAGCAACCGCGCCCCTGTGTTGGGTAGACCAATCAATATTTTGCTGCATGTTGAAATATGAATTGGTCTACCCCACCTCGAATAATGAATATGGACTCTTCCAACTGCTGCCATTGAATTGACGTGGAAGATACCAACAGTGTTCAAGGGGTTAATGGGATTTTGGAATCACTATGATTATCGAAGATTTTCTCGGTATAGGCATTTATACCTCTCTTTATCACGACTCGGCGAATCACGATTTTTCGCTCGAATCGAATCTCTAATCGAATCCGACAAAAGAATCGAAACCGAATTGAATCTCGAATCTAATCCACTATCTGGGGGCACGGTGGTGTTACGGTAGCCAGTTCTCGTCAGATCACCGAAGTTAAGCAACGTCGAGCCCGGTTAATCATTAATTCGGACTCTCACGATTGTCCACCTGGGGGCACGATGACAGCGTGTACTAAGGCGTACTGCACATCTGTGGAACGCATGTCTGCAATCAATCTAACCCTGCCTGTGCTGCAGTGCGGAATGACGATGTTGGGGGGCTGGCAGCTGCTCGTCGTTGCTCAGTGGTTCTCTCAGGGTACTCAAGCTTCTTTCACCCGTAAAACTGTCACGGTCATGATTAGCCATTGTGCATAAGCATATGACCTTAAATACCAATAAATAATAATAATCCACTATCTAATTGTTACTACGGCCGTCTTACTAATACTGCCTATCTCCAGTGTGTACTCACGATTACCCAGTATTAAGTTGCCTATTCAGTATCATCGTGCCGCAAGTAGGTGGACCAGTCACTTCTTTGTGAAAGGTTGAACAGTTTATTCATATGACAATCAAATGTGTTCCATGTAGAATTTTCGGCATGGACTAGTGCGTAGGCCCGATATACAGCGCAGTTTCATTACCCTCTGGATTCTGTTGTCAAAATACCAAAGTTTTTAGCAGCAAATCTTACCCAGAATGCAACTGAGAATTTAATAAATTATACCTTGTTTGACAGAGCTCATTGAGCTCTGTCAAACAAGATATAATGTGTTAAATTGTTCATGCGGCATGGGCAATATGGGGTCAATGACGAAAATTTTGATTACTACCAGAGTGCTAGGACATAAGGAGAACAGTATAGAACGGGGTTCGGACACACTGACATTCCCATTACTCAACGCTTTCGCGTTGAATGTATCACTACCAAAATATGTTTCGACATTTTCTGTTCTTAATATTCTAGTGGTGACAATTCGCCCCTTGGTTATCTTAGCAACGGGTTTAGATTTACACGAGAATTGACTGTGTTATCATTCAAGTGGACGCAGAAAAAGGTACAAATCGTCCCTTCAGAGGAATAAGGCGCCACCTGCAAAGATTTTGCATTGCAAATGGTGCCTTGTTCAACTCAGGGGGTGGGGGGGGGCGGGGTGCGACTAAACTTGTGTTACTCGAGTTAGGCTGGATACGGCCAATGTTATTCCTCATAATACCATAGGGATGGGTCGTCATCTTTAGAAAGTCGACAACAGGGAAATGCTTGAAATCCCAAATTGTCTGTGATTGGATTTTTGTTCGAATAATCGAAATTGTTTCGAATCGAATCGGCGAAAAGATTTCAAACCAAATCGAATCTCAATCCTTCGCCTGGCTCTACTCTTTATTTTCAAATCCGGTTAGAGGGCTAGTACGACCGATCGCCTTACAAACGACATGTCTGCAGTGAGCATCATTGCGCATACCATTCTCCTATACCAGGGATTCTTCTGCAGTCTTTGGAAAAGGGTGCGGAGTCCATACCATTGGAAACATTTGTGTCATGGGGGCTCCACTTGGGAATTTGTTTTGGAGGAGAAGAAACATGCAAAGATCAAGAAACTTTACATTTGAATTGAACAGAGAACATTAAAACCGATACCTTATTAAGCAACTGCACGTATACTACAAGTAATTATTAGAACAAAGAGTCACGTGGAATCATGTAGTCTCTATTGAACTATTCTAATACTTTTAAAGAAGGACATGTCATTTGCCTTTGAGTTCAGACAATTTCGAATATTTGTTATGTAAGCAATTTAGATTTTAATGCACAGTTGGTGCCCTGAACTGGGTGGTCGTACGACCTCAGAAAACCAATGGTTTTCTGAGGTCATATGACCACTCAGTTCAGGACACCAATTCTGAATTAAATTTTTCTTATGGTGAGGACTGAGACTGGAAAATTTGAGGTTGGGAATTGGGAAAAATCATGCCCAAATGCCATGGGGAAAGGGTCTAATATTCGGCCCCTGTAGACACCCAAAAGAATCCCTGTCTACACCTAGAACACAATTCCGCCAATTTTATACATACTGCCCGAGTTTCAATAAATTTGCAATTTGATTTCATCTATAAATGATCGAAGCCGTATGACATCAAATATTCCAGCATCAATAAAACAAGATGACTCTCAAGAGCAGCAAATCTAAAATGTAATGAATATGTTATGTTCAGAAAATATCAATGGTAAATCTGCGTTGGACAGGAACACAATTTTCTTCAGTGCGATATTGATCGTGCGTTCTGTGAATGGATTCTGTTGACTTTTACACTTGAGAATCGTAAGCCATTTTAATGACAGGACTAAGGACAAAGTCGACTCATTTAGCATAAGGAATCACAATCAAATACTCAATCAATAGTGAATGTCAGACGGATGTTATAAATATAGTACTCGCTTAATTCATCTGTGTAATACTGGCGTCATTTGTTTAGAAAACTGCGTAATTGAACCAGTCCGAGTAGTACAGAACCCACACACAATTTATCATGATACATGCAGTGGTTGAATCAGAAAGTGATAGTGTTTTCTCTAATATAACGATCGGAGCGCGACACACTAAAACACCAGTGGGTCAAGATTTGTTTGCTTGTTTGCTTATTGGGGTTTACCGACACGTTCGACGGTCATGTCAGGTCATATCGTGTCTGACGGTTTTAAAAAAGCCCCGAATATCCAGAAAGAAACACCAAGCGGCGGTGAGCAAAATGTAAGACTCTCCAACTTACTACAGTTTAAATTAAAAGTCCTGTCACAATTAGCGCAGAAAATGCTCGTTAGCTAATGTGCTCCCCACTGCAGAGGAATGTAATGTCTGAAATACACAAGAACGTTTCCGCTGTGCAAAATATAATGCGCTATTAGCGAGATCGGTAGCGAAATCACGAACTGAACCGATCAAACAGCAAGAAAACATCGAGACTACAGTATGAGGAGGCTGATTTACTACTAAATAGCTGTGGGGTAGATTTTTCACTCAGTAATTATGTACAATTTCTGAGGACAAGGCACAAGAAGAACTTGCAAACCTTCATCGCATGGACCACCGGGTTGCACCCGGTGGTCCATGTGATGAAAGTTTGCAAGTGTTTCTCGTGCTGTTATAAATAATTACGAATACGCTTCTAGTTGAGAATATATGGCGCTGAGATTAAGCAGTAATCCACTCTCTTCATTCTGTAGATGCAGTCGAATTTTAATATCTACTTACTTCATTAAATGTACATGAATCTCAGTAGAAGTTAGGAATGGTGTTAATGATTTTTGTTTACTTGTATAAAATTGTTGGGCCCACTGTTTTTCTACAGAAATTGAGTTACGCTAATGGGACAGTTTGAGCTTGACAGGAACAAAAGGTGCACTTACTCGGCGCGCTGTTACCTCAAACTAGAGCACAATACAGTGACAGGACTTTTAGTTTCAACTGTAACTCTGCACAAGCCAAGATAGCAGCTAGTGGATGCAAGTGCACCATCGACGTGCAGTCCCCTCCACCATACCTCCGTATGGAGAGTCGTAATTAAGTGTCTTACCCAAGGATCCAGTGCAGATTGCGCAGGCCAGAATCGAACTGTGAACGTTCCGATTTAAAGTCCAATGCTCTAACCAATGAGCCACCGCGCTCCTCGAGGTTTCATGAATGTAAAATTGTAAAATGAAGGTCGAAAGATGAAAATAGCATCAGAGATTTAACATTCTCGCATCTGTTCCGTTGGGAGAGATTTTGCTGTATGAGGAACATGAGGAAACGCATAGATGGTTCTTACAACAAAGCCCTCTTATCCTCATCTGGGGTACTTGGGGATACTTATGAAATGGCAATGTATCATTTGAGGATACCTTTTGAGGATATCTTTTGGGGATACCTTTTAAAGGATACTTATCTGAGGATATCTGGTCAACCCATTTCGCAGGGTACTAGTATTCCCCTTCCCCGCTAACAAGAAAAAGAATTGATTTCACTTCAAATGTTTATGGGAGTTCAAATTGTGTTACAGATAACATTGTGTTAAATTTCGTTATACCGAGTTCTGTGTTTGTTCTGTTTGTTCTGCTAATATCCGTTCCGAAGTCTTCTGTCTTATCTGTCTTTGTTCTCTCATTTTTATTTCGGTCTTCTGTTTTGTCTTTGTCGATCTTTGGTCTGTTCCATTCTTTTCCACCTTTTTCGATATTTGTTCTCTTCAGTTCATTTCGATCTTCTCTGTCTTCGTCCACTTTGTTCTCTCCGTTATCATTACTGGTTCTGTATCTTGATCATTATCGGCCACGAAGCTTTGACGAAAAATGTTCTGTATCTTTGTAAGATCTGATTCTGTTGAAAAATCTTCTCGTTTTCGTTCATGGTTCGGGATTCTATGATATCTCTCATGTCTCTATACAGGGCCATCGCAGCTTGTTAGTTTGTGTCCCTGGCCACCGAATACTGTCGTTCTGGTAAGCTTTCCAATAAACTGGGTTCGACCAATACGTACTTCTTCTATTCTTGTGCCTTCGTTGTTGGATTATAGGATGGTTCCATAAGTCGTTTATTTCCCGTTCCGGTCATTACTATACGAGGCATTTCTGTTAGAGGCATTGGTATCCACGAGTTTCTGGTTGGTTGGTGGATATTTACATGGTACGTTTTGTACAGTTCTATTGGTTTCAATTGGTTTATACCTTTGCGTTCTTTTTGCACGGGTGTCGTAGTTCCTGTGGTGAGTGGTGCATCTGGTATCTTCCTAGGTTGTCTTTTCTGTTAACCCTTTACCTATGATGAAATATTTTTTTTTCATTTTTTGTCTCAAAAACATAGGTTATGGCCCCTCTTTGGAACGAGGAGTGCAGATGAAATGGTTTCGCGCGCCGACGGCGCGCAGGGACAACGTGGGGTATGCCCCTTTCGACTCTCTTCAACTGTAGAATATAGTTTCGAGCAACATGTCCAGGCGAGTCAAAGGAGGAAAAGGGTGGGGTACTCAGCAGAAGTCAGGAATTTTGGTGCTCTTGGGAGTTGTGGGGGTCTTCTGATGTTCTTTTGGTCTAAATCCCTCGGGTGAGGACCAGTGCGAGAGGGGGTCCTCTCAGCAAAGGTGATACCTCTCCCCGAGGGTGCAGTACTGATATATTCAGGCAAGTATAATCTGCCACTTATGGGAAGGTCTTTTTGTGGTGGGCCAGTGCTTCATTAATTAAAATTTTGCTGATGATGTATTTTACTACATGGAAAACGCATGCGTGGACATCACTGCCCACGCGTGGATTACGACCAGTCCACGGTGGCTATACGGTATATTCACAAAAACAGATAATCATGTTTCATTGTTTTTTAAATTTTTGCCTAAAAAATATAGCTTATGAGCTCTCATTCGAACGAGCTCGCTGAGTTCGTTCCAGTGAGGGACAACAAGCTACTTTTAGGCCATTCTATCTGTTATTCGAGAATTTTTTTTTTTTTCAAATGGCGTTTTCTGATCGAGTTAGGTTGAATGGTTAACCCTTTACCAAACGTAATGGCCAAAACCGTCCAGCGCAATTCTCAAAAATCGCCAATTATTTTGCATTATTTTTTTCATTTTTTGTCTCAAAAACATAGGTTATGACCCCTCATTGGAACGAGCTCGTTGAGCTCGTTCCAATGAGGGGTCATAACCTATGTTTTTGAGACAAAAAATGAAAACAATTAGTTATTCAAGAATTTTTTTTGCAAGTGTCGTCTGCTTTTCATGTTAGGTAAAGGGTTAAAATACAAAGGCAGAATGCTATGTACAGTACGATCGTCGTGGAAAGGTCAAATTCCACGGGTGGGAAATATTGTCACGCATGCGTTAAAAGTGAATCTCCCACATAAAACAATGGAATCGCCCTCAAATTTTCAACGAATGAAGCACCGCGTAAGACCCGATGATTTCTTTCATTGAATATTTGCTGAAAACTAACTGTTATTGATTGACAAAGCTGCCCGTGTGAAAAACTGCTCACGCGTGGATTTTGACCATTCCACGGCGGCTGTACTGTAAAGCAGATGCTGTATCAATCCATGTGACTTTTGTCATAAAGTGTGACGTTATTACACCAACAACACAGCCACGCCTCCCATCATTTATATGTGGTTACCAACTTTGAAGAATAAGCGCGTGAGGCGTAAACTGAAATGTTTTATGTTATCAATAAAGCAGAACTCGTTTGCCAGGTTAGCACAGCACATTCGTGTTTCCACGAGGATTTAACGGCATGTTGGTTACCAACAAAAAATCGGTCGCAGTCTGTTCGTGATTAAAAAAAAAAAAGTGCATTCTGTATTTTTTGTTGAATACATATTTCGCATTGTTATCATAAAATATTCGTAAACAATGCGCATCAACATTATCAAATGTCAGTTTGGGTCAAAGATGTAAAATATTTTAGTACTTGTTTGTGTAGCCACATCCTTAACCCGTTCCGTTGATCTATTTATTTATTGATGTCGAAGGCCAATTTCAGCATCTATGTAAAGGTGTTAAGGGGTTTTGGGGTGACAGCCCCTCCCAATAATTTTGATGACGTAGTTGGACTATATATTAACCCTTTGAACCCGAGCGGCCGCTTTTCCGGCCAGAAACATGATACGTTATAACGTCATTAAATACAGTACGTGGAGAGTGTATTATCACTAAATCACCCGCAGAGTGGAGATTCCACCCAAGCAATAATTGCAAATTTGTTGCGAAGCATAACAAGCACAAGCAAAGTTTCAGCCATACCCGGAGGTCCATTGGTTGAAACATTGCTTGTGTTCTTTGTCCACAAAGTTCAGAATTTAATAGTGATGTTTTGGGTGATAACTCCACTCCCCAGGTGATTTCGTTACAATCCACTCTCCACGTACTGTAGGATGGATGTTCAGTAAATGTGTTGGGAATACAAATTAATATTTTCAACGTTTAGCCGTGAGGCTGCACGTTGAAAATATTGATTAGTCTACTCCAAATAATGAATATGGACTCTTCTAATTGCTGCCATTGAACTGGAATGGAAGATACCATTAGAGTTCAAAGGGTTAAAATAGTTGGAGCTTGGAATATTTGATCAGTCGGGTCCTGAGCCTTCACAGTCGTACCAATCAGGTTTACACCCCCACGTCATCTTCGACCGCCACCCCCCCCCCCCCACCAACCACATCGTGACATAAGGTAAACATCGGGTTTAGCGAATCGTTTATGACTGTTTTAATCGTTTTACCCTTTGTATAGGGGAATCGAAGCCAGGCGTTGGTTACCGCGGAGCGGGCCCTTTTTTATAGACACTAGCTCACATACGTCCCGAGTCGCGAAATAGAGAGAGGTGGGAATAAGAGAGGGTCACCGAGGATATGATCAGGGACCTCGCGAGGTTGACTGATCGGGATGGGGGAGGGGGGGGGGGGGGGGGTGCAAACCTGGTTTGTCCCATCTGACTGACTAATATTCCAACTGCATCAGAAATGATTATACGTGGCAACGATGACTGACTGGAGGGGGGAGGGCAAATCCTGATTTACTTATATTTCAACTGCATCAATTTATTTATTTATTGGTGTTTGAGGTCACATACTTATGCACAATGGCTAATCATGACCGTGACAGTTTTACGGGTGGAGGAAGCCGGAGTACCCGGAGAGAACCACCGGACAACGACGAGCAGCTGCCAGCTCCCAAACATCGTAACTCCTCACTGCAGCACACGCAGGGTTAGACTGGTTGAAGACATGCGCTCCATCGACGAGCAGTACGCCTTAGTACACGGCGTCATCGTGCCCCGTCGTGGACAATCGGGGTTAAGTGCCTTGCCCAAGAACACAACGCGGGAGTCCGAATCGATCGCTCAGACGGTCACCCATCCGAGGACTAACCGGGCTCGACGTTGCTTAACTTCGGTGATCTGACGAGAACCGGTTACAGCAACGCCACCGCGCCCCAACTGCATCAATAATGAACTATGATGGTACAGTTGAAATATTTAGTGAGTCAGGGTCATAGTTAAAAAACTCAAGACTTTCAAGAAATTTATTAGGGAATAAATAGAGTATACATGTACAAGTCGTGACGCAATTTCGTATTCCATTGACACGTACACTCTAAAATCAGTTGAGTTGAAAATTAACCCACGTCAACAGGGTTGAGTGAATATGAACCCAATTGGGTTCATATTCACTCAACCCAGTTGATTTGGGGTGATTTTTTACCCAACTGATTTTAGGGTGTATACCGTACTGGTACTCCAAATTGGCTATGCCAAACTCCCCAAAAGAATGAATCGGGTATTACAGACTGTATGACTGACTCTGTGTGTATGTGTGTGTGTGTGGGGGGGGGGGGGGGGGGTGCGGGGGGGTGCGGGGGGGCGAGGCACAAGCCCAAGTATCGAATCTAGTCTTTAAAAAAACACATGGTTACTAGCAAGAGGGCGCCCATGTGGGGGCACGCCCACCCCCACCCCCCACCCCACCCTTGTACTAAGGTACACTGCACGTTGATGGTGCACTTGCCTTCAACCGCTGCCGACACTGCTTGTGCAGAGTACAGAGTTATCCATTGCCCACGTGGGGGCACGGTGGCGTTGTGTACTAAGGCGTACAACACGTCGATGGTGCACTTGTCTACAACCAATGGGGAGCCTGACAGTTGCTCGCCGTTGCTCAGTGGTTCTCTCTGGGTACTCCGGCTTCCTCCACCCGTAAAACTGTCCGACATGAGGTGACCCTGTCCGTCGAAAGTGTCGTTAAATCTAAATAAATAAATTGTGCAAAGTTGGTAAGCTGGAAAGTCTGACAGTTGCTTGGCGTTGCTGGGTGGTTCTCTTCGGGTACTTCGGCTTTCTCCACCTTTAAAACTGCCCGACACGATGCGACCGTGCTTACTGAAATTGTCGTTAAACACCAATAAAAAAGAAACTGTATATATAAAGAAATATGGACTTGATGCGCCCCGGGAATCAAACAAACATGCTCATGGAAGCCGAGTCTGCAAATAAGAAATCTGTCATTTGCAGAATGAGGTTCCCAGAGGGTGTATTTGCTGATGCAATGCCATACAGTGGGCTAATTTATCCTCTGTGTACCTCATTCTGTGAGATTTACGCCAATGGGAATGTCCGTAAACATGCCAACAATAAGGCACTAACACCCTGCTCTATCAGTGCACGACGAGCAAAGGATTTGGGAAGAGAGGTGATAACCCCCCAACAGGATGTACGTCCTTAGTCTTGTTGTTGTTACATAAATAAAGCATTTGATTTTTATCCACTTCTCAAACATGTTCATATCCGTTACTTGGACATCAACATCAGACTTTCTACCATATCGTGTAATGAATGCCTTTCGAGGAAACTTGTCAAATATTTTTTACAATGTTGCGGAACTTCCGCCGCAATATAACGATCACGTTACAGTACAGTAGACATCACAAAAGTGATATTTTTCTCTATCAGATTGCGATAGGATCGCAATACGGCTATACGCCGGTGATTTGTATTTATTTTTTTTTATTTATGGATGTTTTATGCCGCAACATGGATATTATTATTATCTATGGTGTGTGAGGGTGTGAGATGGGGAAATCTCACCCGAGGGCAAGATATTTGGGCCAGACACTAGGCTTGCCGAGTGTCTGGACCATATATCTCGTCCCGAGGTAGAGATTTCCCCCTCTCACACCCGTCCCCACCAGGGATAAAAACAGCCTGACGTCATCAAAAGTAATTAAGGGGCGCGTGCAGCTATATCGAACAATTTTGTTGTCCATTTCTGATAAAACTGATTTACTTATCGGAAAGAGCGCACAAAAGTTCCGTATATACCTTAGGTTCATATATACCACAAAATTAAATGCTAACGCCGACAAGGTAGAGGTTAAAGATTTGTAGCGAAATGAACATTGACACATTCCGATGACGTCATATTATAAATTCTGCAATGTTTTAGCAAAACGTTTTGACGGGAATTTCGTGCAACTCGCTCCACTGATAATGGCGTTCATCCAAAATTCATATAAAAGAGTCAAGTGTCTTTTGGTTTTGCGGTCTGTGATTTTATTTCTGTTTTCTTAGACAAACGTTGGGATCGCGGTGGCTCAGTTGGTAGAGGTGCCGGCTGCAAGCCGAGAGGTCCTCGGTTCGAATCCCACCTGCGGCAACCGCGTTGTGTCCATGGGCAAGACACTTCACCCCCATTGCCCGCGTGGGGGCACGATGACGCCGTACACTAAGGCGTACTGCACGTCGATGGTACGCATGTCTTCAACCAATCTAACCCTGACTGTGCTGCAGTGTGGAGTTACGATGTTGGGGAGCTGGCAGCTGCTCGTCGTTGCTCGGTGGTTCTCTCCGGGTACTCCAGCTTCCTCCACCCGTAAAACTGTCACGGTCATGATTAGCCATTGTGCATAAATATGTGACCTTAAACATCAATAAATAAATAATAAATATTAGACAAACGTTCGTCTGCTAATATTTACGAAACGAGACAACATGTTGTTTGTTTCCAGAAGAACGTGCGATGATTGAATAGTCCTGCACTCATTAAATATGCGAATAAGCCAATATAGTTTAGTCACGTGGGTGGGGTGAGAGAGCTGTCACATGGGTGGGGTGAGACAGGCATATCTCTCCCAGCTGTCTCACACAACTTTATATATGTCTCAGTACCTTAGCGGTGGGAGAAAAAGACAAGTCCGCTAAAGAGCAGCTTACTCGGCTTACTGAATTTGATTTATTGCAAACCCAACTACTCACAGAAATCGGAAACTATTTTTTGATGGCATTAACCCTTAACGTTCACGCCAAAATAAAAAAAACAAGTTCATTTTTGTTGTATAATGCATCCAGAAAGCCACTGGTAATTTCCCGTAATGCAAGTAGATTGCACTCCTGTTTGCATTATAGGTAAAACATTTGAAGCTTGAGAGTTCTGTATTTTGACATCATCGTGCAGAGGGTTAACTTGTTTACGCATGTGGCAGATTATCAATACGCTTTTTTCTGAAGTTAAAAACATGATTGGGTGCATCCAAATTATTTCTGATCAATGCGTTTAAATGCATACACTCACATGGAGCTCTGAATATACCTTGAATACCAAAGGGTGGTGACGCAACTCAATTCTCAAAGGAAGCATTGCCCTTGACTCTGGTCTCTGGTGATGAACAGGCCTTTCAGAGAAAAATAAAACCAAGACATTAATAGCTCGGCGTTAGGATCCGATCAAAAAGACCAGTGTTATAAAAAAAATCCTGCTATGTATATGTCTGGTACCCTTATTTATCATTCCAATCCGGACCTACGTTCCTGAATCAGACCGTCGTGTGTAACAAGTACCACGGCGCTTGGTATAGCGTACTTTACATTTGTGGAAAGTTTTAATTTTACGTGTAATATTTGCACAAAAATAGTTAAGAGCGATGAGGAATAATTGAATCCTGCAGCCCGATAGGTTTGTAAGATTAGATTATGTCTGATCCTCCTAAACAATTAGTTGTTCATTAAATTTTGTGCTTATCGACCACGAAATTTTATTTTATGATAAAAGTTATGCATACTATAGGTTGAAAGGTAATTTGCTAGTGGTATGTCCGGGGCTGGACGTTTCTGATTTGGATGACCCCGGTAGATGACCCCGGAAGTGAAGTCGTAACATAGACTGGACAGCCAAGGAATGGTGAGAATAAGCTATAGGAGAGACCAGGATAGGCAGAAGAGGGTATTTCAAGGGAATACGAACTAGGAAAATAACTGACAGGTTGTTTGTGGTAATTCTAACCGAGGATTTTGAGAAATCCGAACCAGAAAAGTACTCAAGTTTAATACAACGCGTCTTATAGCACTGCATGCTACTGTTAAAAGCCAAATATGGGGCTCCACCGTCCAGTCCGTTTTCTGTGTTTTCAGAGTTTTGGTGATTTTGAGTGAATGTCGAGTCTATTTGGGTAATTAGATACACTAACTCAACTGATCCCGTAAATCGACCACACCCTCCGAACACATCCCCCGTCCTATTAGAGGATTTTTGGTCACATAGCACGTCCAGTCCCTGCCATACAACTTTGGCTAACGAAGAATAGTCGTAAATAACTTTATTAAAGTCATTGCTCCATTTTTGGTCTGCTTTGAAATATAGTCGGGGTAGGGTGGATGTGGTGTGCTTGGAAATTCCTAAGAGCAACTCGGTACCTTATCAAACTACTTGCCTCGTCGTGCAAGTTGGTTTCTAGCGCCGCTACTTAAAAATATCATCATGAAACACAAACCTGAAAGAAACCCGCGTTCAGGATGTTCAATACCGTAACTGAAGCAGAAAAAATGAAAGTGTCAATGACACTGTAGCTCAACTTGACAAACTTGAACTTGGTAAGTTATAAATGAAACGGCAAAATTGAAGATCATTAGTACCAATTTTATTTGATGAAATTTCAACATAACAGCATTGTGTGTGCACAACGTCAGAGTAATCCATGCAATTGTTAAATGTAAACAGTAAGACTGGCTAAAGGAAGAATGTTGATACACAAATGCAGTATGTTCAGAGGTAATTGTAAATGGCCACTTTTTTCACAGAAATGAATGCTAATCAATAGCTCTTATCTAAAGGTCTTGCCTAATGAGCACACCAAGTTCAAAAACAATCCTATGATAAATGTGGCCTGTAGGCCATGTCAAAGAATGTTGATGCACAAATGCAATAAATTCCAAGATTGTTGCTAACAGCAACAGTTTTTGATGGAAATGAAAAGAAAATCACTATCTTTGTCACCCAGCATAAGCATACAAAGTTTCAAAACAACCTGATAATGAATGTGCCCTCTAAGGCATGCCAAAGGAAGATGTTAATGCACTAAGTAGAAGGTCATGGCCTGTGGCAATGGTTTTTGGAGTTTTTTTAATGGAAATTCATAAATATACCCTGCTGAGAGTTCAAAAGGGATAAGTAGATGCACAAATGCAGTAAGTTCAAAGGCTGGTGATAACGACAATAATTTTTTATGGAAATGAAAAAAAAGCAATAGCTCACATCTAGAGGTCACCCCGAACACACATACCAAGTTTCAAAGTGATCCGATCATAAATGTGCCATGAAGGGTGTGTTAAAGGGAAATATTGAGGCCTGACTAAACTAAGTTCAAAGGTCATGGGCAACATTTTTTGACAGAAATGGAAGAAAATCGACAGCTCCCCTATAGATGTCACCCCACACAAGCACACCAAGTTTGCAAGCGATCCAATCACAAATGTGCTCTGCAGGGTGTGTCAAAGGAAAATATTGATGCTTAACTGCACTAAGTTTTTACAAAGTTCATCGAAGGTCATTGCAACATTTTTTGACGGAAATCGAAGAAAATCGATAGCTCCCATCTAGAGGACACCCCAAACAAGCATACAAAGTTTCAAAGCAATCCAGTTATAAATGTGCCCTGTAGGGTGTGCCAAAGGGAAATATTGAGGTCCGACTAAACTTAGTTCTAAGAACGTTGGCCGTAGCAACAATTTTTGACGGAAATGGAAGAAAATCGATAGCTCCCATTTAGAGGTCCCCAAACAAGCATGCCATGTTTCAAAGCAATCCGATCATAAATGTGCCCTGTAGGGTGTGCCAAAGGGAAATATTGAGGTCTGACGAAACTAAGTTCTAAGAACGTTGGCCGCGGCAACATTTTTTGACGGAAATGGAAGAAAATAGATAGCTCCCATCGAGAGGGCACCCCAAACAAGCATGCCATGTTTCAAAGCAATCCGATGATAAATGTGCCCTGTAGGGTGTGCCAAAGGGAAATATTGAGGTCTGACTAAACTAAGTTCTAAGAACGTTGGCCGCGGCAACATTTTTTGACGGAAATGGAAGAAAATAGATAGCTCCCATCGAGAGGTCACCCCAAACAAGCATGCCAGGTTTCAAAGCAATCCAATCATAAATGTGCCCTGTAAGGTGTGCCAACGGGAAATATTGAGGTTTGACTAAACTAAGTTCTAAGAACGTTGGCCGTGGCAACATTTTTTGACGGAAATCGAAGAAAATCGACAGCTCTCATCTAGAGGTCACTCCAAACAAGCATACCAAGTTCCAAAGCGATCCAATCATAAATGTGCCCTGTAGGGTGTGCCAAAGGGAAATATTGAGGTTTGTCTAAACTAAGTTTTAAGAATGTTGGCCGCGGCAACATTTTTTGACGGAAATCGAAGAAAATCGATAGCTCCCATCTAGAGGACACCTCAAACAAGCATACCAAGTTTCAAAGCGATCTGATCATAAATGCGACCTGTGGGGTGTGCCAAAGGAAATTGTGGACGTACGTACTAACGTACGTACGTACGTACGTACGTACGTACGTACGTACGTACGTACGTAC
Organism: Pictodentalium vernedei; assembly: GCA_031216915.1. NCBI lineage: Eukaryota > Metazoa > Mollusca > Scaphopoda > Dentaliida > Dentaliidae > Pictodentalium > Pictodentalium vernedei. Next base: position 625,596,074 of record CM062295.1, read on the forward strand.
CGTCGACGGACGAGAAGTGATGGCAATAGCTCAGCTTGACTTTGTTAAGTTTCGCTAAAAAATCAATACGTGGCAGGGCTTTTTCCATCCCAAGTGCCGAATTAGATTGAGTAATCGCTTGACTGGACTGGTTACGTGAAATAATTCATGAGAGGTGAGGGACGTTGTACAAACACGAGTGCGCGAATGCGCACGAGTGTTTTACAATATGGTCCCTCGCCTCGAATGAATTATTTCATGTAACCAGTCCAGTCAAGCGATTACTCTGTTTATTACTTTTCATTATTAACGATAATTATATTATTTAACCATTTACCTAACCTAACGTCCAGCGCTATTCTCACAACTCGCCAATTAATTTTCATTATTTTTTAATTTTTTGTCTCTAAAACATAGGTCATAACCTATGTTTTTGAGACAAAAAATGAAAATAATAGTTATTCAAGAATTGTTTTGCAAGTGTCGTCTGCTTTTCATGTCAGGTAAAGGGTTAAAAAAGCAAAAAACAAAAACAAAAAACAATGAAGTCCCCATTACACCCACGGCAAAGCGTCTTCGTTTTGCGCGCACGGATATATGACACAAGTGTTGATTGCATAATTCACTTGTGAAGGTTATCGTTTATAAGCAAACCCGAAAATCCAGTAAATCACACTTTGGAAAGTAATAAAGAAATCTTTAACACAACCATGGAGAGAATCTCATCTTCGATCTCATTCAAAATATATTCGAAAACTCCTATGTTCACCGGAAAGAGTAGCTTATTGGATACAAAGCGCTATAAAAATTCAATTAAAGTGAAAAACAAATATTGACTAAGATTTTTTTGAATGTGGAAGAGCATGTAAAACAAACCACCGTATGCAAAGTGTAAGACATCAGAAGCGACATTTCGAAGATATGAACGAAGTTACCCAAACGCTATCAGAAGTAAACAAATCATTTCTGAAAATACAGACGGGTTTCTAATTTTAACTTTGCTCTCAGTATGGAAACCACTACGGGCGTTTTTGTTCAGATTCTTCCAGCTGTGAGACACTGACAAGATCGGGCGCAGGGGGGGAGGGTATATTTTATTGATCATTTTCGATACATATGTTACCATACTTTCAAATAACTACTGCCCGGGCATTTGTAGATGTGCGGTCTATCTTCTCGCTCTACAAGCTAAGCTAAAAAAGCTTATTTTATCTGTAACTGGACCTGTTCGTAATCACAGCTAACGAAATACCCCAGCAATGTGCAGGCCAACCTAAAATAAAGTTTGCTATCAAGTCGATTTTTAAAAATATGTTAGCACATTGTATAGGTGCTTCATTTTCATACTCAGAAAAGGAAAAGAAAATAAAGTGTCACCACACAGTGACACAAATAATACCCCCGCTTATTAACAATGCAAGCCTCACTATAGGTGATACAGTTTTGGGGTATATACAAATTCTAAGTCCATAAAGGGCAATGACTCTGGCAATAAAATCTCGAACGACACCTGCATTTCACTATGGGTGTATAGCAATAGGATACACTTGCATACCAAATATCAAGTTACTCAACCAAGTACTTTACAAGTTATTCATGATTGAATTTCGGGACGGACGGACAATGACTCTGGCAAAAATTTCACAAGATGCTGTTTCTAGTGTGTGATAGGCTTATTTGAGAGTTTTTTGTTTCATGGAATTACAGGCTGTAACATGTACATAGAAGGTATCTAGTGTTTTTGAGTTGATACCAAAAATTATCTCATGAGTGACCGAGACAAATGTTTATATTTCGCGAGCTCTTGGGCCAGCGAAAATAACCATTTATCTCGGGCACAAGTGATTTTCGGTATCCACTTAAAAACACTAAATTTTATTTTTATTATACGCTTTTTATAAGAATCTGATAACTCTACTCGTTTCAACCTTGAATTGATGCATCAAAGTAAACAGCGCATTGAATCATTGATACGCGGATGTGATTTGATCGATACTTGGAACAGATAGCGTCTTGCAATCTGATTTAGCTGGCGGGTTTCTTGTCCAAACACGGTCTGAAAGTCCCTAATATAAGTTTTTGGTTTGGTACGTCCTCTGAAAGGACGTCCCAAACCAAATACTTATATTACGGACTTTCAAGCCATGTTTGGACTAGCGGGTTTCATGCATCAATTCAAGGTGAATATGTGTTGAATTATTGCAAGAAATGATCGGTATCCACTCAAAACACCATGTTGTCTTTTCATTATAAGTTTCGATAACAAATTGATCATTTCCAGTGATACATTGATAATTTGGCTCGTATTCACCTTGAAGCGATGCTTTGAAAACCGCCATTTTGATTGATACCGTGAAAGTGAAAATTTCTATATCTTTACAGCGGGGGATACAATTTCTATCTTTCCGCGGTTTCTTCGATAATCTATCGTTTAGCGTATAATAAAATGGTGTATTATTTCATGTAAAGATATTTTTTATTTTTTGTATATATATACATGTAAACTAAATTGGATGTGATCATTACAAGGTAGGATTGTCTAAGAAAAGTATTTGTGTTCACTTCTCTTTCATAAAACTAGATCTGTTGAAGTCACGTGTATGCGTGACAGTCGCTGAAGCGCGGGAAAAATCGGGAAAGACAATGAAAATGAATGCCAAATGCGTAATCTATAGGCGTAGTGGAGACCCTGGAGCATATCCCACTAGAATGCCCAAAATATCAGTCTTAACAGAATAAGATTTGCCGGGAAAATGACGGGGAAGTGGGGTGGCAGAATGATGGGCATGTGGTTGGTATTCGACACAAGAGGGTTTTTATGCTGATCGGATAGATTGGGAAGAGTGGGGTACGGGATGTCATCAGGCACTCTGAGTGTTGAGAGGAGAGGAGAGGAGAGGAGAGGCGTGCGGATAGGGATGCATTTGGAAGCACATGGCTAATCAAGGCCTTCTCACCTAAGAACCGCTACAAATCAGAGGCCGACCAAAGTGTTGTTATTATTATTATTATTACCTAAGTTCTCGACTTCCGCGGTCGAAATGAAATACGATCACGGAATTTTACAAATACGACGGACGATGGTCGTATTTATGAAAATAAATACTGTGATTTGTTTCTCAGCGATTTTCTGCTATTTTCACGGGCAAACACATAATAAATATGTGTATGCGTTTTTTGGCTCCAAATACACAAACTAAACATACGAGCTGTGACCTTAAAAGAAATTCAGTTAAACCAAACACCGGAGCTGACCGATACAGGCGGGACTTGCAGACATGCACGGAGTACATGTAGCCCCCCTCCCCCACCCCTACTCCTTTCAGCAATTATGACTACATCGATGTTTTAAATGGGGACCTTTAGAACTGAAATGGTCACAATTTTCTACCAAATAGAGAATAATTATCATCGTTAACATTTTAACCCTTTACCCAACGCAGACGATATCAAAATTTATTATTTTAAATATCATTTTTTAAATTTTTTCCAAAAATTTCAACAAAACCATATCATGTGACCCCTTGTTGGAACGAGCTCGACGAGCTCGTTCCAACGAGGGGTCACATGATATGGTTTTGTTGAAATGTTTTGAAAAATATTATTTTTTCAACTGCTGAATTTGCATATTACGCGGGCGGATGCGGGCGATTCGTTGGGTAAAGGGTTAATCGTGCAAAAGCATTCATTCTGTCAGACACTAAGAGTGGTCGTGCCAAGGTAGCATGAGTAGTATATTGTATTAGAAGGTACCGGATTATCAACATACGAAACTGAGAATGTTGTTTACCCTGATACTGACCATGCCACAAGTTGGAAACATATGAATGAGAGTGGTCTGCGATGAGAAATCGCGTTCAGGGATTGTTACCCACGGATGCAGTAAAACTGTCGGTTTAAAAGTTATAAAATTGTGAGCGGTCTCCCAATCATTTCAAGCACACGAATGGATACTGCCAACCACAGCTTCAGTCAACTCCATTCGTTGGATTGCTTAAAATTATTCTGATACCAAATATCCTCAAACCGCAAAAATCACTTGGCATCATCAGTCGATTTTGGATGGAAAGAAAGCTTTTTCCCAATCTTGGTGAATATACAAAATCTATTATTTTTTGCCAAGTACCATCGTAATCTCTTAGAATATCGCGTCCTTAGCCCCCCTCACCCCCCCCCCCCCCCCCCCACATTTCTACTGCTTAAGATACCTCTGGAGCGGAGATAGAGCTACAATGCAGACATTTGTAATCCAGTTTGACTTTGGTGTTCAATTTCAGTATTTCGGGTGATTGTAGCGACTGAAAGATCAACCGTGCACGTTGTTTACAAGGTCAACTAAACACGTTTACCATGCACATCTACCCTTCTCAGAAAAGAAATGAAAAGAGAGGGGATGGTCAACGCGGTTGTTCTACTATAAAATATTTGAAAGGGGAAGTGATTACAGTTACCAAATGACCAAATGTAAAGCTGTCAAATACCTCCTTGCAGCCTGAAAATAAGCAGTCTGACATTTGCAGAATGAGGCCCCCAGAGGGTGAATTTGATGATGCTATCCCAAACATTGGGCCAATTTATCCTCTGGGTACCTCTTTCTGTTTAGTTTTGAGACCCTGATTCAGATTGAGGTTCACAGAGGGTAGATTTAGTGATGCTTCCCTGCTATGCAGGGTAGCATCACTAAATTCACCCTCTGGGGACCTCATTTTGCAGATGACAGTCTGCTTATTTTCTGGCTTGGTCGAAAACGACATCGATCTACAGTAAAATCATGTTTTCTAATTTCGATGTAGACAAAATTGACTTTTTAGAGATAAAAAAAGCTTTTAGAGCTTAGCACATTTACAAATGCACGTGGGCCAGTTATGTGAAAGTTTGGTAACATATGTGTTGAAAATGATCAATAAAATATACAGCCCCCTGCACACGATCTTTTCAATGTCTCCCAACCGGAAGAGTCTAAATAAAAACGCCCGTAGTGGCTTCCATACTGTGTTGTTGCTATTCGAATAAATGAATGCCACGAACAACAGCTGTGCATTATATTTGCTCTAATAGCGCATAATTTGATCAAAAACATTATATTATTCAAAATAAATCGCAGTTACACATCTTGGTCACAACTGTCCATACGTGCTTCTGCGGGTGGTCTGCGTGCATTTTTTGTGAAAATCGTGCGCGGCACGAAAGGACATCTTGCGCTTTTTCGGGGTCGTCCGCAGCCCGTAAGCACACAAGGAGGCTGTTGGACATGCACAACAAACTCTGCGATTTCCTTGCGAAATCTGAGAACGTCAAACGTGGGCACCACGCAAGAAGTCCGCGGGTTAACCGTACGATTTGAAATGCAAGTGAGAAGAAAGTCGCGAGAGTCTAAGACGTAAGAAGAACGCAAGGAGAGGGCACTTATCCCTTGCGTACGACGTACGTTTCACGCAAGTTGCTCGTACTTACCGCTCACGAATGTAATCGAACGCACGGCGCACGCACGGCGTAAGTGCGTGACACTTGTGTCGCACGGATTTCGCTTGCACCGCCGACTATAAAAAGAGTGCGCGCGCCATACAAAGTTGTCAGTTTGCTCTTGTATTTCGACAAGTTAAGAGATTCAATTTTGAAAGTTTTTCTTTGCGTTTTTTATTCTTTAAGTATTCAAATTAAATTAATTATTCACATTACAGAGCGGAGTTGATGATGACTTTGAATTCACTGTTTGACCAATATGACGTCCAATGATGACGAGGCCTTCATCAGTGTACATACTCAGGGGGAACATCGCACGTGGCCCCTGCGACTCGACCGCCAGACTTACTCCTGTCTTACGATGCACTTGCAACTCCTTCTCAACTGTTCTCGAGCCTGGGCTTAAGCAAATCCGCTGTATATTTATCGACAATCTAAATAGATTTCATTAACGCGTCCCCTATAAATAGACTGGCGTGAACACAGACTTTACATTAATTTTGTCCTTCTGAGAAAGCTGATTTCGACGAATATGGAAAATGAGATTGCCGCGTAATTTTCCGTGAGGGATCGGCTTATATGTTAATTACCAGCCCGGATTGAAAAAACTATGACAGCGTTCTTCGAATATCCGACACTTTCTCGTCCAGATGTTAATTTATTTAATCGAATCAGACATGAGGGTACTTTTGCATAACAGAAATAGTGGTTTTGTTAAATGTTCGACTTATATTTTTTCAAAATCGTAGCAAATTGGCCCTTCAATATTATTGCCATTATACCTAGATGATTAAGGTTGAAGAATTTAACTGTTAATAAAGCAACTTACTGATGCATAGTGCTGCTAAAAGTCGTATAGCCTCATCAGGCGGATCGCATGGGAATATTGGTTGCAACATATAATAAGCAAAAGTTAGTGACGTAATTGCCTGTGCTGTTGGTCTTATGATAAACAGATTGACCTGGAAATAGATAAAGTGAAGATGGTATGTCAGTTTCAAAACAATAAAACATTGATTTATTTTTCCTTCTTTGCAGCAGGGGCCAGTACTATAAAACGTCTACAATCAGGTCAAGAAATAAAGAGCTTACATGGTAACCTGTTAGCAGGTTACGCTATATAATGTGGTGGTAACCTATAGGTAAAAAGTGTTGTCATGCTTTTCAGCTTCCTCTGTTTTTACTGCGCAAGTCATGTTGTTCATGTCTGAAGAGAAAGTTCTCTCAAATGAATAGCAACAACCAACGCGCGATCTCGCATTGGCGAGATCGCGCGTTAGTTGTTGCTATTGATTTGGGAGAAAATTATGTTAAGGTGTAAACGGCATGTCACTATGGTCATATGTGTGGATGCAATGTGCAGCCTTTGAGTCGAGTGTGTTTCGAAAAATTGCCATATCTGACTAACATATATATGCGGGACTAGGAAGTTGATTTGCGCTGTGTTGTTTTAACGTAACCTGTACTACGTTCGTGTATTTTAAAATTGACGTAACCCGCACGTAACTTAACCCTTTGATACTTTTGTACGTCTTATGACGAACGAAATCAAACAGCGCGTTGATGCTTTGAGGTCATTTGTTTTATTATTATTTTTCGATTATTTTAAAAGTTTTAACCTCAATTCCTATTTTCTGCCGAATAGTGCTCAATGACAACCGTTGAGCCAAATGTTATCGCAGCTTAAAATACTTATAATCCTGCTGTCAAGACTTCTTAACTGGTTCAGTGCTAGAAGCCACTATCAGGGCCTTCAAAAAATGAGGATACCAGAGCAAAAGCCAACACTTTTCTTGCTTATATTTCATATTCACTCAAACGCAAAGAATATTTTGTTTATATAAATTTGTTTTATTACAAATTATTGGAGAGTGCCTGTTGGCACTCTCCAATAATTTGTAATAAAGCAAGTTTTGAATAACAAATTCAGCCCACCAAAAATAATCTAGCCCTCAACCAGTTAATTACTAATGTGAAAAATATCTTGTTATTTGTACCTTCCGACGTTTGAAGTCGCATTTTGAAAAACGTTGAAGAAACTGAATTCCCATTGACGTTTGATCGTCAGGATAATTAAAGTCTCAAAGGGTTAAACGATCGTTCGCGTTATGTCCAGGCCTGCACAGTTGTATTTTCCTGAATTGTACTTTCTGTCAATGACAATTATGAACTGAAAGAAATCATTAATTAATGTTCAATTTCAGTCATTTATACACATAGGCAGAAACTATAATTAGGAAAATACAATTGTAAAGGTTTTGTGGAATAGGTCCCCGGTCGCGTTTCGTAGGGACACAATTTGCTAGTATTATTTCATTCGTTGCAATACTTCATTTCAGATGCGCACTCAGGGACGTGGCGATATGGGGGATGGGGTGTCACCCCTCCGCCCAATACTGGCCAAAATTTCCTATAGTTGGAAATTCGGGGGCAAGTCTCGAGTAGTTGGAAATTCATCTATCTGGATTTTAGAGCTTCTTTTGTGATGCTGATGTATCCTTTACTTCCCAAATTTCCAACTCGGGTTCAAATCGACAAAAATTCCAACTGTTACTATTTACAACTACAGTGTACGCAATATCGAGCTTCTTAAGTTTGAATGATGTCAATCGGTACGAGATTTCCACAGTACGTTCACTTATCGTAATAAAAAAAATCCTCGAAATGCACTTCAAGAAAATCGCATCACGAAAAATCGTTATCCTGAGTTAATTCCAACATTCGCAGTTACAAAATGATGAAACATTGAAAATTGATCATTCCTGCATGAGATCTGATTTAATTTTAGGAGAGTGTGATTTGTTCAAAGTTCTCAGCTTGAGCATCTGTTCAGCACATATTCAATTCCCAAATAATACGAAATAATAATAACAACCTGACAATTCTATCATAAATGTGTTGGCCTTTCAGTTACTAGAATCAATTTTATGCCCCCTTTCATGGCTTCATATTCAAAATTTGTCTCGGTAGTGAATTTTCAACTAGGGGGAGGGACCGGGAGGGGGTAACCCCCTCGCCATAGTTGGAAATTCAGTACCCTACACCCCCCCCCCCCCCCCCACCCCAATCGGAAATCTCTAGCCACGTCCCTGTGTGCACTAGCGGGCTCCTAACGCGCACGTCATTTGCAACACGAGAACACTTTTTCTCGCAATCCCAATGTACAATCTGTATTCGGCTAATACTGAGCTTCGGTTAATACGGAAAATACGTTTTTAAATAATGTCCGACTCAGACAGAATAGAAACGAAGAATTCCACAATTCTGTCCAAGGTCATCGCCGCAAAATCATAACTAAGGACACTCATAAAAAAAATTCTTTCATTGCTGGGTGTTTGATATCCCCAGGGGCGTAGCCAATAGTCCGACAGGAAAAGGATTGAACCTGGAAATTTCTTATTCATAGTTTTTTTTATTGATTTCTATAGCCCAGTGGTGTCCTCTTTCAGAATCTGCCAGGTGGACTTTGGTCATCGTTGAGCAATTTGGGAAATTCAAGATGGCGCCCAAGATGACCACCGTTTCATGTAATCGGTCATACCTTCTCTTATGTTATACACAAAATGATAATGTTGGTGTCTAGACATAGGTTTTAGAGATCAGGGAATCCATTGAAATCATTTTTATGATCATTAATGAACTACGTCATAGACAATCCAAAATGGCATCAATAATGGTCGCCATTTCAAGTTTTAGTCCACCACTTGATTCATATTAGAGCTACAGTACGTGGAGAGTGGATTGTAACTAAATCACCCGCGGAGTGGAGTTATCACCCAAACTATAAACGTTCAAATTTTGTACATATCGACAAAAACACAAGCAATGAACCCGAAGGTCCATTGGCTGAAACTTCGCATGTGCTTGTTATGCTTTGCAACAAATATGCAATTATTGCTTGGGTGGAATATCCACTCTGTGGGTGATTTAGTGATAATACACTCTCCACGTACTGTACATGGAGGATAACAACTATGGTGCCCATATCAAGCTTTTAATGGCCAAGAAATCCATTCAAATCATTTACAAGGTTGGTCTCAGGTTACATCACAGAAAACTCCAAAGTGGCTGCCAAAGCTATGATGACTCTCTCACTCACTCTATAATGTTGGTTTCTATAGCAATGGTTTTCTGGGGTTGAGGCATCCAGAGAACAGTTTTGTCAAATAACGACATCTTAAAAAGCTTCGGATGGTCACTGTGATTGTTAGTGTTTAACTTTAAGTAGTTGTGGATTACTTTGATGCGGATATATCATCCCAAATTGGTAAATTCTCAACGCATTCACTTGCTCTCCTAGTCACACAACCAGAAACTTAAATTGAGGCAGACCAGTGTAGGCCAGAGGCAATACAGCGAATTATAAAGGGTAAAAGGTCGGAGCCACTTGAACATGACATTGAGATACAGAGGTACAATGGACCCCAAAAGCCAAACGATGCCTGAGAGTGCAGATGTTAAGTCTTGCTCCCCCAACTTACTCGCGCATCAAGTTGACTCCAAACGGTCAACTGAACAGGTTGACTTCACTTGTTTGCAAGATGCTGTGCAAAAACCAGACTGCCCGGAGTACAAGGGATATAATGTATCTCATGCTCGTAATCAGGGACAATCACCAATGTCGAAGACCAAAACTGCGTACTTAACTTTGATAGACCTGGTACCATCTTATCCTGATACGATTATGACAGCCATGGCAGACACACAACAGCTCACACAAAGGACTGGCCAGGAGGTTGTGTTATTCACTTGTGACTTATAACTCTACAAAGTAGCTTTAGATGTAAAATGGGCCCATCCAGATCGGTTTTCAAATGTCATTCCTCGCCTAGGAGGCAAGCATTCATTGATGCTTTTCGTAGGCTCCATTGGAACTTCAATGGAGAACATTGATTTACGGTATATTTTGGCAGATGTCGTCGGTGGTATCGAAATTATATTGACTAGTCAAAAGTTTCCTCAGAAGTGGAGACACTTCCTGAAGAGGTTCTTGCTCAGCTCATAAAGGGAGAGCATGTCATCAGGCACCATCGTGGCTTGTGGAATGGAATATGGAGTACTCTGTACATTGAGACTACGTTTATGCGGCACGGTCATGCCCCCGGTGGCATAAGTGGTAAAACGGAGACCCTGAAAGTGTGGGCCTTGAGCCTCCATGCTTGCAGACGTTTGAAAGCAGACCTGGACGACATGATTGAGAATACCAAGGAAACTGAGGACAGACACAAAAAGAGGGGAAGACAAGAATAGCCAATGATATAAGGGACATAGAAGCTCTCAGCGCAAAGCACGAGAAATGTATAGATCCACTTAATCCAGAGGAACACCCAGATGAAATATTTAACATCGTCACAGGAGAACATGGAACCTCTGAAGTCAATGTCCACGATACGGTGCGGTATGAGTAGAGCTGGATCAAATGAATGAGTTTGGTCAGAAATTACAAGATTGTTTGCATACCGTCATTCACAAAAAGGTGATCACCATGGTAGCAACAAAGAGACGCGTCAATGTTAGAGATGCTAAAGTGACACAAATGTCATTTACTCGAGGCTCGTGGGGCTTCAGGTTAGTTCCCGCGAAGTAAATATCAAGGATGTCCTTTCACATGAATTAGACCCAGTGCCAACATCGATGTTCGAGTCGACAGGAGAAAGGAGAGCAGCCACATCAAAATCGTCATTAAACCGACAGCTACAGGTAGAGGTGTGCGCGAGGATTTCTGGTGATGTTACTGTCTCTATCAGTGATGGCTCTGTCCTACTGTGCATGGGTTATCTCGTGGCCCGCAGATGGCACTGTTACCCCTTTACCCAACGCAGACGATATCAAAATGTATTATCTTAAATATATTTTTTTTTTCAAATTTCAAAACATTTCAACCAAACCATATCATGTGACCCACCAATGAAACGAGCTCGTTCCAAAGAGGGGCCACATAATATGGTTTGGTTGAAGTTTTTGAAAACCAATATTTTTTCAGCTGCTGAATTTGCATATTACGCGGGCGGATGTGGCCGATGTGTTGGGTAAAGGGTTAAGGAATATGCAAGGAACATGAAATACTCCACTAGAAAGAAACTGAAGATGGGGGGTGCGAGTCATTCCATGAACATAGCAGTAGCCATTAGTTGCAATTGGCGAGGAAGCTGTTCCACTCGAGATCAGCAATGGGGGTGTAGTGGCAATAACAATAGTCCTGGCAACAACTCATGAAGAAGCAGACGATATCATTGTTCAGATGACAATGATGTGTGCCCGAACCAATGAGCGAGATCAGTTAACGATTCTCTCTAACGACACGGTTGTATTTGTACTCATTGTACATTACTACCACACTGCAAATATGAAAAACCATATTACTGTGGAGTCACTTATCAAAGAAAGGACAGTAATTGACATTGGGAAAACAATAGAGAAACATGCATGCATAGTTACCGCAATCCCGCCAATCCACGCACTTACCGGGTGTGTGACACTGTAGCATGGGGTCTGCTCTAAAGGCACTGTGCGCTGGTTCTCACTCCCTGTTACTTCTTGGCGTTATGGGCACTCCCATAGAATCTGTGATTGAGCAAGCCACCACATTTATGTCAGCCTGTTATTAACAAAGTTCAAGCAAGTCATTGTCTGAAACGCGATGGAAGATATGGGCATCGAAAACTGGAAAGGCCTCTCCATCACCACCCAAACTATGCTGTCTCCCTCTAACCAGCGAGGCATTTGCGGAGAATGTTAAAAGGGCCCATCACCAAGCCATTGTATGGCAGTGATTAGAAGACAACAATTCACAAGAACTGGACTCGAAATTGTATGACGGACAAAAGACACAACGCTGAAAACACTCCAACTAACTTCTCTTCCGGCTAACACAGAACTCGCCCCGGAGTTTATCATGCGCGTTATCAGATGTGGCACCCCGTGTAGTATTCGTGCTTGTAGCTGCACTAGCGATAACTTAAAATACACAATATTTAGTGCCTCTCACAATGCAGGTTTCTGCCTGAAAGTAACAACATGGTTTCATTTCCAAACATCATGAAACCACTGAGGCTGAATGTCGTCCTGTGAATTTTTTAGCGTTAAGTTTATTGTAAGGTATAGAACAGAATTTATTACACGTCTGTTCTATGTAATGTACATCTACAGCAACACTAAACCATGAGGAAAATGAAAATCTGTTTCGCACATATGTGCAGAACGGAAATCGTGGACGGACTATGTTTAAATAGAAGCGAATTTCACTGGAATTTTCTACAAATCGTGCAACGCAATTACAACTTGAATCGCTTGCGACAGATGAGAATCGGCCCATGAGTCCCAATGTGTTCTGTGTGCCAGTAGGCACATAGAACATATTGGAACACAGGGGACGAAATAGTATCACGGATTGCCCTCGCAAATTTGGTTGGCGATAAAATGTGTTGTTTTTGTTTATAGTTGTCAAATGAATTGCTGCGTGCTGTAAATACAGAACGACACTCGTGCGGCCTTTCGTTTTATCTTTCCGAGCTGGCACTCGTGCCGTATCGATTAACCCATTCACACACGTGTGTCGGTCTGTGTATTTCCCCCATGAACAAATTGAAGTGTGGGTAGAAAACAACACATTTTTAAAACCTGGGGACCCTTTTGGGATACCCAAGAAGACATTTACCCATTCTGCAACACTGAAAGCCAGATGACTTTGTTTGGTTAGTTGTTGACTCTCGCTTATTAGGATGGAATTGTCGTAAATTGTTTCATCTATTGCTTTCTTGAAACACCTTTAGCAGCCTCGGGGCTGTCTTTGTAAATCGTAGTGAACATATTAAACAAGAAACCGATATATTTTAAATCTGACTGCATGAGGAACTATATTTTGCACAGATACAGATCGCTACAAATATTTCATTTGTGTTACATTTCAATAGCTCGTATCTTTTCTACGATCAGACAGCTGCTTATACTGATGATAGGTAGCTTAGGTGGGTTCCTTAACCCCTATAAAACCTCTGTATAAACACCACAGTTCTTATCTTAGATCTAATATGAAGCAAGTGGGGGCATAAACATGAAACACGGTGGGTCTTGTTGGTGGCCATCATGAATTTTCTCTGATGTAATCCATTAACGACCATAAAAATGGTTTCAATGGATTCCGTGAACCCGAAAACCCATGTCTAGACACCAAAACTATCATCCTATGTATTATATGAAATACGTTATGACCGATTACATGAAATGGCGGCCATCTTGGACGCCATCATCAATTTCATAAATTGCTCAAGGGTGACCAAAGTCAACACGCCAGATTCTGAAAGAGGACACACAGGGCTATACAAATCTGTCAAAAGAAAAACAAACTGTATAATAAATTTCCAGGTTCAGTAACAAATATCCCATTTGGCTACCGGACTATAAGGGGGTGCCCGCCACACGTACAGTAATTACGATAGTGTTAATTAAATAAGATGTTGCGTCGTAACGGCACGTTATATACACAAAAATAAATTTTAACGATTTCTTGAATTTTCAACTATTATCCCGACTGACTAATATTCCAACTACATCCTCAAGGCATGCTTTCAACGAAAGCGTGCCTTGATGATGTAGTTGGAAAATTCCATCTGTCATCACAGCCAGGGCAAATCAGTTTTAAAAGAAATCAGTCATCTTCACGACGCCTCTGGATAGCCTAGCCTATTTTTTAGATACGCAAGACAACTTCAGCGAAAGATAGTAATGTTATAATTTGCTTCTCCTGACAGTTCCCCACGAACGCGGCAGAAGACTCTCAGGAATCACTTGGACCCGCTTCTATCAGTTGATTGTAAATATGCATTTGTTCTAGTTCGATATGAACCGCAATCGTCATTTGGAAATATAATACACCTTTGTTAATCAGGGAGTAGTCGAATGTTAAAATAAGGACATTTTGCCTACAATATGTTATCGTTACGTGGATATAGAGAGTAATCGCTTGCCTGGACTGGTTACGTGAAATAATTCATGAGAGGTGAGGGACGTTGTACAAACACGAGTGCGCGAATGCGCACGAGTGTTTTACAATATAGTCCCTCGCCTCGAATGAATTATTTCACGTAACCAGTCCAGTCAAGCGATTACTCTGTTTATTACTTTTCATTATTAACGATAATTATAATATTTAACCCTTTACCTAACGTAACGGCCAAAACCGGTCAGCGCTATTCTCAAAAATCGCCAATTAATTTTCATTATTTTTTCATTTTTTGTCTCTAAAACATAGGTTATGACCCCTCATTGGAACGAGCTCATCGAGCTCGTTCCAATGAGGGGTCATAACCTATGTTTTGAGACAAAAAAAATGAAAATAATAGTTATTCAAGATTTTTTTTTTTCAAGTGTCGTCTGCTTTTCATGTCAGGTTATGGGCTAAAAAAAACCCCAAAACAATGAAGTCCCAATTACACCCATGGCAAAGCGTCTTCGTTTGCACGCATGGATACATGGCCCAATTGTTGGTTGCATAATTCACTTGTGAAGTTATCGTTTATAATCAAACCTGGAAATCCCAGTAAATCACACTTTGGAAAGTAATAAATAGCCTTACGCCAATTAGATAAAAGGCTTATGTTGATGCATAAGTAACTTCATTTACGACACAATCTTTTGTGATTCTTGCAAACCCTTCTGGTAAAACTTTATCTCAAAAGAAACGTTTCGCAAAACTGTTTGCCCAGCTTTTATAAAACATTCGAACATACAAAAGAACGATTCTGTTAACAATCTATTTTCACGGATTAACTCCTTCCACTCGGGCTATCTGAATTGTATGATAAGTTATGGTGCTTAGTTGGCTGATACGGTGTCATATGTGACGAAGCAAAAACAATATTGGGCGAGGCGGTAGGCGGTATTGTTTTCCATAGCCTCATATGATACCGTATCCACAAACTAAGAACATCACAACGTATTTATTTTACTAGCTGTCCGATTCAGTTTTACAAGAACGTATGTGCAGCACGATCCTTCGATTTTGTTCTGCTTTCAGGGTGTACTTTCCTCTTTTTCTCCGCTACATATTGATCCGATGAATTTCCGAAATGTTCCATAGTCCAATAGTGCAACTGACCGAATTTTACATGTTTGTTTTTGTTTATAAACAAAATGTCTGCTTCGGGTGATGCAAGGACACTAACTCAGTTTTGGCTTGAGTTATACATTATCGATCGGTTTATAAATAGCTGAAGCCTGCATTGTGTAGGGAGATATTTTGGTGTGTTTATTGGAGGCGAGGCAAGGATATATTTATTGGGAATCCAAAATGGCGTCAACTCACCCCACACTGATAATGTCTTGAGTGACTAATACTGCACGCTGATTGGTAAAAGAAGTTTGATGGTAAAATGACGTCTCATAAACTACTGTCTACGTCGAAATGGGCGAATCCATTCTGTATTTGTGGGGATGTTGAATAGCATTTTATCCTGTTTTATCCCATCCTAGCTGTTGTCATTGCAGATCTTCACGGCTCATTTATTGTTCACTGGGCAACTCGTTGCTGTTAAATTTTACTTCACGCAAAAATATAGTCATATTGCATACCTGTATGAACGGGTTGGTGCGCTGTGACACATGGGTTAGGACAATGAACTTCAGATCGAAAGGTCGTAGGTTCAATTCTAACCGGCGCCATCTATGTTGTACCCTTGGGCAAGACACTTAATCCCAACTGCCCAAGTGGAATCACGTTGACGCTGTGTACTAATGCGTTTATACTGTCAATGATACACTCATGCCTCCAACGGATGCTATTTCTTATTGTGCGGGGTTAGCGAGTCCGATTGTTACTCGCTTCTGCTCGGTGGTTCTCTCCAGGTACTCCAGGTTCCTCCGCCCGCAATACTATCCGACGCGATATAAGCCTGGCTGTTGAAATATCCATTAACCCTTTACCTATGACGAAAGGCAGACGACATTTGCAAACAAAATTCTTAAATAACTATTTTTTTTTCATTTTGGCATCGAAACATAGCTTATGACCTCTCATTGGAACGAGCTCAACGAACAATATATCATGGGTACAACTCTCACGTTGATGGATGGGTATATCTCATTTACAAAACAATCTCAGGTGATTGCTGCAAATCCTTCTTGGAACACTCAATCCATAGAACAAATTTGACATGCTTACATGCCTGCTTCCCCAGAAAAATAAATGAAAGTGTCAATGACACTGTAGCTCAACTTGACAAACATGAACCTGGTAAGTTACAAGTGAAATGGTAAAACTGAAGATAGTTGGTTCCAATGTTATTGGTTGAAACTTCAACAACGTCATAGCAATCCATGCATTTTTAAATATAAACTATAAGGCTGGCTAAAGGAAGAATGTTGATACACAAATGCAATAAATTTAAAGATCACTGTAAACGGAAACTTGTTTCACAGAAATGAATGCTAATCAATAGCTCTTACCCAGGGGTCTCAGCTAATGAGCACACCAAGAGCAAAAACAATCCTATGATAAATGTGCCCTGTAGTCCACGTCAAAGAAGAATGTTGATGCACAATTGCAATAAAGGCAAAGGCTGTTGCTGATAGCAGCAGTTTTGATGGAAATGAAAAAAAATCGATAGCTCCTATCTTGATCAACCTGAATAAGCATACCAAGTTTCAAAACAACCCGATAATGAATGCGCCTTTTGAGGCGGGCCAGAGGAAGATGTTTTACAAATGCATAAGTTTGAAGATCATTGCTAGCGGCAATGGTTTTTTTAATTTTTATTTTTTCATGGAAACTCATAAATATGCCCTGTAGAGAGTAGAAACGGGATAAGTTGCTGCACAAATGCACTGAGTTCAAAGGCTGGCGCTAACGACAATAACTTTTTAAAGAAATGACAGAAAATCAATAGCCTCCATCTAGAGGTCACCCCGGACACGCATACCACGTTTCAAGGCGATCCGATCATAAATGTGCCCTTAACTGGTAGAGTGCTGGAAGCCCTCTTTGGGCTTTACTCTGAGGTGAAGGTACTGCAACTTGAAGGCTTCATACTCAATGGATGTGCTTTGTATTATCTTTGAAGTAATATTATTTAGTCTGTGGGGACTTGTCTTGTTACAATTTATGGGAGAGTGCCTGTAGGCACTCTCCCATAAATTGTAACAAGGCAAAGACATGTGAACAAATTTTAATGGCCAAACATAATTCAACACTCTACCAGTTAAAGGCGTGCTAGAAGAATATATTGATGTCTGACTGAATTAAATTTGAAGGTTGTTGCCAACGTTGCGCAACGTTTTTGACGGAAATGAAATCGATAGTTCCCATCTAGAGATCACATCGTTTCCGTGATTTGGCCCTGACGGCATTAGCTCAGAGGGTTTCCCCCTTCCCCGTGGACCAATTCTATACAGACCTGCATGGAAACGGAACGAGCGTTTCCGTCAAATCAGCATACCTGTTTCTTAGTCCGTCTTGAACGAAACAAGATCTTAATATCATATCCGACAATATTACCCATAATGCCGATGCGCTTGAGCATATCGTTCAAAATGGCACCAGCATATGCGTACCTCAGACGAAATGACAACCTTGCATGTGCAAAGTTTCCAAAATGGCGAGTGCGTATGATCAAAATATCTAATATGGCTTACAAGCACAAGAACCGCACTGAAAAAGACTTCACGCATGCGCAAAACTTTTCAAAACGGCGTCTATTCGCGCACAAATCATTCAATATGGCCCCTACGGGTACTGAAAGGTCATACAATTGCGTCACCGTAGGCGCTGTGTTACAAATGGCGCCCACACATGCGCAAAATACACAGAATTTCGCCCAAACATATGTGATATATTTCGAAAGCGAATAACGGAATCCTGACCTCGAAGCGAGGTGAAACCAAGCGGTGTAACAAAAACGGTCCGAACTCGGTCATATATACTACTCACATCATTACATTTAATCCTTTACCCAACGTAAGGGCCAAAACCGGCCAGCGCTATTCACAAAAATCGCCAATTAATTTGCATTATTTTTTCACTTTTTGTCTCAAAAACATGGGTTATGATCCTCTTTGGAACGAGCTCGTCGAGCTCGTTCCAATGAGGGGTCATAACCTATGTTTTTAAGACAAAAATGAAAACAATTAGTTATTCAAGAATTTTGTTTGCAAGTGTCGTCTGCTTTTCATGTTAGGTAAAGGGTTAAAGAATAACAGGAACTCTGTAAGAGAATAAAGGACACTCGACTAGATAGCCAAAGCCAAAACGGAGTACTCTGAGGAGGAAAGCCCTACATACATAACCCTTCATCAAAGAACATAGAAGACGGAAACTTGGAAAACATATCCTAGAACCCTTCAATGAAACGAACAACATGTTTTGAAGTGAAAATGTTGTTAAAAATAATAAACTTTGGATAGCACATGTCGGTTAAACTAAAGGGTTAACTCCGTGCATACTGGTTATTCCTGCCCATGGACAAGGTTACTTCCCCCACTGAAATTTGGGTACATTTAATCAAATTTTCCATCAGAAGACCGAAGGGATTTCTTCACGACTTCAGCAATGATTTCTTCAGTTGAATTTAGTTGAATTTCTCATCAAACTTGTCATATCTGCTTCAAACAAACTCGGATCGCATGTAAAGGTCGTCTGGAGACCCTCTGAACTGCTGACATGCGAGATGCCTTGACCGACTTTTCTAATTAGTCTGAAGGCCTCCAGAGTCGATGAAGTTTAGCATTTTCAGTCTGAATTATTCTAAAATTTGTTCTATTCCGTCCGACGTGTGGTAATTTATCACAACATTTACGCATCAATATGATGCAAAGCCCAAAATGGTCTGTGGTATGTGTATGAGGCTGCAACACTTCATATATGTTAACTCTTTACCCACCGTAACGGCAAAAAACCGGCCAGCGCTATTTACAAAAATTTATAATTAATGTTCATTATATTTTCATTTTTTGTCTCAAAAACATAGGTTATGACCCCTCTTTGGAACGAGCTCGTCGAGCTCGTTCCAATGAGGGGTCATAAGCAATGTTTTTGAGACAAAAAGTGAAAAAAAATTAGTTATTCAAGAATGTTTTTGGCAAGTGTCGTCTGCTTTTCAGTTTAGGTAAAGGGTTAACAACCTTATGAAGCCAAAAATGTAACCTTACATTACGTTCGTTTTTATATATTACAAACAACGCGTGTACCTCGTGTTGCATAGGATGAAGGGTTAACGCAACGTTGCATGTAAGCCTCGCCCTTCCCATGTTAAGCCTGATTAAAAATCTCCATTGCAGGCAGACGGACGGACGGACGGACGGACGGACGGACGGATAGAACCCATTCCTGCACCCCCCCCCCCCCCCCCAACCATAGAGTCCCACAACGTGGCGGGTATATATTATCATCCTCAGCACTTCGCGTCTTTGAGTATTAAGTCTAAGGTATTATTACTCACGATTTCATCATACAACCGACAGTAAAAGTATTTGCCCTTGAGGTCATCTTTTCAATCGAGCCAACCTGTAGAGAAGTTCTGTTTGTATTTTGATATTGTGTATTCATTACGCTGTCAAAAATCAAGCACTAGGCGACATTAGTATAAACCATTTCAAAGGAAAATGTGTTTTAAACTTAGTATAACATTTCAAACGAAACAAGATAATCATCAAAATACTGTACAAAAGATCCACCGTTTGACCTGACTTAACAAAAAAATAACGGCTTCTGTTTTCATCTCCACGTGTAAACGGAATTATGTAAAGAGATTCCACGTGATATGACTCTGGAGGTTGAAAGTAATACTGAAACCCAATAAATAAATAAATAAATAAATAAATAAATAAATAAATAAATAAATAAATAAATAAATAAATATTCGTCCAGCGCTGTTTACAAAAAATGTCATGCGGTATTCGTTAAATCTTTTCAATTTTCACCACCAACACTCGTTCCAGTGTTTGTGTGTGTGTGTGTGTGGGGGGGGGGGGGGGGGGGGGGGGGGGCATAAGTTGTTTTGGGGGCATAAGTTTAGGGCAAAAATGATATTACTAGTTATTCAAAAGAATAGTTTTATTTTTTTGGCAAGTGACGTTTCCTGGTATTTTCGATGGAGAGTTGAAAGATTATTTATTTATTTATTTATTTATTTTAATATTTATAACATTAGTGATTATCTGGTTTAGAGCAAGCTTATTTTTGGTGGTCTGAATTTGTTATTCAAAACTGGCCCACAGCCACTCTCCAATAATTTGTAATAAAACAAATTTATATGAACAAAATATTATTTGTGTTTGACTGAATATGAAAT
The DNA here is from genome assembly GCA_031216915.1 of Pictodentalium vernedei. NCBI lineage: Eukaryota > Metazoa > Mollusca > Scaphopoda > Dentaliida > Dentaliidae > Pictodentalium > Pictodentalium vernedei. The sequence goes on from CM062295.1 coordinate 625,616,797, forward strand.
ATAAGCAAGGAAAGTGTTGACTTTGCTCTGGTATCCTCGTTTTTTGAAAGCTCCGATAGTGGTTTTTAGCACTCAACCAGTTAAGAAGTCTTGACAGCAGGATTATATTAGTATTTTTAGCTACGATAACAGTTGGCTCAACGGTTGTCACGTAGCACTATTTGGGAGAAAATAAGAATTGAGGTTAAAAACTTTAAAAAATCGAAAAATAAAAACAAAACAAATGACCACAAAGTATGAACGCGCTGTTTGATTTCGTACGTCAAAAGAAGTACAGAAGTATGCAAGGGTCAACAGTAATCGAGCGGAACAGTTTGGCATCTGACAGATTTGTTGAATGAACGCGAAATGCGTGTATTGGAGTGAGATAGTAAAGTTTGTCCGTTTGTTTATTGAGGCACAACGACACCTTCAACAGCCCCAGAGCCCGGTCATATCGTTTCTGGCAGTTTTCCGGGTGGAGAATGCTTGAATATCCAGAGAGAACTACCGAACAGTGGCGAGCAATTCTCAGACTCTCCAACTTACTAACCAGGCACAACGGTTGAAGGCAGGTGCATTATCGACGGGGCGGACTGGGTAAAGAAAAGTTACAGGGAAATGTACCGGGCTGGGGGGGGGGGGGGAGCGGACGCGGAGAAAATTTTGATTTTTCGAACTGAAAGAACGTTGCTCTCCTGCATCTGAGCGATCAATTGCAGTCCACATAGTAGACATTTCAATGGCATATTGATATCATCTTCGTCGCACATTCGATAAAATGGTTGCGGGAGGAGGGGGGGGGGGGGGTGATTTTTCAAAGTGACAGAACGCTATTTCCTTGCATCTGAGTGACCAAATGCAGACCTAACTGCTGATATTAGGAAATGCCAACGGCAGTCCACAAAGAAAGCATTTCAGTATACCGGCAGTCCATGCAATCAGATCCATTTCGCCTGTTGGTCATTTTCACAAAATGTCAAGCACCGACACGTGTTGGGCTGCACCAATTTTGGAGCCCCAGGGGGACACCCTATAGGGGGCACACCGGGAATTTTCCCAGTAGACCATATGGCCAGTTCACCTCTGATTATCGAAGTACAGTACGCATCAATACACACTGCCACCGCTCCCCCACATGGGCAACGGGGTCAAGTGCCCTGCCCCAAGGACACAGCGCAGATGGCGCAGGTCAGAATGGAACCCTCGACCTTTCGATTTCAAATCCAGTGCTCTAATCAATGAGCTACAGCGCATCCCCGGTGAAAGGAAAGCACCCAATCCCTTTTTCGTAAATTCTTTCAAAATATTGCACTGTATACACATTCTTTGCACTCATACCGTCATAACCGTCAGCACAATGTGTTATGGTTTCAGTAACTATTATAAACTGTCTCTAAAATGAGAACATTGTTATCTGAGCAACTGGTACACATATTATGAGCACTTTCAGATTAGTTCATGTTTGTCTGCCCTACTAACAATCACCAGCGGGAGAAATAAACGAATTTCAAGACGCGCGTTCACAAAGATGGGAACAAGGGCCCAGGTCCCCGAACCGCCCCTTGAGACTTGCAAAACATGTTAAATCAAAATCTTCCTGTGTTAGAAAAGGGCTAAAAGCTTGATCACGTTGCACCATCGACATTTCCTGGAAGTTTATAATGCAAACATAGAACAAACGTATAGTGTTTACAAGTAAAAAATGTTTTCTACGAGTAGGATTAAGAATGAAACCGACGAGCCTCTTGCGAGTCGGTTTTATTCTTAATCCTACGAGCAGAATAATTACTTGAAAACACTATACGCTTATTTTGTTTATCCCATAAATCATTTACAGGGCTGTCGCAGCGAAATCGTGCTGTTACTCGCTACAAAACACTGCGAGAAGTGAGAAGCGTCCAATTCGAACGACAAGAAAAACTGCCAAATAAACAAGACGCAGTGAGTGATACATTTCTGTCTAAAATAAAAATAATTCTCCTACAAACTTGAGGTAAAGTTGCAAAAATATTTTATTAAATGTGCTTTCTTATTGTTGTTGTTTTTTTGTCGTCGATTCAACTTCAGATTTATAAATAAAGCAGACGACACGTGCATTTGTTTATTTCCTAATTTGGAAAATGAAACATCACTCATCATGCTTTCACAATCGAACTTGTATGCTTTTCAATGCTTGGTTTCGATTGATTAACTTTGTATTTTCTTTGTTAATTGTTGTTCGTTTTATTGCTGGACAGAGTTGAAATGCGTCATATATTCTAAACATTTCAGCGACGGTCATAAACGTCAGTTCATTTTGTCTCCCACAAACGTAAAACAGGTCATGACAACACGAATGCGGTATAGGTCAGAGGTCAACAAGTCCGTCTCTACTGTTGGAATAAATTCTTTCAGTGCTAAACCTACGGGGAAAATTTATCACCCCACTAGCATCTGCTACTAGGTAAATAAAGCAAATTTTTTTCCCAAGACCTTTATTGTTCGAATAAACGCCCATTTATGGGATAAAAAGCAAAAATATCACAAAATAAGGAGGAGAAAGGTCTGGGATGCGATATCTAAACCGCCACGGCAGTTCTGGTAGAAAATATTTCTTATATCGAAGTGGATCAGGGATACTCTTAGCTTCCGTTAAGTTACATTGGCATGTTTCGTACAGCATTTGACAAACGAAACTCCGTGACTTTTCAGAACCTGTTTAACTCACATTTCATGACCTTACAAATGTAAATGAAAATAATTTTCATAATTTTTCATAACCTATTGTACTACCGACATTGTTGAACCAATCATATGAAACAGCAAGGTCAATGTGAGTGCATTTCTATCTCATTTACTTCCCTCACGCTCTAAAATCATTGGGATAAAAAATTAACCCAAAACAACTGGGTTGGGTGAATATGAACACAATTGGGTGAATATGAACACAATTGGGTTTTAACCCAACTGATTTTGGAGTGTGGGAGTGGACGCAAAGACATTGTAGACACAGCACAGTCGCCATAGACTGGTCATAATCCACGCAAGGGCGGCGGTGTCCACACATGCGTTCACCAGGTAATAACAATCATAATCACCCAAACTTTAATTAATTAATTAATAATTATTTATGATAATTATTCTTATAATTAGTGTTTGGAATCTAATATTATTGTGTCCGTGGAAATTTCGCCCACCCGTGGAAAGTGATTAGTCCACGGCGACCGTACTGTATAATATACGTTGAAAACGCTGTTGTACTTTACGGGGGGGGGGGGGGATCAGTGCATGAAGCATTTCGTGGACATCTTCTTGTTGACCTGCGTTTTACGCAGCTTACCCCAGCGGAGGCTTTTGAAAATGGACAAGATTTTGAAAAACTATTAATGGAATTTTGAAAGACGAAAGGCTATACACTTTAAATTATAGTTTAAACCCGTGCACGGGAATTCCCGGGTTCCCGGTCCCGAAAGCCGGCTCCGATACCCGGGAAATCTACAGCACGCAACCGGACATGAATAGTGGCACTGTTTGTGTATTGAACCGATTTTTTCTGAATTGACACTTTGTAGGATTTCGTCAACCCTTCCACGGCTGAAATGTTTACAGTCCTGTTTCCTGACGAGCCATTTTCAACAAATCACTGTAGCTCTCAACCAGTTCTGGAGGATCCCACCCACCATCCCTTTCAACAGCAAGATCTACTTCACCAGCTTCAAACTCGTCTTCATTTTCAGAATTACTAGTGTCACTGTTCACTATCTGCTCCAACATCAACACACTCTTCACTGCCGTCACCAGTCTCCTCCGCTTAAAGCAGAGGAGACTGGTGATGGCAGTGAAGAGGATGTTGATGTTGGAGAAGGTAGAGGTGATAATGCGTGTGATTCTGAAAATAAAGACGAGATCGAAGCGGGTTTGGGTTTTCATACTTATCTTAGGAAAAGAACTTTCCGTTTGCGATTTCCAATGAAATATGCTCATTGTCATTCAAATAAATGCGTCATGTTACTCTCGTGAATTAGCTTGATATTACACGGGGAATTTCCCAGTTCCCGGTTCTGAGAGTAATTTCATTCACGTTCCCGGTTTCTAGAAAACCAGGGAATGTATTAAACCCGAACTTTAAATACGAAGGCTAGAAAACTTTACGAATCCATTTCACCTCTTCATCGGTTGATGCTGTGTGTGCTTCGGCCTATCCCAAGAATATGTTTTGGGTAGGGTTTAATCCCGGGAATGGGAATTCCCAGGTTCCCGGTTCCGAAGGCCGGTCGCGACAGCCGGGAAATCTATAGCATGGAACCGGGAATCATACATGGCACTGTTTGAGGTGAACTGAAGTTTTCACAACCGTGATTTAAAAAAAAAACTGCCCCAGCGTAACATTGTAAGATTTCATCAGCCGTTCCACGCCTGAACTTTTTACAATCCTGCTTTCTGAAGAACCTTTCTCACAAAATTACTATAGCTCTCAATCAGTTCCGGGGGACTCCTCTCTTCGACAGCAAGATCTTCACTCGCTTCAAAGCTCAAACTCTTCCTCATTTCCAGAATCATTAGTCTCACTCACAACTCACTGCCTCCTTCAACATCAACTCCTTCTTCACTGCCCTCACCTGTCTCCTCTGCTTCAAGCAGAGGAGACTGGTGACATCAGTGAAGAGGGAGTTGATGCCAGGAGGAAGTGGGGATAAAACTAGCAATTATGAAAATGAAGACGAGTTTAAAGCGGGTTTGGATTTCACACTTCTCCCAGGAAAAGGACTTTACCGTATAGAGATGGCAAATTGACATTTATGTACGTTCATTTTCACAAAAATAAAATGCGTCTTGCCACTCTCGTAAATGTACTTGATATTATCCAGCACATTTCCCAGTTCCCGGTTCTGTGTGTGATTTTATTCCCGTTCCAGTTATCATAGAAAAAACCGGGAATATATTAAATCCTAGTGTTGGGGTGAAGGTTCGCTTCTGCGTCGACTGAAATGGACACGGTGTGTACTTACAGGCCCATTAGCGATAACTTTGAATCATTCACGTTCCATCTCTATGTCGATACAGCCGTTGTCTTTGATGGATACCAAGCAAGGCCTGGTATTACTCTTGCCTATCAGCACAGCGATGTCAAAATATCGACAATTTAAGCTACAATCTTTTCCTCACAATGCAATTAGGAATTAAAACTAATTCTATCCTGTTTGACTGAGATAAAACACAAGACTGAATTTTCTAAATATATAGTTGCATTGTGGAAAAATGTTCTGGTCGAACTTCTCATAATTCGACATCAGTAAGATGAGGGTTAATATGGAATCCAATGAACGATTTGGTGATAAAAATGTCATTGGCACTGTGTACCAATTCGGATCCCGCCCCCTCCCCCTTATCATCAAAAGCCATTTATTCATCCAATGGCATTATGACATCAGACCATTGCGATTTAGGGGACAAAATAATACTCTTTCAAAATGGATCGGGCCCTTCCTCTGTCACATACGGAAAATATATTGAAAATCGATAAATATGGAATAAGTATGTACTAGGGCCGATAATCAGATTTAAACCACGAGTAGGACAAGGGTTTTAACTACCGGGCTCTGCCTCGTGGTTAAAGCCCTTATTCTAAGAGTGTTTTAATTCTGATTACCGGCCCTAGTGCCTAGTTGTTTTATTTATACCACACTCTTAATAAATAATCGACTTTGTCAATTAAAACGGAGTAAAAACGATACTTTCTATCGCAAACGTATGGCTTTGTTTTGTTTACATCTGCGCTGGTGGACTATACTTCCGGCTGAACGCGAATGCTTGATTGACAGCTAGACACACCGTCAAAGTTGATTGAATTTACCTTGCGTTTTCAGTCAAATTATTATTAACAATTCTTAAATGTTATTTTAAATATCTAACTGTCGGTATTTTAAACTTAATAAATCATTGCACGTAGTAGATAGTACCGCAAAACGTCGTATGTTTGAATGAAACATCGCGAACTGTGTTTGTCTCGAAGTCCGCAAATTGGGTCATGTCAGAGGTCAAGTTGGATGTAGTTCCTACTACAGCTGTAAATTTTTGTAATGGAATTTCCAACGTTTTAACTGCAGTAGAAGCTTTGCATCGATAGTGGGGTTAAAAGCTAAAATTTAACATTCGGGCTTTTCTCACATGTAGTAAGATAGGTGAGCGTGGTATGAATATAGAATATACCCATAGTAGCTTGGTGTACCAAATGTTTACCACGAGTGAAGAAGTGGTGTTAACCGCGAGCCTTTGGCACGTGGTTTACACAACTTCACCACGAGTGATGAACATTTGGTACACCAAGCTACTGTGGGAATATTTTATTTATACCATGATCGTCAGATTAATAAGAGTTTAAATGTTAAATAGATCAATATTCACTCGTGTGAATCTGATTTTGTTTACATGAGTACCGGTGGGCGGTACTTCCGCTGGCAATTTTATCACCGAAACGAAATAGACAACCAAACGCGCAAATTACGGGGCTTTTTTTATATTAGTAACATAATAACATACTATTTCGTGTTATGGATGCGTTATTAACACGAGACAATGCATGTTTGTTAATTTTTGGTGTCTTATGGGGTGAACTCATTTAAAAACGTAATAAATAATTATCACTTTCATTTCACTCTTTGCGTGCCGACGTGCAATAAATTTAGACAAGTTCGCAATCAGGTCGACGTCACCAAAGGTCAACTTGGATGTAGTTCCATTGTAGGTGTAAATTTTAACTACTGAAAATCAATTGCTGGCGTGTTCACCGCAGTTGGTGTGTAAAGCTAAAATTTATGTCAGAGACTTTTTTATAAATAAATAAGTAATCATGGTATAAATAATAATAATCGATAAAAGCAAAGACGAGGAATTTATTTATTTATTTATTGGTGTTTAAGGTCACATATTTCTGCACAATGGCTAATCATGACCACGACAGTTTTACGGGTGGGGGGATGCCGGAGTACCCGGAGAGAACCACCGAGCAACGGCGAGTAACTGTCAGCTCCCCAACATCCTAACTCCACACATGCAGGGTTAGCATTGGTTGAAGACAAGTGCACCATCGACGTGCAGTACGCCTTAGTGCACAGCGTCACCGTGCCCCTACGCGTGCAATGGGGGTGAAGTGTCTTGCCCAATGACACAACGCGGTTGTCGCAGGTAGGATTCGAACCGAAGACCTCTCGGTTTGCAGCCTGCACCTCTACCTACTGAGCCACCGCGCCCTCCGCAAAGACGAGGAAACCATGACAACACTTTTCCCTATAGGTTACAACCATGTCAAGATCGCAACATGCTAAGGCTTACGATGTGAACTCTTTATTTCTAGACCTGGACACAGAAGATACCACAACTAAAAAGCACACACATTTTCACCAAATCAGGCGAAGCATTTGTCTAAATATATATTTTCAAGGGCTTGACACGAATGTTTCCAATGAAGTTCACCGTTTTCAAGGCCTGGAGATTTTAGTCTCAATGTACAGGAGTTTGTTGGCAGGGGCCCATACACACTCTTTTAATTCATGACTTTGTTTGAATTCACCATAGCCCTTTTGAATGCAGTCAATATATTGAAGAGTCCACGCCAACAGCACTTACCTGGACATGAAGCTCATGGTGGGCTGTGTGCGGTCTAGTCCTAAAAGGATTAAGATTTAGGCTGGTATTGTATTTATCAATATTTTACCTCCTACAAGTATCTGAGAATTTCATTGGTTCAAAGACGTCACGTGCAGACTGCACATAAAACCATATACTGCCTGTCAATATACGCTGACAGCTATGGGTAATCTCCTCTTTGTTCACTGATTATTCAAAATGGCGGCAGGCGATAAACGCCTCAGGTTGAGAGATTGAGTGTTGGAAGCACATATTTGGTCTGAAGTGCAGGTTAGGCAACTTAAAAGGCTTCATATTCTGTGGATGTGTGTCATGTTGCCTTCGAAATGAAACTGTTTGGTATGTATGAATTTGCCTTGTTACAATTTATGGGCGAGTGCCTGTAGGCACTCTCCCATAAATTGTAACAAGGCAAAGACACGTGAACACATTGTGAGAATTCTCTCATTTAATTTTGATCGCAGTTGTTATTAGTTCTGTGCATCGATGCAGCAGTCGGTAAGATATATTCGTTACACAGTTTGTTGGTGGCCTAATATGGTATATATGGTGTCAGTTAATTCCATATTGGACTCTAGCTTCGCTCTCGTCCAATATGAAATTAACTGACACCATATATACCATATTGGGCCACCAACAAACTGTGTAACTAATACTATACTATAAGTATACAATAAATCTAAAATATCCTTCTTTTTTTACCCCCTGCCCAAAATAGTAGGCAGTCAATCGTTAAAAAGTGCACATCAACGTTATTACGGTAGAGTATAGCCTTAGCCTTGTTTTGTGAGAAGATGGGAAATAACCAGTAATGATCTTGTTTCTTTCTTCCACACTTTCGTCTGGAATGTTCGGGCGTGTGTGTGTCGACCTAATAAGGCCACACGGGCCATTGTGCCGACAAGCCAAGCAGACTGAGAGTGTCCGCAGGTAGACATCGAGCGGATTTCGACCGCAAAACACAGAACGATTGCGTCAGTATTGTACAGCGAAACTGTGGGGAAATTAGCTCACTCAAAGCGCTTGTCAACTTTAAACATTCATTTACATTTAACGGCGGAAGAACCAACTTCTTTCTTAGCCGGTATAGCCAGACTGTTGTATTCAGGAAAAACGACACTATATATACACAACAGTTACTTATAACAACGGTTACTTGTAAACGTGCACCTAAACCAAATATTTAAAACCTTTTGAAATACACGATTATTCAAGCAGCGTGTGTCGTTATACAAATGTGCTAATCATGGATTATCAGCTTATGTAAACTCTTATACATTTGACCACTATACAGACAAACCTAATGACTACATATAGAATAAACGTATAGTGTTTTCTAGTAAAAAAAAATTATTCTACGAGTAGGAATAAGAATGAATTCTACCAGTAGAATAATTTTTTTACTTGAAAACACTATACGTTTATTTTGTTTATCCCATGAATCTTTTACAGGGCAGTCGCGGCGAAATCGTGCTGTAACGCACTTCAAAACACAGCGAGAAGTGAGGAGCACATAGGTCCAATTCGATGACAAGAATTATTAACAAAAATAAAAAAGGCGCAGTGATGCATTTCTGTATAAAAATAATTCCCCTACAAACTTGAGCTAAACTTGCAAAAATACTTTTATTAAATGAACAATGCGTAGTGTTTTCTACTGGCACTGTGTAATACTTTCAAAAAGGTTTAAAGAAAACAACAGTTGAACTGGTCATTATACTACATGAATGCGGTAGAGGTCAGAGGTCAACAAGTTCGTCTCTACGAAAGGAATAAATTCCCTCAGTGTTAAACCTATGGGGAAAATTTATCACCCAACAAGGTGAATAAGTAAACATTTATCCAAAGCTTTTATTGTTCGAATAAACAGACATTTATGGGATAAAATAATTAACCCTTATTTTTGAATAACGAACTCACCCTATAACACCAGCAAGACGATTATGTTCGCAAAACGCAATCCGAGTTTCAGACTACCAATTCACCAGTCACATTCTGTAAGTAATTCGACGTTATTATGGCCTAAAACCAGTCTCGCCTTTAAATAGTCCATCACCTATGCTGAGATTCAATATTATTATTATTATTATTTATTGATGTTTAAGGTCACATATTTCTGCACAATGGCTAATCATTTTCATAACCGAATCGTTGACCACTTGGAGATCCTCATTAGTTGCTCAACTTTCTGAACTGAAAAGGAACCGTAAAATTCATTCTTTTTGGACCAGTGACGGGCGGATCTTCGCAGCAGCCACAGCGACAGAGAGGAGACCAGCCCTCATAAGAACAGACTCTGATATACAACGACTCACATAATAGGTAAATAAAGAGCTTAAAGTCAGACTTGCTCCACAAACTTTTCAGAATCTTCAAAATGAAACAGTTCTCAATTGACAGTCAGTTATCCACCCACTTTTCTTCTAATTAAATAAATAATTTCTAAATAATTAATTAAATAATATGCAATTTCTTTTAATTGATGGACTCACGGTATTTTGATCATTCACCTGTTCGTCAGACTACTCATGCGTTAATCCGCCTGTCATGCCCCCTCCGTGCATTCATGATTCTACGTATTCAAATTCGTTCGCGCTTTTGTCGTTTGCTCGTCCGTCCGCTCGATCATTCAAACAACTCAATTATTCATTATTCATTCATTCTTTCCTTCATCCAGTCATTCATTCATTCATTCATTCATTCGTTCGTTCGTTCGTTCGTTCGTTCGTTCGTTCGTTCGTTCGTTCGTTCGTTCGTTCGTTCGTTCGTTCGTTCGTTCGTTCGTTCATTCATTTATTCATTCATTCATTCATTCATTCGTTCATTCGCTCATTCATTCATTC